>OU342745.1:539892200-540202191 GCA_910589775.1 Avena eriantha
TGTAATGAAGTGTGGTGGCATGCTCAAAACTCCTAAACCTGGTTCCCAAGTATGACCCCCTTCGTAGACATGCAATGTCCCCTAAAAACAAAGTGTCTGCAATCTGACTATTAGGGGGAAACTCCTCGTTTCGGTGAAACCGGGGTAGATCTTGTCACAACATGTTACCAAACATGGTTTTGCATCATCACATGACCTAACCAATCCTAAAACAAGTGAGTCCTACACCGAGCTACCCCTGTCAGAAGAAAGTCTAGGGGGGTAGAGGATCCGAGGCCCGCAGATCAGGGTTCCGCAGGAAGAAGCGATTCGGGGCATCGGAACACATCCAAACCATGCATGTGACCCAAGCATGTGTAATTAAGTCTGGTGGAATTCCCAAAACTCCTAAACCTGGTTCCCAAGTGTGACCCCCTTCGCAGACATGCGATGTCCCCTAAAAACAAAGTGTCTGCAATCTGACTATTAGGGGGAAACTCCCCGTTTCGGTGAAACCGGGGTAGATCTTGTCACAACATGTTCCCAAACATGGTTTTGCATCATCACATGACCTAACCAAGCCTAAAACAAGTGAGTCCAACACCGGGCTACCCCTGTCAGAAGAAAGTCTAGGGGGGTAGACGACCTGAGGCCCGCAGATCAGGGTTCCGTAGGAAGAAGCGCTTCGGGGCATCGGAACACATCCAAACCTTGCATGTGACCCAAGAATGTGTAATGAAATGTGGTGGCATGCTCAAAACTCATAAACCTGGTTCCCAAGTGTGACCCCCTTCGCAGACATGCGATGTCCCATAAAAACAAAGTGTCTGCAATCTGACTATTAGGGGGAAACTCCCCGTTTCGGTGAAACCGGGGTAGATCTTGTCACAACATGTTCCCAAAAATGGTTTTGAATCATCACATGACCTAACCAAGCCTAAAACAAGTTAGTCCAACACCGGGCTACCCCTGTCAGAAGAAAGTCTAGGGGGGTAGGCGACCCGAGGCCCGCAGATCAGGGTTCCGTAGGAAAAAGCGCTTCGGGGCATCAGAACACATCCAAATCTTGCATGTGACCCAAGAATGTGTAATGAAGTGTGGTGGCATTCTCAAAACTCCTAAACCTGGTTCCCAAGTGTGACCCCCTTCGCAGACATGCGATGTCCCCTAAAAACAAAGTGTCTGCAATCTGACTATTAGGGGGAAACTCCCCGTTTCGGTGAAACCGGGGTAAATCTTGTCACAACATGTTCCCAAACATGTTTTTGCATCATCACATGACCTAACCAAGCCTAAAACAAGTGAGTCCTACACCGGGCTACCCCTGTCAGAAGAAAGTCTAGGGGGGTAGACGATCCGAGGCCCGCGGATCAGGGTTCCGCAAGAAGAAGCGCTTCGGGGCATCGGAACACATCCAAACCATGCATGTGACCCAAGCATGTGTAATGAAGTGTGGTAGCATGCTCAAAACTCCTAAACCTGGTTCCCAAGTGTTACCCCCTTCGCAGACATGCGATGTCCCCTAAAAACAAAGTGTCTGCAATCTGACTATTAGGGGGAAACTCCTCGTTTCGGTGAAACCGCGGTAGATCTTGTCACAACATGTTCCCAAACATGGTTTTGCATCATAACATGACCTAACCAAGCCTAAAACAAGTGATTCCTACACCGGGTTACCCCTGTCAGAAGAAAGTCTAGGGGGGTAGAAGATCCGAGGGCCGCGGATCTGGGTTCCGCAGGAAGAAGCGCTTCGGGGCAACGGAACACATCCAAACCATGCATGTGACCCAAGCATGTGTAATGAAGTGTGGTGGCATGCTCAAAACTCCTAAACCTGGTTCCCAAGTGTTACCCCCTTCGCAGACATGCGATGTCCCCTAAAAACAAAGTGTCTGCAATCTGACTATTAGGGGGAAACTCCCTGTTTCGGTGAAACCGGTGTAGATCTTGTCACAACATTCCCAAACATGGTTTTGCATCATCACATGACCTAACCAAGACTAAAACAAGTGAGTCCTACACCGGACTACCCCTGTCAGAAGAAAGTCTAGGGGGGTAGACGATCCGAGGCCCGCGGATCAGGGTTCCGCAAGGAAGAAGCGCTTCGGGGCATCGGAACACATCCAAACCATGCACTGTGACCCAAGCATGTGTAATGAAGTGTGGTGGCATGCTCAAAACTCCTAAACCTGGTTCCCAAGTGTGACCCCCTTCGCAGACATGCGATGTCCCCTAAAAACAAAGTGTCTGCAATCTGAACTATTAGGGGGAAACTCCCCGTTTCGGTGAAACCGGGGATAGATATTGTTCACAACATGTTCCCAAACATGGTTTTGCATCATCACATGACCTAACCAAGCCTAAAACAAGTGAGTCCTACACCGGGCTACCCCTGTCAGAAGAAAGTCTAGGGGGGTAGACGATCCGAGGGCCCGCGGATCTAGGGTTCCGCAGGAAGAAGCGCTTCGGGGCATCGGAACACATCCAAACCATGCATGTGACCCAAGCATGTGTAATGAAGTGTGGTGGCATGCTCAAAACTCCTAAACCTGGTTCCCAAGTGTGACCCCCTTCGCAGACATGCGATGTCCCCTAAAAACAAAGTGTCTGCAATCTGACTATTAGGGGGAAACTCCCCGTTTCGGTGAAACCGGGGTAGATCTTGTCACAACATGTTCCCAAACATGGTTTTGCATCATCACATGACCTAACCAAGCCTAAAACAAGTGAGTCCTACACCGGGCTACCCCTGTCAGAAGAAAGTATAGGGGGGTAGACGACCCGAGGCCCGCGGATCAGGGTTCCGTAGGAAGAAGCGCTTCGGGGCATCGGAACACATCCAAACCATGCATGTGACCCAAGCATGTGTAATGAAGTGTGGTGGCATGCTCAAAACTCCTAAACCTGGTTCCCAAGTGTGACCCCCTTCGCAGACATGGGATGTCCCCTAAAAACAAAGTGTCTGCAATCTGACTATTAGGGGGGAAACTCCCCGTTTCGGTGAAACCGGGGTAGATCTTGTCACAACATGTTCCCAAACATGGTTTTGCATCATCACATGACATAACCAAGCCTAAAACAATGTGAGTCCTACACCGGGCTACCCCTGTCAGAAGAAAGTCTAGGGGGGTAGACGACCCGAGGCCAGCGGATCAGGGTTCCGCAGGAAGAAGCGCTTCGGGGCATCGGAACACATCCAAACCATGCATGTGACCCAAGCATGTGTAATGAAGTGTGGTGGCATGCTCAAAACTCCTAAACCTGGTTCCCAAGTGTGACCCCCTTCGCAGACATGCGATGTCCCCTAAAAACAAAGTGTCTGCAATCTGACTATTAGGGGGAAACTCCCCGTTTCGGTGAAACCGGGGTAGATCTTGTCACAACATGTTCCCAAACATGGTTTTGCATCATCACATGACCTAACCAAGCCTAAAACAAGTGAGTCCTACACCGGTCTACCCCTGTCAGAAGAAAGTCTAGGGGAGTAGACGACCCGAGGCCCGCGGATCAGGGTTCCGCAGGAAGAAGCGCTTCGGGGCATCGGAACACATCCAAACCATGCATGTGACCCAAGCATGTGTAATGAAGTGTGGTGGCATGCTCAAAACTCCTAAACCTGGTTCCCAAGTGTGACCCCCTTCGCAGACATGCGATGTCCCCTAAAAACAAAGTGTCTGCAATCTGACTATTAGAGGGAAACTCCCCGTTTCGGTGAAACCGGGGTAGATCTTGTCACAACATGTTCCCAAACATGGTTTTGCATCATCACATGACCTAACCAAGCCTAAAACAAGTGAGTCCTACACCGGGCTACCCCTGTCAGAAGAAAGTCTAGGGGGGTAGACGACCCGAGGCCCGCGGATCAGGGTTCCGCAGGAAGAAGCGCTTCGGGGCATCGGAACACATCCAAACCATGCATGTGACCCAAGCATGTGTAATGAAGTGTGGTGGCATGCTCAAAACTCCTAAACCTGGTTCCCAAGTGTGACCCCCTTCGCAGACATGCGATGTCCCCTAAAAACAAAGTGTCTGCAATCTGACTATTAGGGGGAAACTCCCCGTTTCGGTGAAACCGGGGTAGATCTTGTCACAACATGTTCCCAAACATGGTTTTGCATCATCACATGACCTAACCAAGCCTAAAACAAGTGAGTCCTACACCGGGCTACCCCTGTCAGAAGAAAGTCTAGGGGGGTAGACGATCCGAGGCCCGCGGATCAGGGTTCCGCAAGGAAGAAGCGCTTCGGGGCATCGGAACACATCCAAACCATGCATGTGACCCAAGCATGTGTAATGAAGTGTGGTGGCATGCTCAAAACTCCTAAACCTGGTTCCCAAGTGTGACCCCCTTCGCAGACATGCGATGTCCCCTAAAAACAAAGTGTCTGCAATCTGACTATTAGGGGGAAACTCCCCGTTTCGGTGAAACCGGGGTAGATCTTGTCACAACATGTTCCCAAACATGGTTTTGCATCATCACATGACCTAACCAAGCCTAAAACAAGTGAGTCCTACACCGGGCTACCCCTGTCAGAAGAAAGTCTAGGGGGGTAGACGACCCGAGGCCCGCGGATCAGGGTTCCGCAGGAAGAAGCGCTTCGGGGCATCGGAACACATCCAAACCATGCATGTGACCCAAGCATGTGTAATGAAGTGTGGTGGCATGCTCAAAACTCCTAAACCTGGTTCCCAAGTGTGACCCCCTTCGCAGACATGCGATGTCCCCTAAAAACAAAGTGTCTGCAATCTGACTATTAGGGGGAAACTCCCCGTTTCGGTGAAACCGGGGTAGATCTTGTCACAACATGTTCCCAAACATGGTTTTGCATCATCACATGACCTAACCAAGCCTAAAACAAGTGAGTCCTACACCGGTCTACCCCTGTCAGAAGAAAGTCTAGGGGGGTAGACGATCCGAGGCCCGCGGATCAGGGTTCCGCAGGAAGAAGCGCTTCGGGGCATCGGAACACATCCAAACCATGCATGTGACCCAAGCATGTGTAATGAAGTGTGGTGGCATGCTCAAAACTCCTAAACCTGGTTCCCAAGTGTGACCCCCTTCGCAGACATGCGATGTCCCCTAAAAACAAAGTGTCTGCAATCTGACTATTAGGGGGAAACTCCCCGTTTCGGTGAAACCGGGGTAGATCTTGTCACAACATGTTCCCAAACATGGTTTTGCATCATCACATGACCTAACCAAGCCTAAAACAAGTGAGTCCTACACCGGTCTACCCCTGTCAGAAGAAAGTCTAGGGGGGTAGACGATCCGAGGCCCGCGGATCAGGGTTCCGCAGGAAGAAGCGCTTCGGGGCATCGGAACACATCCAAACCATGCATGTGACCCAAGCATGTGTAATGAAGTGTGGTGGCATGCTCAAAACTCCTAAACCTGGTTCCCAAGTGTGACCCCCTTCGCAGACATGCGATGTCCCCTAAAAACAAAGTGTCTGCAATCTGACTATTAGGGGGAAACTCCCCGTTTCGGTGAAACCGGGGTAGATCTTGTCACAACATGTTCCCAAACATGGTTTTGCATCATCACATGACCTAACCAAGCCTAAAACAAGTGAGTCCTACACCGGGCTACCCCTGTCAGAAGAAAGTCTAGGGGGGTAGACGACCCGAGGCCCGCGGATCAGGGTTTCGCAGGAAGAAGCGCTTCGGGGCATCGGAACACATCCAAACCATGCATGTGACCCAAGAATGTGTAATGAAGTGTGGTGGCATGCTCAAAACTCCTAAACCTGGTTCCCAAGTGTGACCCCCTTCGCAGACATGCGATGTCCCCTAAAAACAAAGTGTCTGCAATCTGACTATTAGGGGGAAACTCCCCGTTTCGGTGAAACCGGGGTAGATCTTGTCACAACATGTTCCCAAACATGGTTTTGCATCATCACATGACCTAACCAAGCCTAAAACAAGTGAGTCCTACACCGGGCTACCCCTGTCAGAAGAAAGTCTAGGGGGGTAGACGACCCGAGGCCCGCGGATCAGGGTTCCGCAGGAAGAAGCGCTTCGGGGCATCGGAACACATCCAAACCATGCATGTGACCCAAGCATGTGTAATGAAGTGTGGTGGCATGCTCAAAACTCCTAAACCTGGTTCCCAAGTGTGACCCCCTTCGCAAACATGCGATGTCCCCTAAAAACAAAGTGTCTGCAATCTGACTATTAGGGGGAAACTCCCCGTTTCGGTGAAACCGGGGTAGATCTTGTCACAACATGTTCCCAAACATGGTTTTGCATCATCACATGACCTAACCAAGCCTAAAACAAGTGAGTCCTACACCGGTCTACCCCTGTCAGAAGAAAGTCTAGGGGGGTAGACGATCCGAGGCCCGCGGATCAGGGTTCCGCAGGAAGAAGCGCTTCGGGGCATCGGAACACATCCAAACCATGCATGTGACCCAAGCATGTGTAATGAAGTGTGGTGGCATGCTCAAAACTCCTAAACCTGGTTCCCAAGTGTGAACCCCTTCGCTAGACATGCGATGTCCCCTAAAAACAAAGTGTCTGCAATCTGACTATTAGGGGGAAACTCCCCGTTTTCGGTGAAACCGGGGTAGATCTTGTCACAGCATGTTCCCAGACATGGTTTTGCATCATCACATGACCTAACCAAGCCTAAAACAAGTGAGTCCTACACCGGGCTACCCCTGTCAGAAGAAAGTCTAGGGGGGTAGACGATCCGAGGCCCGCGGATCAGGGTTCCGCAGGAAGAAGCGCTTCGGGGCATCGGAACACATCCAAACCATGCATGTGACCCAAGCATGTGTAATGAAGTGTGGTGGCATGCTCAAAACTCCTAAACCTGGTTCCCAAGTGTGAAGCCCTTCGCAGACATGCGATGTCCCCTAAAAACAAAATGTCTGCAATCTGACTATTAGGGGGAAACTCCCCGTTTCGGTGAAACCGGGGTAGATCTTGTCACAACATGTTCCCAAACATGGTTTTGCATCATCACATGACCTAACCAAGCCTAAAACAAGTGAGTCCTACACCGGGCTACCCCTGTCAGAAGAAAGTCTAGGGGGGTAGACGATCCGAGGCCCGCGGATCAGGGTTCCGCAGGAAGAAGCGCTTCGGGGCATTGGAACACATCCAAACCATGCATGTGACCCAAGCATGTGTAATGAAGTGTGGTGGCATGCTCAAAACTCCTAAACCTGGTTCCCAAGTGTGAACCCCTTCGCAGACATGCGATGTCCCCTATAAACAAAGTGTCTGCAATCTTACTATTAGGGGGAAACTCCCTGTTTCGGTGAAACCGGGGTAGATCTTGTCACAACATGTTCCCAAACATGGTTTTGCATCATCACATGACCTAACCAAGCCTAAAACAAGTGAGTCCTACACCGGGCTACCCCTGTCAGAAGAAAGTCTAGGGGGTAGACGACCCGAGGCCCGCGGATCTGGGTCAGATATGAACTGCAGGTACATGATCTGATAATGCTAATGATCATTTTTAGGTTGACAATATGATGTTTCTTCAGAGATCCACTGCAAGTTTAGCCAAGCTCAGCCCCGAACTAAGAATCTTCGTACTCGTTATTGTGAACGTAGTTTGGTGGAGGTAAGAAATAAAAAAAGTTTCTTTGCCGTGTACAAAGCACAAAGCACACTGCAAAGGCGTGTCTTTGCCGTGTGTCTAACTGCAGGGACACACGGCAAAGTACCACCGTCAACCACCGTTAGTAGGCTCGCCTATGTGCGCTGTGGGCCCCACCTCTTTGCCGTGTGTCCTGATTTGCCTTGTGCCGCTTTTTGTCTTTGTCGTGTGTCTTTTGTTTGCCGTGTGTCTTGTTTTTTCTTTGCGTGTACGTTTTTTTTGCCGTGTGTTTTATCAGGAATGTACCGTGTTGGTTTTCTTTGCCGTGTGCTGCTGGAACACCTCACGGCAGAGAAATTCTTTGCCGTGTTCCTGGGAGTTTGGCACACGGCAAAGGTCGGGGGGCGACGGCAACGGCAATTTTTCCCGTAGTGCAGACAATATGTCACTTTTGTTTTCTTAATTGACTAATTCGTATGTTCAAACATAATCTTGACAGTGTGTAGATCTAAATATATACCCCCAACAGTATGTAATGAAAATAAAAGTAGTCCGGTATTAATCATACATGTGAAGCACATGCAAGTAATATGGCGGGACTAGCAATAAACTTTTGAATTGTGACGATGTAATTTTTAATTATTCACTCAGGCAGGACCGCATGTCGGTAAATTGTGTACCAAGATGAGACAATGACATGGATGAGCATTGTTAGAGTATATTACGGCTAGACATATTTGGTAGTTCAATATTGTAATCTAATTCTATCTCTATTATGTTTCTTGTCCCCAAGTCTTCTAGTACTATATAAACAGCCTAAGGGCTCACGATGTAATCACCTCTTGCAATATCAATATACAATCTATACTTCCTCAATTTTACATGGTATCAGAGCGGGTCGCTCCTCGGCCTAGGGTTTAGCCACCACCGCTTCCGCCACGCCGCCCTCGGAGAGATCCTTCTTCGCCGAGGGCCGCACAATAGTAGATTAAATCTTCTTCGCAAAATTTTCTCGCAGATCGCTTGACTAGCGTTTCTTCTTCTTTCGCGATCAGATTGCGTCGTCTACAGCCGCATGTCGTCATCACGCGTCTCTACTTCAACCTTGGCGTCGACTCATCTCCGGCAAATCATCGCCAAGGAGGCTGCACGCGGCGTCCAAGTTCAGGCGCTACGTCGGCTTCTCCGTCCTCACGTCATCACCACGCCGGCCTGTCTGTTATATGTTGATCCAAATTCTACAAAGTAAAGGCCAACTTCTGACGGAGCGGAACGAGACCCGTCGCCAGAGGCTTGGGCCGATCGTTGATGACCTAGGTTACCACCGCTATATATACTTCTTGTAAGCCGCCGGTTGGGATAAGTTGCATCTGTGAAATCCCCGGTGTTGTGTAAACACTCTCTGTTATAGTGAAGTTTCGCTGGCTGGCGCCCGTGGTTTTTCCCTTCTCTTTGTTGGAGAGGGTTTTCCACGTTAAATCTGTGTCCCCCCTTACTGCGATTTTATTTTCATTCTTCGTTATTTACTTGTCGCAAAGCTAACACTGTCTTCGCCGACATCGACCGGGACACACGTCCCCCAGTAGGCGCCTCATCATCAACAAATGGCTGCAACTTCATCAACCGTGGTCATCATCGCCGTCAACCATCTACACCAACATCATCGCCACGTGGTGGCAAACAATGAAAGTTCTATGGCCCTTACAGTTCAAAACATAGGCTACGTAGCTGCATGCAGTGTGAACATTAAAGTGAGCTTTACAACGTCGCAAACAATGAAAAGTACCTGGAGAGTAGAAATCGCGTATGGAAAAATGCTGCTGTATAGTAGGTGCCTTTCTCCGTCACCTCCTGGACGTGCATAGACTTGAGATGGATCATATAGACGATAGGGCGTACATAAATGAAGATCACCCCAGTCTCTTCAGCAAAACCAATTGGCTCCACTGCAACCATACACGCCGCTAACACCTCCGGCGCAATAAGCTTAGTGAGATCAATGACCCTTTGACGTGTCCATGTTTCGACCCCGTCAATGCTTTTGACCATTGACCATAGATGGAGACTAGAACCTTCAACTCCGGCCAAACCAAGCAGTCCATCCTCTGTGAGCATGAGGAGAATCTCCCCTTCGTAGCTGCAAAGGTCGTCGTATGGAATATCCTCTGTTAGACCCAGCCTATGATTGTCCAAATCAAAATTAAATATGCATCTGTTATCCAACAACCAGTAGAGTGTGTTCCCAACAAGAGCCGTCGGGTTGGCAATAACTGAATAAGCTGGTATATCAATCGAGGTAATCTCAGTCCAGATGCCTGTCTCGGACGAGTAGACGCAGGCACAGACAACGGAATCACTTGGACTGCACACGTACACCACCAGGAACGGGCATGTGTGGCAGTCGCCGTGACTGGCCGCGCGGAGAACCGCGCCGTTATACCCGGCCCCACAGTCTGGCGCCGGGGGCTCCGGCAGGTAGCGGTGGTCGCCGGTCACGAGGTCCCAGACGAAGAGTGCCGTGGAGTTTCGGTTGTGCAGGAGGGCACGGCCGTGGCGGCAGTCCAGAGCCCACCAGTCCTCGTGGAACATCTTGGCGTTGGTGGAGGCAGCGAAGCCGCCGGCGGTGGGGACGAAGAGGGGAGGCCCCGGCTGGTTGTTGAAGAAGCCGAGCACGGGAGGCGTCCCTCCGTGGAAGTCACGGAAGCGGCAGAGGAATCCGGCGTCGTGGACGAGTCCACGCCAGTGCTTGGAGACGAGAGAGGCGCGGAAGAGGTAGAAGGGCTCCGGCGGGACGCGTAGGAGGATCTCTAGGAGGAGGTCGTCCGGGAGTATTGGCAGCGGCGGCCGGGCTGGGCGGTCGGCGGCGATCTCGTCCATGGGGACGTTGTCGAGGGTTTTGGTTTGGTTTCCTATCCCACTTGCAAAGTGCCTTAAATTGATATTCACATTATTAGGCAGGAGGGCCAAATTGGCAGCACCGGCGATTGGTGCTACAGATTTGCTGCTGAGGAAATTGTGAATTCTGCTACGCGATCAAAGGAGGATTGAAGGGTTAGAACTACAACTTTGTAGTAGTCCCTCCGATCCGACAGCAAAGTTTTGTTTGATTTGTGCTTACAAGGAAAGTTCATGACCGGCTCCGTAAGACTTGCCAAATATACACAAGGAACCTTCGACTCTCTTAGATAGTTTAGATGATTAGAGGTTACATGAAAAGATATCAATGTTTTAAATAGCCGGTTATAGGCTATGGCCGCGGCCTCCGGAAACAGCTATAGCCTAGCTATAGCTAGCTATTTAACAAGTTTAACACATTTTAGCCGGCTATTGCACTTAGCCGCACCATATCGAAAAAGGGTTATAGCGGGGTTATAGCCCGGCTATAGCTTGCTATTTAAATCTATGAAAGGTATTCACTACTTGTTGGCGGGTCATAATAAGCACATCGATCGACTTGTTGTAGCTCTGAAATATCATGTCACCGTTGATGGGCTGCTGAGTGCGGGAGAGTTGTTAGCATAAAACTACCAGTTTTGTGGCAAAATTCCAGAAAACTACCACTTTACATTTTCATAGCAAAAATCTACCGTCCGTTTTCTCAAATCGCACTGAAACGCTCCTAAACGCGAATTGACAAGTGAGCTGACAGGGCTGCCCCATAGAGGACGCTGACGTGGCTAGTGAAGACGGTGGCCGACACGACCGTCCACGCCCATTAACGGCAGGGAGTGGGACCCACTCATGGCCGTGTTCCTAACCGTTGTCCTAACGCATTAGGGTTCTTCCCCACCAGTCGTCTTCCCCGCTCGACCACGCTCTTGCGACAGAGAGCGCCGCCGCCCGCCCGCCCCGCTATTGGTGCCACCGCCGCCGTCGTCTCCATGCCTAGATGGCATGACGGTTCTGAGTCGAGCAACTCGTACCTAGGGGTAAGCTCCAGTCCATCCCCCATTCCCCACATTTCAAGTTAGGGTTCATCCGAAATTAGGGTTCGTCGGATTAAAGTCGAATTGTTCTTCGATTAGGACTTCACGGCACTCGACTATGCTCCTAATGTGATTGATGACGCGACATTTTGTGGGATAGCCGTGGGCGCCGAGCGCCGTGACATGCACAATCTAGAGCCACGCAAATGCGTAGCCTTTGAAGGGACAGACACTAGGAGTTGATTCTACATGTGTCAGATTGAAAATGTAAGTAATTTTCTACATTTTTTACATCATCTGAATCTGTTACTGCCATTGAAATAGTTAAGCCTTTCATCTTAGATTACCTTAATCTATTACTGACAATGAGTTTATCTAGCTTAATGTTGGGGTTCCGCATATGAAAACAATAAATTTTATCCTACGCCCCTGAACCCCTGAAGCTGCCAGGACCTATCTATTAGTAATATAGTAATGGGAGGGGCTTTTCGCGAACTTACCCTTAAAGACCAAAAAGCATAGTCAACGCTCAGGAGAGCGTGGTTGATGTAGACGAGCCGAAGCCGACCTCAAGGTCGTGATGAAGTCCTTGCGCTCCTTGGCTTCAACGACTTGAGTGCCTCAAGTGCGACACCTCGCGGGGAGTTATACACGTCCGGTGCCTGACGATGACTCCCGCTTCTCTGATCCAGCAGCAGTTGCGGAACTAGAGCTCCTGGATCCGAATCCCGCAGCGTGACGGCGCTCCGCGGTGAAGATGTCTCTCGCTCGCGCAGTCTATACTTGGGACCACGATCACGAGAGAGAGAGAGGGGGAGAGATAAAATATCAATTAGAGGTCCTCCCAAAAGTGGGGAGACCTTTATTGATTATTAGTGTGTTTTATTTGGCCAAATACCCCCACTATTATAGGGGGAGGGGAGGTACTACATCCCTCAAAGTCCCGGGGTGGGACTAAAGGAAAGGAGGGGGGAGGGGTGGCCACCGGCCACCTAGTGGGCCCCGCGCAGGGGGGCTAGGCCCAGCCGGCCTCCCCCTTGGCCCCTCTCCCTCTCTCCTTCCCCTATTGGGCCCTCTCCCTCCGGAATTGGCCCATTAAGCCTTTGACCATTAAAATTGATTTTTCTCTTTATGAAATAATTATGAATAAATTATTAAATCACCATTTAACAATCATTCACACACTATTCAATCTCCGTGGCTATGGAACACCTTCCACCTCCACTCTGGACATCCTTCGGACTTACCGAAACCCTCCCGGTTTTCTCCCTACTCTTCTTCAGTGATTCCACCGATCCTATAAACACTCTCTAAGCATCATCAAGCCCTTAAGCGTGATACCCCACCGTTCGGGAACACTCCAGACATGGTCGGGACACTCCCGCACCAATGATCAACAGAGGGACCTGGATGGCCATGTGACCCCTGTGCGTTCCACGAAGATCTTTCGTTGTTTGAACCGGGATAGTCGTGTCTTATTCCCTTTGTCACTCGATACTTGCATTGCCCGAGATCTGATCAATGACATCACCATGTCGTGTTCAATCTCGTTACCGATCAACGCTACTTGACTCGTTCCGAAAAGTGATATCCCCGTGATCAAATCACACGCTGCGCAGCTATTGGATATAACTTCTCCGAGTGGGCCCTTGAGTATCTTCCTGTCGCATGGACGGACAAATCTTTCTCTTGACATATATTGCCTCTACGGTTTCCTCCGAATACCTGAACACACCTTTATAACCACCGTATTACCAGATGGCGTTTGATGCTATCTAAGCACTCTCGGGAGACAGTGATTGATATAGCCTCACGGTCTAAGGAATAGTCTACGAGGATCCATTTCTAATCATCGTAACTTGAACTTCGTGACATGATCGGGTCATGATGGTTAGGTTGGGTATTGGTTCATCATCTCATTCTCAGAATGAGATGACCTCATTTCCAACTAGCATAAATACCACATGATCAGGAAACTTGATCATCTGGTTACCAATGAACCAGTGACTGGAGTTTCACTAGGAACCCCTGGTTGTTTGTATATCACACGTGTATTGATGTTTCCACTCAATACAGTTATAGCATGATATAAAACTTAATCATAAACTATGTGAAATATGATAATAGTCCTTACTACTATTTGTCTCTAGGGCATATTTCCAACAGTCTCCCACTTGCACTAGAGTACAAATACACTAGCTGCATTTGTTCTCAATCATTGGCACCATATATCTGGTACCCTCAACATGCTTGCTCATGGAAGAGGTTGAGTCTTGGGTCTGTACTTTACAGTCCCAAATCCTTTGCAACTTACTAATGTCACCTTGATTGACATTAATACTTTATCATCACATGATAGCATCTGTGTGTATGCATCGTCGCTATGGCAGCAGAACGAGGCCTGATTCCAGGAGCCTACAGTGACGTTAGATCTACCTCGAGGGCTTTCTCATGGGCACTGTGCCCTGGGACACATCATTCTACGTTAAAAGCGAACTAGCCCCGCCATAACATTATACAACACTTTAGATGGTACCCTTATCTATTATTATAAATGTATTCATCGAAACACTAGTGCACTTTGTGCAACTTTCGATGTCTTTGTTCACCTTGCTTCCTACTTGACTTTAATCGGTATCTACGGGAGTTTCCAACATATTCCCTTATAACATAACTCTTTATGTTTTAAGATATGTCATCCTTTATGGATTTGGAAAACATGTCTACAGTTCTCTATTAGACACTGTGGACAAACTTAGCTCAACTTTCTGTGATTCGAACTTAATCACTTTTAAACGTTCCTTATTTGGATCACATATTATGCTAAGTTATCATCATGGTTTACCAAGATAGAAACTATGTCTTAACGTGGATGACGATCATCCTTTTCTTTCTTTCAAACACTGATGTTCAACTTAATACTATTCCTAATTTGAGTTATTAAGGACCAGTTCATTAATTAAATTCTATTCTGAAACCCCTTTCAGAATCCCTTAAGGAATGCTTCATAATATCATAGTACACTTATTTTCAACTTCTACATCTTATAAATCATTATTTATAAGTATTTGCGCTTTCATTCTTAACATACTTAAGAATTACTCCTATAAGCTCCCACTCAAAATATGTTCCTACATATTTGAATTTGAGTCTTATATTGCTCCCACTTAAAAATATGTCAATCACATATTGTTTCATGGAAGACTTTCACAGCTCCCACTCAATTTTATGCAAATTGCATATCTCCTTACTATTTTGAACAACTTCAAAATCCTTTGATCAAATATCAAACTTGGAGTTTTACTATGAGATACTAGTACTATTACTAGTTTTAAATCCTCTAGACATTTAGCACATTTGAATCAAATTTATTTGAATTTATCCAACACTTGAAAAATTGTGCTTTTTTCATTTACTTCCCCCCCCCTTTTCCTACTATGGCTCTGTAGTCATTTGGGAAAATTCAAGTAACCCCTTTTACTTGTGAGATTCAACAACGAATTGCTTTCTAATCTCAAGGGAATTTTGCTTCTAGGAGTTCTCATAATTTAGTTTACCATTATTTCCTTTGTAGTTCGTAGGTATGTCATATTCCTAGAATCATGAAAAATGATTCATAAATGTTTCATACTAGATAAATTTACATTTTGAATACTACTTCATATAGTGAAAACACTAGTGGGGAAAACACAATGATCAATATCATTGTTTCTTTCCTTTTTGTGAAGAGAATCGTTCAGGAACGTTGTCCGTTGCGCTTCTCTACACTCTGATGCAGGGTTTTGAATCCTCATCATGTTTTTACACTATTTGCCATTTGCTCCATAATCGAAAAATATCACTAAAAAGTGAGATTTCTCAAGAATGCACCAAAATCCAAGCAATACAAGTTTTGCTTCTCTTTCAGTTTAGCTATGGATTTTGTATTCAAAGTTTCCAATGAATACTCTACAAGGACTTATTCGCTATTGTTTTGGTTATATCGAATAACCCCAAAAATTTGATGAATCAAATGGTTCACTACATTCTAATTGAGTGCTAACTATTTCTAAATAATGGTCTTTACATCTACACTACAATGATTTATTTGGTGCCTTCTATTCAACCCCTTTGATATCTAATATCACTTTGTGATGCTTTGCATTTTGACGTTTCAAAACGCTTTGCATTCCACAATTTCTTTTATGCCATTCTTATAAAGTTGAATTTCATTACTATTTATCAAATCATAGTAATTAGATTCTCTATTATATTTGTACCCTTTTATTGATGAAACACTTTGATCAAATCAAATAGTTTCATATTCATGTTTCCTTTGGTAAACTTATTTACACATTTAAAAATTTATATAATGATAATTACCATCTTCGTTAAAAACCCAATACATCGAGCATGTATTTACTTTTAACAATTCTTTAAACACTTTGTATTCAAGTAATACACGGTGTTCAAGTTATTTTACCGAACTTAGGCATGATTTATATGTGATAATAAATCGAATATAACTTTGAATTTATACAATGGTTTTTCATTCATTAATGAACATATCATTAAGTTGGGTATTTTAAATAAGGCATTTTAATGTTTTACAAATGTTCATGCATTATCAATTAGTTTCAAACGACAAGGATAATTCACAAGTAATCAAACAAGATATGAACGCGAATAGAAATCATTCATAAAAGCAGAACAACTGTTTGTTACTAACTCATATGAATAACCGTCTCACGAAATGTGAGACACACTAAAGAAGTTCACAATCTCTTGATTACAATAATCATCCTAAAACATAAACTAAATGATAAATATCGAGGGAGAGTGTCCTCGGCTATCATCATCATGCTCGCCATCAACACGCAACATCACCTCCTCTCTAGCAAGCACCTCTCCTGCAGAAGGACCTGTTTTCAGCAAAACAGAACAAGTATCAGATATACTTAACACTGCAATGTGTTTGCAAGATTATAACATTTATAAAACTGTATATCAAATATATACCTTTGTCATCGATGACTCCAATGACGTTGGGTTCATCCACCATATTTCTGAAATGTGATATGAACTCGAGGAAATCCAGTGTTTCCGTGTCGCCTCTCATAATGCAGATCCTGACATGTGCTTGGAAGCTTGGTGGAAGCGACCGTAGCACAACTCCCATCGCAAATGAGCTTGAGAACCAGTTGTCCAGGTAGTATGCCAGACTCATGTATGCATCGTATATGCTCAATAAGTGCTCTTCTAGTGAGGAGCCCTCCTCCATCTTTGTGGAGAGGAAGTCCCCCATCAGCTCATACTCCCACATGCGCACTTGTTCCACGAAATGCGATCTCATATGTGCCATGGCCACTTGGGGATTGAGACTTCCCACTATTGGCCATAGGCCATCCTCCATTCCGAGGCGCATGGTCACTGATATAAATGTGGCCATCACACGACGACGATAACACAGATCCCGCTGCTCCTGGGTCTCATGAGAATAGGGTGGCTCCAAATACATCTCACAGGTCATGTAGTCAGCTGCATTGTTCTCACCAAGGAGATCAAACAGGCGTATGACCCATGCCGAAAAGTTGGATCCATCTAACTTGAGCTTTTCTCCTTTTAACCAATTGTTGATAGGGAAGGTAATCTCGGTGAGAACCATTTTCTACATTTATAATTGCAAAAGGAATTTAGACTAAGTTTATAATTAAATGAGTTAATAATAACTCGACTCAAAAACACCTATCCCCAAAAGGGTTCCAAGTGATAACACGAACCCTATCAGCCACATCTCCCCCGATTGATCATGGCCATCGATGTGGGTTCAAAGGTGGACACTAAACGTCGGTCACATCATTCATGCGGCTTGTGCTCGATCTTTCGACCATCCGTGTTCTGAGGCCACGCTTATGTGGCGTGCTAGGCTCGCCAACTCAACCTTAGTGTATTCGCTATGCAACACGGCTTACACCCACTGTATGCGAACGTAGATATGATTGACACCCAGGCCTGTAACCCTGGATCGCCTCATACCGAAGAACTTTCTTGGTGGTGCACACTAAGGGGGAACACAATTGTTGGTAATTTAACAGGGATCATCTTATTAGGCTACCGTCGAGTATCTAATACTAGCACACAGTAAGATATACAAACAATAACATTGAATGTAAATGCTATGTGATATGGTCCTTCACGTTGTGATCTCCATCTGCCGTCACCAGGTTCCGGTGCCAGGGTACCGGTGTCTTTCCGGCATGGTAGTTCGTCACCTCCGTGACTATCTACTACTATGCAACAAAAGGTAATTACTTTACCTTTGCCACAACCATATCACAAAGCAACACCCTCCTGCAAAACAAAGTTAGACGCCTCTACTTTATCTTTGCATGTTTTACGTGGCTGAATGGGTTTTCGCACAAGAACCGTTCTTACCTACGAACTTTCAGCACAACGCTGATCAAGTAGTTGTCTCTACTACACCCCTTTCGGGGCCCTCCGTTGCAAATGGCATACCAACTAATACGAGCGAGATAGACACCACCTTAGCCACTTTATACGGTACAAGCCGTATGTCAAGCGTGGACCAGTCTCACAAATGAATGCGTAAAGTCAGTTGGGGGCCGCTTCATCAAGCATTACTACGGTATACACAAGTACATGTGGGAGGGTAACAACTAAAAGATCAACGCCCACACGCTACATCTTGTGTGTTCTACCCGTACTAGCATTACTACGCATCGATCTAGCTCTGATACCACTGTTGGGGTTCGGCGTATGAAAACAATAAATTTTATCCTACGCCCCTGAACCCCTGAAGCTGCCAGGACCTATCTATTAGTAATACAGTAACAGGAGGGGATTTTCACGAACTTACCCTGAAGACCGAAAAGCGTTGTCAACGCTCAGGAGAGCATGGTTGATGTAGACGAGCCGAAGCCGACCTCAAGGTCGTGATGAAGTCCTTGCGCTTCTTGGCTTCAACGACTTGAGTGCCTCAAGTGCGACACCTCGCGGGGAGTTACACACGTCCGGTGCCTGACGATGACTCCCACTTCCCCGATCCAGCAGCAGTTGCGGAAGTAGAGCTCCCGGATCTGAATCCCGCAGCGCGACGACGCTTCGCGGTGAAGATGTCTCTCGCTCGCACAGTCCAGACTTGGGACCACGATCACGAGAGAGAGGGGGAGAGAGAAAATATCAATTAGAGGTCCTCCCAAAAGTGGGGAGACCTTTATTGATTATTGGTGTGTTTTATTTGGCCAAATACCCCCACTATATATAGGGGGAAGGGAGTTACTACCTCCCTCAAAGTCCCGGGGTGGGACTAAAGGAGGGGAGGGGGAGGGGTGGCCTCCAGTCGGGCTCCCCCTTGGCCCCTCTCCCTCTCTCTTTTCCCCTAATGGGCCCTCTCCCTCCGGAATTGGCCCATTAAGCCTTTGACCATTAAAATTGATTTTTCTCTTTATTAAATAATTATGAATAAATGATTAAATCACCATTTAACATTCATTCACACATTATTCAATCTCCGTGCCTATGGAACACCTTCCACCTCCACTCCAGACATCCTCCGAACTTACCGAAACCCTTCCGGTTTTCTCCCTACTCTTCTTTAGTGATTCCACCGATCCTATAAACACTCTCTAAGCATCATTCAAGCCCTTAAGCGTGATACCCCACCATTCGGGAACACTCCAGACGTGGTCGGGACACTCCCGCACCAATGATCGATAGAGGGACCTGGATGGCCATGTGACCCCTGTGCGTTCCAGGAAGATCTTTCGTCGTTTGAACCAGGATAGTCGTGTCTTATTCCCTTTGTCACTCGATACTTGCATTGCCCGATATATGATCAACGACATCACCATCTCGTGTTCAATCTCGTTACCAAACAACGCTACTTGACTCGTTCCGACAAGTGATATCCCCGTGATCAAATCACACGCTGCGCAGCTATTGGATATAACTTCTCCGAGTGGGCCCTTGAGTATCTTCCCGTCACATGGACGGACAAATCCCGCTCTTGACATATATTGCCTCTAAGGTTTCCTCCAAATACCTGAACACACCTTTATAACCACCGTATTACCAGATGGCGTTTGATGCTATCTAAGCACTCGCGGGAGATAGTGATTGATATAGCCTCACGGTCTAAGGAATAGTCTACGAGGATCCATTTCTAATCATCGTAACTTGAACTTCGTGACATGATCGGGTCACGAGGTCTAGGTTGGGTATTGGTTCATCATCTCATTCTCAGAATGAGATGACCTCATTTCCAACTGGCATAAATGCCACATGATCAGGAAACTTCATCATCTGTTGACCAATGAACTAGTGACTAGAGTTTCACTGGGAACCCCTGGTTGTTTGTATATCACAGGTGTATTGATGTTTCCACTCAATATATTTATAGCATGATATAAAACTTAATCATAAACTATGTGAAATATGATAATAGTCCTTACTACTATTTGTCTCTAGGGCATATTTCCAACACTTAAAGCATGGACCTAGTTTAGTTTTTCTAAAGTAGTTTACTGAATATAGCTTCATCATGTTAATGTATCAGCTGGCATTTTAATGAAATGTTTGTACTGACAGATAAAGGAATGAAATGTTGGTACCGACAGAGATAAAGAAATAAATTTTCTCAGTATGTTAATATTTGTGTTTAGACCCTTGATTACACCCATGTTTACAACCATATGTTTACACTCATGAATTTATCTGAATCTGTTTACACTCATGAATTTATCTCAGCAAGCAATGAGCTGTGGGTTCTGGGTGGACAAAGAATGGCCTGGCACTCTCAACAATGCACTAAGCAAGTTGTGGTCAATGTATGATGACCGCAGTAGTACTATCATTTTTGAGAAATATGAGAGAAGGAGCAGTGAGTTGCAGGAGCAGAAGCACATACAAGCTTTGAAGAATGAGGTTGAAGTGTTGAGGAATGCAAAAGAAGAACTGAAGAATGTGTTAAATCCTAGGATGATGTGTTTAAGGTGAAACAAAAGAGGCTGGAGGCCGAAAGAGATGCCCTACTAGAAGAGAAGAAGAAGTGGGAGGCACATAGAGTTGCCCAAAAGGAAGAAAAGAAGAAGATGGATCATACCATATATCTTATGTTCCATGCAAGTGATGTGAATAAAGTGAAGCTGAAGAAAATCAAAGATATATGTGATGAGTGATCCTTTATATGTATGATGAGTGAAGCTTCGAGTGTGGAATGATTTTATTTCTGTAATGTTTGTAGGTGAACCATCTGTGTAATGTTACCTTGAATCCTTAGGTTGAACCATTTGTGTAATGCTTGTTGTTGAACAAAGTAATGTTTGTTGTTGAACCATATTATGAAATGCTTTGGTTCAGTTCCATAGAACATATCATATATATGCTTGTTGTTGGATAAAGTAAGGTTGAACCATATTATAAAATGCTTACTAAGATGACAAATACCAACTGAATATCAGTAGAGAAGCATTCAATATAGTCTCAGACATATAACAACTGAATATGTCTTACAGAGTTTTGCAACATACTTAGATAGGTACAACACAAATACCTAGGTCCAGCACAAATAGAACAACACTGATCTTTTGATATCATTGTTTTGCAAACATAAACATGTACTACTCTGCATCATTTGAACTATCAGAAACAGGTTTCTGACCCTTCTTCCTGTAACTGGCATGTTTCCCAGCACTAAGGTAACCTTGCATCTTGTGGGTAGGCATGAATGTCCTGGTAGATACTCTGGTGCTGGTATTTGTTGAAGCACAAACTGGCCTTGGTGCTGAGAAAGGCCTGGGACTTGGTGCACTAGTATCATGAGTAGGTGGCCTTAGTGCTGAGAAAGGCCTGGGACTTTCTGTTGTAGGCCTACTAGTTGGAGCACTATGAACTGGAGTAGATGTAGCAGTAGGTGCAGGATTACTTCTTGCTATGGCAGTATTGTTACTACCAGAAGATTTAGTGTAGTCTTGCCTACTAGCCTGATACAAATGCACAACACTTAACAAACATACAAGTCATATCCATGTAAAATGAAACAAGTACAACTAATAATACTGACCTGGTGATCATCTTTTCTAACTTGCAGGTTTGGCCTCAAAGCAACTTAACAGCTAGTATACCTATGACCTACTAGCTTGCAGTTACTACAAGTGATAGATCCCATCTTAGATGTGTCTCTAGGGGCAGGTACCTCAAACTGTCCTTTCCTTCTCTTTGTTTTCTTCCTTCCAGGTTTCTCCCTAAATACTGGTGGGTCTATGTTAGGTGTGTTAGTTCTAGTCCAATCTTCAGGACTAGGAATAGGGTAGATTGTGTGCCTGAATGTCTCCATGTACATGGTCTTTTTGAAGAAATCATGTACATAATCCTCCTGATGTTGGATGTTGCTGCACTTTCATGATAGCTACAACTGCATGATTGCAAGGAATCCCTGTAAGATCCCATTTCCTACATCCACATGTCTTGTTAATCAAATTGACAGCAACAACTCTGCCACTTGAACTTGTTACTTGCGATAGACCAATCCCACAGTTCTGAGCATTGCAATCTCTAGACCACCTCTTAGCCTCTACAAGCTTCTCTGTATAGAAAGGAGTTATCTCCCACCTTGCTGCAACTGCTTTCACCCTAGTGCCACTGTACTTCACCATGAGTTTGTTTCTGACTCCTTCAAGCATTGTCCTAATTGTCTTGTTTCTCACATTCAGGATCATCCTATTGAACACTTCACTGATATTGTTCACAACTAGGTATGTCTTGCAGTTAGTGTCAAACAGGTGTCTAACCCATGTCTCAGCTAGAATTTTCACGAGCCACTCATATGCCTCTACACAATCTCTCTTCATTGCTTCCATTGCCAAATCAAATCCATTCTTCGTGTAAGAGTAACTAGCTGCATCCATATATTTTTTAAGTTATGTGCCCCTAAAACCTGCTGACTGGAAGTTGGCATAAATATGTCTAAGGCAGAATCTTTGTGGAGAATTTGGAAAAACTATTGAAATTTCTTGTAACAGTCCCTACACAAGAATTTGGGAGGCAATTAAAATAAACCATATAGATTATGCAGTACTAAGCAGCAAGAAAAAAATAGAGTTAGGAAATCGGCTAACCTTCTGCCTGTCAGAGAAAATGGTGTAGTTACCAAATTTGCCAGATTCTCCAATGAAGTACCTAAGTTGAGTTAGGAACCAAAGCCAGCTAGCTTGATATTCCTTGTCAACTACACCAAATGCAATGGGAAAGATGTTGTTTCCATCCCTCCCAGTTGCAGCAAAAATTTACTGCCCAGTTGTCAATTTGATGAAACACCCATCTACTCCTATAATTGTTAACAATAAACACATGAAATCCATAAATAAGACTAATAGATTGCACTGCAATATATAACTTGTAAGTTTTACCTATGAATGGTCTGCATCCATTGAGAAAACCTTGGAGTGAAGCATTGAAGCATATGAATAACCCTTGGAATCTTGGGTTAGGGATAGGATGTTCCACCAGCTCCTTAGTTGTCACTATACACCTGCTGCCTGTGTTGGTCACCAATATAGCATTCAAATAATCCCTCAGCCTAGTGTACTATTTCTTCTGATCTCCAATGACAACAACATATGCCTTCATTCTAGCTCTGTAGGCTTTGCTCTTTCGCACTTCAACTCCATAATTCAACTTAGCATTGTCTATCAAAGTGTCAACACAAGTATTGGGGTCTGTCCTTATTGCTTGCTCAGATTGAGATGCTAGCCAATCAATGCTCACCTTTCTGTTCTAACCATGAGCTATGCAAGTGTGCTCACAATTGAATTTCCTAATGCAAAAAGTCTGATCATTTGCAATGTTGGAGGCTTTCATGTAGAAACCACACCCCTGTTTTTTGCCTTCTTCAGTGCACCACACAATAATCCTATCAGGACTGTTCCTGTGATACTGGAAGCTCCTGAGCTAGGCTATGTGATACTGGAAGCTCCTGAGAGCTATTTTAAACTGGTAAACATGTTTGAAGCATAGCTTGATGCAGAATTTCCCCTATTGTTCATCTTCTTCAACTTTCTCTTCTTTCCACTAGCAAGTGTGAACTTCTGGACTGCCCCATCTTAATCAATTTCCCCTATATCTTATGGACTGAGGTCCTCATCACTAGAAATAACAAAAGAAGATATTGGTGCTTACTCTGCCTCACGGTGACACATGCTAGTTGGGCCTGGCTTCACTGCCTTTTTCTTGGCAAAGTAGTTAACCTCAAAAACCTCCTCATTTGCTTCATTTTCAGTTTCTATATCATCAAAAAACTCCTCCACATATGTGTCTCCTTCACAATGCAGCAAGATCAACAACAAACTACTAGGACTATCTACTACTCTCAATCATCGTCGTAGCCGTCACTGTCCTAGAAATCACTATCTAGATCCGACAAGGAACCAGACGCGACAACGGCGGTGGAGGACGGCGCTACGGTGGACGGGCCGGCGCCGTCGCGGTGCCGCTTCTTCTTCTGCTCCTGCGCTGCATTGAATACGAGTTGTGCCTGCACCAACTCCGGGTGCTTGCGCACATGTTGCTGCATCCGCGGGTCGTCAAGCGCCGCCGCTTGCACCCTCCTCGCGGCCTGGCGCTGCTCCCTCCTCGTGTCGCGATCGATGAAGTGGATCGATAGCGCGAGGAACGCCGCCTCCACCGCCGATTCGACCTCCGGAAAATTCATGTCACGGCCATATCGTAAGCGCGGGCCGCCACTTTGGCCGAATCAAAGGTGCCCAGCCAGTAGCACACCATGCTGTAGCTGATATCGGCAGAGAAACGGTCAGACGGCCGCACCCTGACGGTGAGGTAGCTCGAGGCACCCTTTGGCTAGCGGCGGCGCGGCGGCATCTCCGAGGACGAATAGGTGGCGGGGAGGATGCGCATCGGCCTGATCTGGAGCATTCGAGGCTAGTCAGTGGCGGATTCAGCGTCGGCGGCCGCCGATGGCTGCAGCAAGCGAGCGCGGGGGGAGATGGGGAATTTTCACGTGGCGGTTGGGCTGCGTGGGCGCGTGGGAGAAGAAATGCGGCAGCCACTCGGGTGCGGCATATATGCCGCACGAGGGGCACTACTCCAAACAAATGGGGCACCAAATGCAGATCGGGCATCTGTTGGAGGGCTTTTTTGGCCAAAAATGCCCCATTTGGTAGTTTTTATGGAGCATGCCCTAAAATGGGGCATCTATTAGAGATGCTCTAAGCATGGCATGTTATCACACATTGGGCCTTTAGTCCCGACCTGGTACATTGGCCCACACGGTCTGTGACAGCTTGCAAAGAAAAATGCAGAATGGGACACACCTAAATAGTAACCGTGAACACTCCCTACGCCATTGCACGCGCCTCAAAGCATGTCCACTCGTTGGAGGCCCCTAGGATGAAATCCGGCGTTTTTATTCATCGGATTGGGCGAGCGTTTGGCCTGGGGTCCACCAACTCCCAGCCGCAACCACAGCTTGACACTCCTGGGATCGGCGATTTCGGCAAAATTCGACGTAAATTTTCACGGTTTGGACAAATTTTCACGGACAACAATAGTTCGGTCAATTTATCACAATGTTCGGTGTATAAAACAAATTCAGCACACATAGCAAATAATTTAACAAGTTTTCAAACAAAAGAACACCTCAAACTAGGTGTTTCCTTTGAGAACCCACATGTGCTCCACTAGATCATCTTGTAGTTGTTGATGCATATGCGGGTCTCAGATCTCTTGATGTATAGCAACAAACTCATCCCATGATGCTAGCACCTAGTGATCAGGCTCTGTAAGTGGACCCTGTCTGAAATATGGTTCATTGTCATCATCAAGCACTAGCTCCTCTCTCTCGTTCTCAATGATCCTGTTGTGCAAGATCATACATGCATTCATCACCTCCCGCATTTGTTCTTGCGACCAGGTCATAGTGGGGAACCGGACAACTGCAAATCGAGCTTGGATCACACTAAATGCTAGCTCAACATCCTTTCTGCAAGCTTCTTCTTCGTTGGCAAGGTTGGCTTGTTTGCCGATCAGAGGGCTTGAAAAAGTTTTCACAAATGTTGACTATCTTGGATAGGTGCCATCTCCCAGGTAGTAGCCCTTTTTGTAGTGGAGATGGTATGTACCATGTTTGTTGACCATCAAATATTGACCATTTTGGATAGATGCCAACGATCAAAAGGCCCGCTCGCTTTTTCACTCCATCCGGCGCCCCTAGGCGAACCTCGGGGCGCTGAGTTCGGCCTAAGTTTGCCGGATGGTTTTTCAATCCGGTGAATTTCGGGCTCCTGGTGGCGTGGCTGAGGAATTTTCGCCGGATGACACCGAAAATGGGCCTGGGGGCGAGTGGAGATGCTCTCACAAGCCCGGGGGACGGGGTAGCTCTTGTCGTTGGTCTTTTTTTAGGGCAGCGAACAGGGGCAGTGGCTTTCCAAAAGGGCGTGGTCGTGGCACAAGAGGTAGATGGGATGCGACAGGGAGGCGCGGGAGGATTCTCCACAAGGAGACCGGGGCGGGGCCGAATCGGCACTAAGGCGGCCACCGGCGAGCTCCTTGAATTTGAGTTGTGTTACTACCTAATGAATCGCAAATGTGCTTAAGGACAAATTATTAACCGTGTACGTATAGAAGCCCAACATGTTAAATAAAAATTCAGCCCATCTGGTCCATAACCACGTACAGGGCAATGATCGATCGTGGAAGGCCTGCTCACTTGCCCCTTCCGCTCTAGCTTAATTAGATGGATCGATTGAATCTCTTTTGCAAGGAAGCTAGGAGGATTGTCTGCCGCCGCCCACTTTGGACTTTGATTGCCGACTTGTCCTGGCAGTCGACTAGTACGGGGGCAGCCGCTGATCTTCCGCCTGCTTACCGTGAGTCTACATCACCATCCAGTTAAATCATCACGCAGATGATTAGCCACATGGTAAACTTTAGGTCTAACTCTAATTTGTTCTGCTTCTGTTTTCGTTAGTTCAAAAACAATGAGATGCAATATATCCCGCCAATTGATTCAATCTGGAGTCTGCCCAAGTGCTGAAATTCAGAATTGAGTCGGTGGTGACATTCAAGGTATATATATTTATTTTTGAAACAAGCATTCGATGTATATTTGAACTACTGAAAAAATTGCTAATTTGTTTCCAACATATGAAGACTTTCTTAGCAGTTTAAACATATGTAATACTGTACTATATATTGATGTTAGCTTACTGCCAAACATATGTTGATAAGCTATGGGGTAAACTATTTTGTTTATACTCGATATCTTAGTATAATTAACCTAGTGATGCCAGTGCTTGGTTGTTGTACACCATTTCAAAAATCTAGAAAACGAGGAGACCATGTGTATCTTTAACAAGACGCATCTAACCCACCTTGAGGTGACCGGGCTTACTTTTGAGAATATCAAGTATCAAGTTCTCGTTTTGGACAGCTCTTGTGCGTGCAGGTATTGGGTAGCTACTAGGTTTACAGTGCCTCGGGGTTAAAATGTGTCATTTCTCTTTGTACATATATGGCTCCTCCTTTTCTCCTAAAATTGCAGGGCTCATGCCAATTTCCTATAAAACATGTACTTTATTGACACATGTTTATTGTTGTCCGCCTCGCCCGGTCGTCCCCCTATTCCCAAATCCTGGTCCGCCCCTGACCACAAGAGCTTGTATGCACATGAAACTAATATCATCTTGCTCTCAAGTATTCCCTCCGTTCAGAAATATAAGACATTTTAGTTTTGTGAATCAAATGTATTTAGATATCTTTTAGTGTATAGGTTCTAGAGCTTCGGAGTGAACCTATATACTAAAAAACGTCTAGATACATTTATTCCACAAAGTTAAAATATCTTATATTTCTAAACGGACAGAGTATATGGTATGAAAGTAATGTGGCAGATGTACATTGAGTTCCATCTATGCAAGATCAGTAGTTGGAATGATGATGCGGAATCGTGTTCTTCAAGCTGCAACAGTAGAAATACCTTGACAATGAAACCAAACTCTAATTTCCAATTAAAATAAATTTAGAACGAAAAAGATCTAACTAAAGCATATAAAAGGAACAAAACAATCAAGTTGCTCACAAGTCTGAATAACACTCAATAATACCTGAAGAATTTGCATTCTGCGATGTATCAGCGAAAGCATGTTGTCTGAAGCCCGAATTTTAATTTGACAAGAAAACTGCATCATAACTTGCTGCGATGACCCATCATACCACTGCATGTGAAGTACACTATAGTCGTTGACATCAAACTCACAGAACACCGTTCCGCAAATATCACATCTCTCAGAGTGGTACAACAGAAACATTGCGGGTCCAGATTACAAACATACACACATTATTATTACAATACCAAAAGATTAGTACGTAGAAGTCATTCAAACTTACAAACCATACTTATAAGTTTCAGTAGAAGAACGAAGATTCAAATGACATAACACCACTTGAGCTCAGCAGCTTAATATATAATGTTTGTGCTGCTCGGCTTGACTTAAGTACTAGATACCTATAGACAACTACTCAAACTCGTTGCCTGTAGCTTCGTAGCGTATCTCGTAGTCCACCCCTTCCACTCCTCCGGACAGATCTGGTTCCTCATAGTAGACGTCATGCTGGCCTTCAGTAGCATACATTGGAGTGTCTTCTGGATCCTCAGAGTCTAAGCAAGGGGTCAAAAGAGTGAGTAACATCGTTACCCACCAAGTTCATTATATGCAAGGTGGAAAGTTTGATTCTCTATCTACCACCTCGGATTATCAGTCCTTGGCACTATGCAGCTTTCGTAAACAGTTCTTCAAAGGTTAATTCTAATATCAAAACTATGCCCATCGGCCTTCACAGGTTGACCAGAACTTCATAGAGTTCCTTTTCTTCCGCGTTCGTAGCTCCTTCCCGGAATAGGGAGTAACAAGTTACAGTTCTTACACTCTGCAGAGGTGCGTTGCTTTACCCATAAGAGATCAAATCCTTGTTGCACAACCGGGAGTTCTTTCCCGTCTACAATTCTGTGTTGTTGGGCCCAGAAGATGATCCAAGCCAATCACTATCCTTCTTCATGACCCCACATGGAACACGACTCCCCAAGTAGGAATACCTCCGGTAACCCTCATATAGGCAGATATAACCCCCCTTGGAGACTCCAGTGAGCAAATCTTGTCCCTGGCTACCCCCAACGAAGTGGTAGATCTACCTCCGACAGCACCTCAGGAATAATCTAGACACCAATGTCGTGGGGACATAAAGGTTCCCACCCATGCTGAGTCCTCGTAGGGAATCTACATCTTCACGATAAGGTCATCGTTCATGTGAAAGGAAGAAGATCCATCTGACTTCTTTCTCCCATTTTAAACTCATGGTTAACGCGTATTATGCGGTGCTAGAGTCACTGATATCATGGGTTATTAAGCCCTAGTTGTTCGGCAACTAGAATCTTAGAATCCATTGTCATTCATAGTATTTATCATCACTTAGGATGATAATAGCATTTCATTTGTTTGGGAAAATACTTATTTCCTATCTCTTTTAGAACATAGGTGATGACACATAATTTTCAAATACTTTCATAAAGACTCTTCAAAGGACATGAGCAAGTGATGAACTTGCCTTGTGACTGGAAGGTAGTGAAGTCGGATACTTGTACTCGGCCTTGAGCTTCTATTTCTACAAAACACTATTATTGACTGGCAAGGACAATATTTAAAGAAGCAATAATGAATATGCATAGTAATGCAATGCATCATTTTATTATCTATCTTCTTTGCGTGTTTTACCCACATTATTAAATTTCTGAAATTTCTTTATTAATAGAAGAAAGTTAATAGTTGATAATTCCTAAAATCTTGTAAATATCATATTCAATATTTTTGTGGTACAACACATTAATATAAGAGCTTAAAACTAATTTTTATTTAACTTTAACTCTTATTATTATTTTCTTAAAATTCTATTTAGGAAGAAGTATTTTAATTTAGGGAATTTTATTCTACTAGTTCATGTAGCAATTAAGTATTTTTCTAAAATACTGTACTTATTAGAATTTTCAAAGTGAATTTTATTTATTTTTAGGTATTTTATTTATTTTTATAAAATTTCATAAGGAACACATATTATAATAATAATTAACCTAATTTTATTCTATTTAAAATAGAACTCTTAATTTTATTGAGTAGCTTATATTTTTTATGAACTTATGGATATATTATTTATATTGTTGGGATTTTTATTCCATTTCTTAGAACTTATTTATTTCTAGGGTTATTTTGGTCTTTAAACAAATTGTTTTAATTCTTTATTTTAAAACCTGGACCTAGCCCACTAGGTTGGCCCAGCCCTGACACGGCCCATCTGGGATTTTGGGTCAAACCCACTTGGCTCACTCGGTATTGGCCCAGACCGGCCTAGTACCCCCCCTCTCTCTCACGTGCACTCGAGTTTTCCTCTCTCATTCCCCTTCCTAGCGATATGGTGTCGCCATGACGCAAGACGAGTTAGTCGACGATGCTCCGTCGATTGGTCCAGCGCGATTTGGCGCTAGAGCACTCCCCTGACCATGCCGCCTCCATCCCGAAACCTAGGGTTCGGTCGTTGCCGGTGACTCAGTGCTCCTCCGTCCCTATGGTGCTGCTCTAGTGCTCTAGTGGCTATGTGCTGCCGCCAGTGCCGCCCGTGCTCTTATGGTCGCCGTGTTTGCGGCTTGGCGTGGGTCGTAGCGCTTTCAGGTGCTCCCCGTGCCATCGTGTACACCCTCGTCGGACGTTCTTCTTCCTCTACTAAATCTCAGCGAGGACCATGGGCGAGTTCTTCCTTCTCCCCCTTGTTCTCTATCTTACATTGCTACCCTTTGTGTGCTTGCAACGTATGAACCCTAATTATGTTTGTCGACTACACTAGGGTTCATCCCTCTATGCTAGGGTTCATCCCCTAATACAATGTTTATTTGAGGTGGTTACCTACTAAATATAGGTGTGTAGGGTTCACTCCTATACTGTGATTTTTGTGTTAATAGTGATTCCTGTCAGTACGCTGTTAACTGAACTTTTACTTACTGTCATGTATTGGATTAGTGACATCATGGCTGTGATCTAGATTTAGATTAGTTCTCTTGTTCTTGTTGATATGCTTTGGTATGAAAGAATTGGAGTTGGATATCTAATCCAATTGTTCTCTGATAATTTCTGATGATAGAATGTATAGATATCAAATATGATTCCTAATTGTTATTTTAGGAAAATGATTAAGTCTATTTTTAACGGGATTTGACTGTGTAGCTTGTGTATATGAATTGCTTATCAAGCATGGTTATTGTGACACCATCTATTGATTGGTACACAATTCCTGTCTTTGGATAGGCTTTTCATGAGCTTTACTGTGGATTGGCTTAGCTTGCAAGTTTGGAAAGATTTTTGTTATCTATAGAGCTATATTGGATGTAGAAACAAAGGTTTTTACCTACTTCTTCCTATCTCACATATCCTATTATGGATAATTCCTAGGTATGATTCCTACAGTGTTTAGGATAATGATTTGATAGGCTTTTGTAAGGATAGTATGATGGATCCTTACTGTTGAAGATGAATTTTTAAGATGTATCATTTCTGGGGTGCTATCATCCATAGGATGTGCCCATAAATGTTCATTCAAGGATTCATGTGTATCTAGTTATAAACTAGAGATTTCTATCCAAGATCAGTTATGCAAAGGCTGAGATCTTGCTGGTAGTTTGTAAATGTTTATTGTTGGCTTTGTTCACTTTCTTCCATGATGGATATACACCTCACTTGGGTGTTTTTTCTGAGAAGATTATACATATAACATCATATATTCTAATGAAATGGATAAGATCAATGATGGTTTTGTATGAACTCACCACACAGCTGTTGTTGGTGATGTTGATGTGCTGGTTGTCCTTGCTGGCTTGATCCTGGAGTGGTGATCACTCTTTGGACCTTGTACTGCACCTCCTGGTACTTGTCTAGCTCCTGCTGGTACTTGTCATGCTCCTCCTTGCTCCCGTGAATGGCTACTTGACCTTGCTATCCTTCTGCACCACCCCCTCTTTAGGTTACCATTTTATGGATGATCTAGTTGGTTTGATGTGAGGATTAGCTAGTGGATTTATTCGATATTTGGCAAGATGTGTGGTGTTCTTGGCTATGTTCTTGAGATCTTGGTGATGATGTAAGATAGACAAGAACTTAGGTAGAAGCTAGCAGCTGTGATGCGGCTGTGTGACCTCTTTTATGTGTATTGGGCTGATGTTGTTGTGTTCACAACACACATCATGCATGCAGTGACCAAGCTGCTTACTAGTGGGCTCCACTTGACTCAAGTTTCAAAGGTTGAGATATTTTCCAGTGGAATGGTTCGAATGGTAGTTGATAATTTCCTGTGATGGCCATTTTATTTTGCTAGAATGGTGAAACTTGCCACAGGCCAATGATGTTCTACTAAGGCCAAGATTTTGATAAGAACAGTTTTCCACATTGGTGAAATTTGCCCCTGTTATAAACTAATTGCTCAATGATGCAATTTAAACTGTGCATTTCACTGTTCATGACTAAGAGCACTATATCTAACATTAACCCCTTTACTTCCATTTGTTTACTTCTCTGTTCACAGGTACAAGATCATGCATCGGAGATTAAGAAGTCTAGACTAGAAATTAGATAGGAACTAGTTTAGTTTCCTTTATTTAGTTTCTTTTGTAAACTTTTACTTATTCACTTTGTAAGGAATCTTTGTAATATCATTTTTTTATTCAATAAAGTTTTCTATTCATTCTAACTTGTTCCTGTAATATACTTGTTTGATATTTATATTTGTATTTGTATTGTTATAATTGAATAGAAGAAAGAAATAAGAAATACTTTCTTATTTAAATTATTCTGTTTGTATTCTTTTCATTTCACATTATTTTTTAATAAATATTATATATTCAAACAATATTAACTAAATCATTTTGGGAAAAACTTAAATACTAATTACTTCAAATTTTCAAATCTTTTTCAAATGATTCAATTTAAACTTAAATTCAAATTGTTTCCCTAAAATTCTTTTAAATTCCTAGAGATCATGTCAAAATTTATAGCAATCACTATAAAGAGCTAAATCTAACTCTAGATAGTGAAAGAAACTCTCATCTCTTTAGGTTTTTGTTTGGCGAAAAATTTATCCTGATTTTACAGATGAATGCATGCAAATGCACATATTTCTATTTCTACTCTTCGTTGGTTCCTAAATACTAGGATGTTACACTTGCTTAGAGAGAAGGTGCCATGACATATCTAGGAAGCAAGCGCACAAGGTAGGTACCACATACAGGCGTACGATAACCTAACAGATCAGTTTAGCACAAATGCTCCATGCAACATTACTGAAGGCACATATGATGTCATTTTTTCTCAACAATAACTTCCCAAAGTATGGCGTAACTTTTCCAACCACCTATGAAATCTCTGAAGATAAAGTTAACATCACTCTTGGCAAGCAGTACAAGTTTGTTTAAAGCCACATTGAGTGTTCGGCATATGCAGCACCACTAGAAAATACATTAGATAAGCTCCATGAGTAAGTTGTTTCTGCAGTCACGGGAGCAAATCACCTATGTACCTGAACAGTAAGGAATCTCATCAGCTGAGCTGACTTTGGATACTCCTAAGAGACAGAAGTCAGAGCAAACAATATATGCAAGTTTAGACAGAAATAGGGAAACAGTTTCTACCAGTTGACAAGAAGCAATCAAACAACACTACAGGAATCGGACGCTACGCCGAGGGCAGATAGCCATCGGCATAGCCAGCTAAACCGTCGGCGTAGGCTACGCCGACGGCAGCCCTCGGCGTAGCTCCTCGGCGACGCTGCTCCTAGGCGGAGACAACGCGGTCCTCGGCGTAGATGGGAAACCCTCGGCGTAGCTTACGCCGACGGCGCCATCGGCGTACACGCCGTCGGTGGAGAACTCAGACGCCGTTCAACGACAAGGTAACGGCGCGCCGCTACGCCAACGCGGTCCTCGGCGTAGCTGGACACGTGCCCGCTCTGAGGCGCCCAGCCGCGGAGCTACGCCGACGGCATCCCCCTCGGCGTTGCCTGCCATGTGTACACCACGGAGAGCTCCTAGGCCCGGACCTACGCCGACGGCCTAGCCCTCGGCGTAGCTCTGACTATTTGATCAGACACAGGGAGCTACGCCGACGGCATGGCCCTCGGCGTAGGGCCAGCCCAGTATTTTCTTTTGTTTTTTCTGTTTAATTTCACGGGAATGACCGCAGTAATTATCAATATTTAACAGCAATTAACTCATCCAAAAATTCATACATCATTCAAAATATCTCCGTACGAGGACTGCTGAGCTCCATCTAGGCTGGGGATGTCCGAGCCTGGGCTCCGCCGGGCTGGCACTGGGAGGTGCTACCTTCCGGGAACCGTAGCTTGGTGAGGACTCCAGGTCCCGTTGTTGACCCGAAGCTTCTTTGGTGGAGGTCGCATGATATCCAGGAGCGGTTCAGAGGGAGCCGGGCCCCGAGGAGGTGGTACAGAGGCGTGTCAGGGAGGAGGACGAGCACGTCTGCCGCTATATGTATGTGTTGAAGGTCAGGTTCTCCAATACATGGCAGGTTCTCCAGGGATCTCACCCGAGCTATGCTCGTGTGATGGTTCCTTCTCTCTGGGTGTCCACCGCCCGCGGCTCAGTACCCGGTGGTCGGCATCCAGTTTGATTGAGTGAGATGTATCAGTGATATTATCGAATTTGTAGTAGAAAACTATGTCGAGAACTTGAATAAGATAACTAATATCTTGTTTGTGGATGCTGAATATGATGATTGACAACGTCAATTAATGTGGGCGTGGAGAGAGCTATTCTCACGATAAGAATCCCTCCAATTAAGAAAAAATAGACAATGTTTAAATAATTAGTTATAATAAATAAGCACACGTGAAATGCAAACAAAAAAATTAGAAGGAGCTACGCTAACGGCCACCCTCGGCGTAGGCCCGGCAGGAAAACCAGGAAAGGGGGAAAGAAAACGGCCATAGCTACGCCGAGGGTAGCCGTCGGCGTAGCTATGCCGCCGTCACGGGCTGGTGGACGTGGGCCTTGTTACGCCGAGGACGTCTGACATGGGTATACCCTACAGGTACTCGAGCTTGGTATATACGACCTGCATACGTAGAGGCCCATGGTGTCGCCAGGGCCCAAACGAAGGACTCGAGTAACCTACGGACTCTCGATTGCTTGAAGAACAAGAAGAAGCTAAAGATAGAAAGTTAAAAGGGGAAAACCCTAACATGTAACCGACTCGACCTGCTACCCGAGACCTAGCCTATCTATATAATGGCTAGGTGGGGGCAGCGAGGAGGACACACACGCAACCCTAGTTTCCACAACCCTCGCCAGATTGCATCTGCGCACCATTGTAATCTTCGATTCCTTCGAGAATTCCACGAGCAGACAAGCAGGAGTAGGGACCTCTACGAGGCATGAACCTGGGTAAACCTTGCGTCCCCTGCCTGCTTGTTTGCTAGCCGATAGATGTCTCCAGCGCTCCCTCCGTCTCCAAAACCCAAGTCCATAACAATGGGCATTGATGAGTTAAACCCTCGTCAATTAGCGTTGTCTGTGGGAATTGGGAGTGCTGATGTTGCGGCTTCTTCGGCCCCATCAACTGCGCTCTACAACTCCGCAATAGCAGAGATTCGCCAGCTCTTCGGCGCGTTCGACTTCACCGCCGGCCACTCGCCCAACTTTCGAGTCCGTAGGCGACGGAATCAGCTTGGCGATCGGGAGCTTCCGCTTCCAAGTTGGTCAGATGGGCACGCTTCGCATGCCTGACCAGCCAACGGTGCCATCGATTGCCCCAGCATCGTGGTTTCCTCCATCGATCGGCACCCTCAGTGAGCTCAACACTCCGACAACAGTCGAGAACACGGTCAGCGACAGCAGTCGCGAATGCGATCTGAGCGAGTTGGCAACTAAAGATGAAACCTACGGCTCCGGATCTGAGAGTTGCGGGAGCAGCAGCTTCCCCAATCACTTCATGTGCGCCGTCATCAACGCGAGCGACACCTCCGCCAATCGCGATAACACGGGAAACCGTGGCAACGAAACCGACCCGCTGAATGGCGGAAATGGCGGCAACGGTGGAAATGGCAGCAATCGCACCCCCATCAACAACGGAGGGGCAATCAAACCTCCAACCATAACCAACGAGCAAACCGGCGAACGCGTCGTGGTCAGGCTCAATGAGCTTGAATGGGCTCGCTGCCGCGAGGCCCTACGGGGGAACCCTTTACCCCCCGGCTCCTCCAAAGAACTTCTGATGGGCTACCATTGGCTCCTGAAGGAGGAATTTAAGCGCCAAGCGCAAACAATCACGCAGCTCGAAGCGTGTAAAAAGGTGGCGGACGAGTCGAGCCTTCGACGTGCTGGGCTCTCCTCTCACGGAGGATCTTCCTCAAAGGGCAACGAGTACCTCGCAAACAAGAGGCGGTCTCGGATGGCTCATCTCACTAAGCAAGAACGCATAGAAGCTGCAAAGGTCCTCGACTTCAGTTCTATGACAGTCGACACATGGGGCAACGTGGTCCCCAAAACGCCACAGGCTGTGGTGACAGCAGCCACCATGTACCTCCTCAATAACCAGCCGCCAGCTGGAGATCCTCGAGCCGCCATGCACCGATCTACGATCGTGGGCTTGGGACTAATCGAGGCTGCCCTCGACAAAGAGCCAACACCTGAGCCGAAAAAAGGCAAAGCGCTACTCCTCGCCCTCATCCAGTGACGACAGTCACGACCTATCTCGACGCCGCCGCTCACGGCGACATGACCACGACTATGATGCGTGCGATGACCTCACGCAGTACAAGATCGAGAAATCAAGGGCGCGACGCGGCCGGTCGACTAACTCGGAAGAGGAAGATGTGGAGCTCTACGGCGCCAGATGCTTCAGCAGGTCCATCAGGCAAAAGCGAATGCCCAAGGGGTTCAAACTCCCGTCGGAGAACCCGAAGTTTGACGGCCTACAGGACCCAAAGATCTGGCTGGAGGACCACATCTGCTCCGTCAGGCTCCGCGGCGGCAGTCGAAGCACAGCCATGCAATGTCTACAGCTACAGCTGCAAGGCGCCGCTCGAGCATAGCTCAACAACCTCCCACGCGGATCCATTCGCAGTTGGGATGAGCTGGTTTACAGCTTCGTGCGCAACTTCAAGGGCACATACAAGCGACCTGCATTAATCGAAGAACTGAGATGCTGCCAGCAAAGATCGGGCGAATCGCTACGCTCCTACATCCAAAGGTGGTCCATCATCAAGAACTCTGCAGAGAACATCTCGGAGGATCGCGCGATTGACGCGTTCAATGGCGGCATCCGCCGCCTAGAGCTCAGGGAGGAGTTGGGCCGCTCAAAGCCCAATACCATCGACCACTTGATGGAAATCGCGAATCGGTGGGCCGATGGAGAAGATTTGGTGAAGAATTGTGTACACTCCGATGAGGAGGCAGAACTCGAGCGAAGACGCGACCGCCGAGGCAAACGCCGCATGCGCATCTACGATGACCGCGACGACGTCAACATGGTCGCAACTGGCTATGCCGACAGACGCGACGATAACCGCAACAGCGGATACCGCGACTAAGGGAAAACCACGCAAGTGTGGCAACGCCGCAATCATGATGAAGCGCACACGACATCCATTGAAGACAAACTGTCCGGGCCATGTATGGTGCACTTCTACATCGACAAGCATGATGGAAAGAAGAAGTCCAGCCACCTCCTGAAGGACTGTCGCGAGTTCCTCAAGCTACACGAGGGATTGGTTTGGATGAATCGCAACGCAGTCGAAAGAGGCTACGGAGCCGCTCCAGGCGTCGTGGCACATGGCGCTCCGCCACCACCACCTGGACCACCCCCAAATGCAGCTGCGCCGGACCAGCACCACGGAGGCGAACCATACCCACGGGCCATGGGTACCATGATGATCCAAAAGGGACGTGTTGGAGATATGCCCAAGAGGCAATAACAAAAGTGGTTATTATTATATCTTTGTGTTTATGATGAATGTTTACATCCCATGCTATAATTGTATTATTAGGAAACACTAATACATGTGTGATTTGTAAACATAAGAGAGTCCCTAGTAAGCCTCTTGTTGAACTAGCTTGTTGATTAATTGATGATCATGGTTTCCTGATCATGGACATTAGGATGTGATTAATAACAAGGTTATGTCATTAGGAGAATCATATGATAGACACACACCCATAGTAAGCGTAGCATAAGATCAAGTCATTAAGTTCGTATTGCTGTAAGCTTTTTAATGCATAGTAACATAATCCTTCGACCATGAGGTTGTGTTAATCACCATCACCGGATGGGTACTTTGATGACATCAAACACCGCTTCGTAACTAGGTGGTTATAAAGGTGTCATTGGGTATTCTGAAAGTATGTGTTGAAGCGCATGGACCAAGATTGGGATTTGTCCATCCATATGACGGATAGATATGCTCTGGGCCCTCTCGGTGGAATGTCATCTAGTTAGCTTGCAAGCATGTGACTGGATCACAAGGGATGACATATCACGGAACGAGTAAAGAGTACTTATCAGTAACAAGGTAGAACTAGGTATGGAGATGCTGACGATCAAGCCTCGGATAAGTATAATATCACGAGACAAAGGTAATTGGTTTCGTATGTAAATGGTTCAATCGATCACGAAGTCATCGTTGAGTATGTGGGAGCCATTATGGATCTCTAGGTCCCGCTGATGGTTATTGATAGGAGATGTGTCTCTATCATGTCTACATATTAACGAACCGTAGGGTGACACACTTAAGGTTCGAAGTTGTTTTAAGTAGATATGGAATGTGCGTTGGAGACCGAATGTTGTTCGGAGTCTCGGAATGGATCCGGGACATCACGAGGAGATCCGGAATGGTCCGGAGAATAAGATTCATATATTGGGGATCATTTTCTGAGTTAGGAAATGTTCCGGAGTATTTGTATGAGGGTTCTAGAAGGTTTCGGAATGTTCCGGAAGGTTCTGGAAGGTTTCTTGGAGTTTGCTTGAAAACCAAGGAAGGGATCAAAGGAGTCCTGGTGGGTCAAGACTAGGAGTCGTGGGGGAGGAGGACTCCTCCCCCTTCCCCAATCCGCCGGCCCTAGAGGAGGGGAGTCCTACAAAGACTCCCCCTCCCCAAGGCGCCCTCCCCCCCCCTTAAATAGAAGGGCAGGGGCGCCCCCTCCAAGCTCTACTCCCACAACTCCAATCTCTGCCGCCTCTCTCCTCCTCCTTTCTTCTGCACAGGCATAGGCGAAGCCCTGCAGAATTCTCTACTCCACCACCACCACCACGCCGTCGTGCTGCTGGGATTCCGTGGAGAAGATCTACTACCTCCGCTGCTCGCTGGAACGAGGAGAGGAAGGTCTGCTTCGACTCCGCACGTGTGACCGACTGCGGAAGCGCTGCCGAAACGTGGCGCCGGAAGGATCATCCACTTGACCGACTGCGGAAGCGCTGCCGGAACGCGACGCCGGAAGGATCGTCCACACGATCTTGAGATCGGTGATCGACTACATCAACCACAAGATCTAATTTCGTTAACGCTTTCGGATCTACGAGGGTTAGTTCCTATCTATCTCGTTGCTCATGTCTAATAGATTAGATCTTGGCTTTTATCTAGATTAGATCTGGGTATTGTTCGTTCTTGCGGTAGAAAATTTTTGTTTTCCATGCTACGAACCCATCAGGACGCCCCTCGAATCGGGTGCAGAAGGCCATCACTCTCCAAGTCAACTTGGCCACACACTCGCCACTATCTACTACTGAGTACCTCAGTGGAAGCGAGTCCTGCATCACCTTCGACAAACGCGATCATCCGTCTCAAGTACCTCGTCCAGGCCATTGTCCCCTCGTACTCGAGGCGCAAATCAGAGGCTTTGACATGAGCCGCGTCTTCATGGACGGCGGAACCGGCATCAACCTTATATTCGCGAGTACCTTGCGAGCAATGAGGATCCCTCTAACCTGCCTAGAGGCCTCGGACACAACATTCCACGGCATCGTCCCAGGAAAAGGCGTATATCTCCTAGGCAAAATCAACCTTGACGTCATCTTCGGCACGCTGAAAAACTTCCGGCGCGAGCGCATCGACTTTGAGGTCGTCGACTGGCCCTCACAGCACCACTGCATCCTCGGGCGCGTCGCGTTCGCTCGGTTCATGGCAGTGCCACATTACGCCTACCTACAGATGAAAATGCCAGATCCCAATGGCGTCATCTCGATCAACGGGATATTCGAAAGATCCGACAGTTGCGACAGGGAATTCAATAGAATTTCCCAGTCCTTTGGCATGCAGGAAGAACTCGCAAGGCAAAAAGAGTCAACAGACAACAGTCTGCCTCCCCTGAGCCGGCCTAGCTCGCCTAATCTATCCTTTGACTCATCGGTACACACAAAGAAAGTGCAGGTCCACCCATTGGATCCCGCCCAGACGGCCCTCATCGCCAACAACTTGAGTCCCGCATAGGAACTCGCGCTCGTCGAATTCCTCCGTGAGCACTGGAAATTTTCGCTTGGTGTCCAGCGGACTGATGACCCACAAGTATAGGGGGTGTATCGCAGTATTTTCAATAAGTAAGAGTGTCGAACCCAACGAGGAGAAGAAGGTGTTGGCTAGTGGTATGGATTAGGAATTCTCTGCAAATACTTAGCAAACGGATTATTAGGGGTTTTCAATAAAGCAAGTAAACAAAGTGCGAGTAAATAAAGGACAGTAGGAATAAATGCAGCAAGTGGCCCAATCCTTTATGCAGCAAAGGACAAGACGGTTGTATTTCTAAAGATGACCAAACGTTCTCAAGGACACATGGGAAGACTATCAAGTGCTTTCGCTTCATATAGTCGATTAATCTTCTTTAGCTTGCTAAGTGTTGTGTTGGTGAACCTGTGCTAATGTAGCCCCCCATCCAAGACTAATACATACTTGTGATTATACCCCTTGCAAACATTCGTAAGTACGAGAAAGTAATTAAGGTAGAAACCTAACCATAGCTTTAAACTCTAAGACCCTTACGTCCCTTGTGCAATGGTTTCCTAACGGGGGTTCAGGTTTCTGTTACTCTGGCAACCCCTACGATTAGTAGCCAAATACACAATGCATTCCCCTAGGCCCATATAGGTGAAGTGTCATGTAGTCGACCTTCACATGACACCACTAGAAGAAGTACACCACAACTTAAATAACAATCTATTGAATCTTTCTCAACGCAACTCCACTACTAACAACAAGACTTCTCCCATGTCCTTAAGAACAAAACGAACTACTCACATGACATCATATGGATCATGATCAGAGATGGAATAATGATGTATAACAATCTGAACATAAACAATAATTCAATGGTTCACTCAATAGCATCAACTACAAAGAGTAATCAACACCGGGAAAGTTTCCCCTATGAACAAATGCAAGATTCAACCAATTGTTACAGCAATATGGAGATGGTGATGAGGGTGCTAATGGTGATGATGGTGGTGATGATGATGATGATCCCGATGAAGTCCAGCTTGATGGTGGTGTTGATGGCGACGATCTCCCCTCTATGGGAAGGAATTCCCCCGGCAGAAATCTGTTTGCCGGAGAGATCTTTCTCTCTCGGTGCTTTCCGCCCCGCAGAGGAGGCGGAATCTTTCTGTGGTCGCTCCCCGAGTCTTAGGGTTTCGAGAGGATGATATACGCTAGAGGGGAGAGGCTAGAGTGGGCCAGGGAGGCCACACCACCTCCAGGCGTGACCTAGGCCTGCCCACGCCATGGGGTGGTGTGGGCCCCCTGTGGCCCACCTCCACTCCATCTTCTGGCATCCTTAGTCTTCTGGAAAAATAGGATTTTCCATATATTTTCCCGGATTTTCTGATCTTCGCGAATTTTGCCTCCAAATAGCACCTTTTCCATAGAATCCTGACTGCAGCGGTCCATGCTCCAAAAGTCATCAACCATGCAAAAATAGATGAAATAACATAAGTATCACCTCTCAATACGAAATATATCAATGAATAATAGTGAATTAAGACATAGAATAGTGATGCAAAATGGACGTATCAACTCCCCCCAACTTTAGACTTCGCTTGTCCCCAAGCGAAACTGAGCTCAATAAACATGGCCTCGGGTTTATGGAGTGAAGAGTCCAAGAAGCATCACATTCATCAAATACATAGATCATAATAGAAGACAACTCACTATTATACAACTCAACTTGCAATAAGTAAAGGAAACACAGTAAAGATACATAAAGTGAATCAGAATTGGTAATGGCAAACTTAGCTCTTGGTCAAAGAATAGTTGATAATTTGCTGGAGTTCACAAATAGCTGGTTTTTCAATGAAAGCTTTCAAAGTAGTAAACATCAAGATAAGAGCAATGTGCAAAACAAGGAACATAAGAGACATGAATGAATAAATCATCATATGAATGAATGAAACACATCAACTCAAAATACTTGCTGAGATAGAAGGGAGTAGGTTTACTGACTCAACTACAAAGTAAAAGAAAGGCCCTTCAAAGAGGGAAGCAGGGATTGCAAGTCTGATAAAGAGCTCCCAAAAATTATGATACTTACTAGCTTTCAGCTCTCATTGCCGCTATCATAGGCATCTTTAGGTGATTAAGGTTAAAGTGATAAAAAATGAGGATATGCATTGACAAGTTGTAAGTTGAGAATCTCATGTCCCTTGATACGAGGGCCGCTCCTCATGCTACTCAAGTTTAGTCACCGGTAAGTTCTTGTCATCGTAAGCATATGTGTATCATTGAGAACCGCCAATGGGGTACCCCTTGCCCGATGATACGGAAGAATCCCCATATCAAAATGACAAGGCAAGCAGACAACAAATATCTCAGCAATCTTCTTATTTACCATGGGAATATGGTGCTTTTTTCTCTCTTTCCTCTTTTCATAATATCTCTTTTTTTTATTTTCTCTTTTTCTCAATCTCTATCTCTTTTTTATAAGAAGAATGCTTCATAGATACTCGTTATGGTTACGCTGCAGGTTTCCACCATGTCAGCATGGATTAGACCAGTGGCCCAGGCGTTTCTCTAACACATACGCATAACTCCATGGACTTACAAGCTCCCCTTTCATTTCACACCGACGACATCCATAGACAAAAGAACATGATATCAACTTGGTACAAAGTACCAGTGCAATGTTGAAAGTGTTCCCCATGACAGCATGGTTCTGCTAATTCACAACTTACAAAGCGCAAGCATATACGCAACATAGGTGAGCACAATGGTTCAAGTTTATTAAGTGCAAGAAAGTAAAGTGTGCCATCAAGTTTGTGAGAGCTTTAATCACTAATTTTCACATAACAAGTTTAATTTGAGAGGTATATAAAACAAGAATTTACTTGGAATAGCAATAATGCTACTAGGTAGGTATGGTGGACACAAATGGCAGAGGTTTTGGTTTAAAGGAGGTGGATGCACGACAAGAATTCCCTCTCAGTACAGGTTTTTGGCAAGCAAGGTTGGGTAGCAAGTACAAGAGTTGAAGGAAACAAACAAACATACAAGTGATAAAGACAAACATGCAATCTTCCTTGTAAGAACAAAAGATCTTAACTAGAGAATACTAGACTTATGAGCAAATCAAGAAAGAAAGATGATGAAATTAATTTTCTTTAGAGTACTTCTATCTTTTTCTTTTCAACTCTCAAAAAGGTGTTGCTACTGACTGAGCCAGGTTTGCCAAAACCAACTAAATTAACTCAATGATCCCAAAGTGATACCAATACTAACAACAAGATCAATCATATAACCATGAATTGAAAACTAATATAAGCTATGCAAAAGAGTAAATGATAGAACTTCTCATTAATAATCCATAACGGAAACTCACACCAAGGGATACAAATCTAACTAGAGAGGGGACACTTCCATAATGCAAACCATACTACATAATAACTCCTTTAATCATGATATAACTCTACTAAAAAGGTAAAAAGATAGAAGATAGTGATATGATACCGCGGCACTCCCCCAAGCTTGGAACAAACCAAGGGGATGCCAAACCTGATGACGAATTACTCCTTCGGTGGTGGTGGTATCCTCTCATCTTCGTCCGTCTTCCAGGGTAAAGGCTTCCCATCAACAAAGGACATCGTGGTTTCCAACATCCTGAAACTTGCAGTAGCACTTATGCGTTTAAATCTAGCCTCATACTCACAGTTTTGATTTTGAACGTCATAGAACTATGCTTGCAGTTCGTTGGTTGTTTGGCGGAGTGAGAAGACTTCATATTTGAGTTCAGTAGTCTCCTTTTGGTGCTCGGTGATGAGTTCAGAACAAATCTTATGGATGATATCGACTTCGCGCTCTGCCATCTTCCTGTACCTAAAGACTTCTTGCTCCAGTGCTTCCATCCTGTCCTCCAGACATCCTTCACCTTTAGGGCCTTGAACCTCTTTTATCCGGACCTCACCACCTTCGAGCAACAACTCCTTGGGATGAATCTTCAATTCTCTCATGTATTGGTTGATGATATCTTCTATGGAATCTCCTTTGGATGATCCAGAGGAAGACATTGTGGCTCCAAATCTAGGATTCTACCTGGCAGAAAAGATTGGAACAAAAACATGACAAAAACACAATATACAAACCTCGGAAGATCCGGGGGGGTATATATTACGAAGTTTCATATCAAAAGGAAGGTACGGGGAGAAAACGAGTCGGAGGCAGAGTCTGAGGTGGCCTCACCACCTGGTGGCGCGGCCAGGGGTAGGCCCGTGCCATGGGGTGGTGTGGGCCACCCCGGCTCCGTTTCCGTCCCTTTTTCGCTTTGTAACTTCCCTTATTGACTGGAAACTGCAAAAATATAGTTGGATTGTATTTTCGTGGAACTTTTCTTACCAGAACTGTTACCTACATGAAAACAGACTCTACAGGTCTTTGAATTTGGTCCTCAATGAATTTATCTGGAGTTATAACTTGAAAGGCATCAACATCTTCATTCTAAGAATCTCCAGGAATATAGTGTTTGAGTCGCTGTCCATTCACTACTTGTGTAGTATTATCTTTTAGAGAAGAAATTTTTATTGCTCCTGAACGGTATACTTCTTCAATGATGAAAGGTCCTTCCCATTTTGATAGTAGCTTACCTGGAAAAAATCTCAGACGAGACCTATACAATAGAACTTTCTCACCAACATGAAATTCTCTCTTAAGTATTCGCTTGTCATGCCATCTTTTAACTTTTTCCTTAAAGAGCCTAACATTCTCATAGGCTTCACTCCTCCATTCATCTAATGAACTTAAGTCAAATAATCTTTTCTCACCAGGGAGCTTACAATCTCTATTTAGTTCTTTCACTGCCTAGTAAGCTTTGTGTTCTAGTTCTAAGGGTAGGTGGCAAGCTTTCCCATAAACCATTTTATAAGGAGACATTCCCATAGGATTTCTGTAAGCAGTTCTATAAGCCCATAAAGCATCATTCAACTTCTTAGCCCAGTTTTTTCTAGACCTATTAACAGTCTTTTGCAAGATAGATTTAATTTCTCGATTTGATAACTCTACTTGCCCGCTAGTTTGGGGGGTGATAAGCTGAAGCAATTCTATGATTAACATCATATTTAGCGAGGGTCTTCCTAAAACTACCATGAATGAAATGAGAACCCCCATCAGTCATGAGATACCTAGGCACTCCAAACCTAGGAAAGATAACGTCCTTAAGCATTTTTAGAGAGGTTTCCCCGTCAGCACTTTTCGTAGGAATGGCTTCTACCCACTTAGTAACATAATCAACGGCAACAAGAATATAAGTGTAACCCTTCGAAGGAGGGTAGGACCCATAAAGTCGAATCCCCAACAATCAAAAGGTTCAATAACTAGAGAGTAGTTCATAGGCATTTCATTGCGTCTAGAAATATTACCAACACACTGACATTCATCACAAGATAAAACAAATTTTCTTGCGTCTTTAAAAAGGTTAGGCCAGTAGAAACCTGATTGTAGTACCTTTTGTGAAGTTCTATCTCCTGCATGATGTCCTCCATAGGTGCTACCATGACATTTACGCAATATCTCTTTTTGTTCATATTCTGGAACACATCTTCGCATAATACCATCAACTCCTTCTTTGTATAAGTGTGGGTCATCCCAAAAATAATGCCTCAAATCATAAAAGAACTTTCTTCTTCGCTGAGCTGTAAAAGTTGGAGGCAAATACTTGTAGATAATAAAGTTAGCATAATCAGCATACCAAGGGCTTCCTCGCGAGCTCACCCCTACTGCGGCTAACTGCTCATTTGGGAAACTATCATTAACAGGCATAGGATCAAAAGAGATGTTTTCCAAACGAGATAAATTATCAGCTACAGGGTTTTCAGCACCCTTCCTATCTACTATGTGTAGATCAAACTCTTGTAAAAGCAGTACCCATCTAATAATCCTAGGCTTAGCGTCCTTCTTCGTCATAAGATATTTAATAGCAGCATGATCAGTATGAATGGTTACTTTTGAGTCCACAATATAAGGCCTAAACTTATCACAGGCAAAAACAACAGCTAGAAATTCCTTTTCAGTAGTGGCATAATTCCTTTGAGCAGCGTCTAGAGTCTTACTAGCATAATGGATAACGTTTAACTTTTTATCAATACGTTACCCAAGGACAGCCCCTACAGCAAAATCACTAGCATCACACATTATTTCAAAGGGTAAACTCCAATCAGGTGGTTGAACAATAGGGGATGTAGTTAAAGCCTTCTTAAGAGTTTCAAAAGCTTCCCTACAATCATCATCAAAAACAAAAGGTACACCTTTTTTAAGAAGATTAGTGAGAGGTTTTGATATCCTAGAGAAGTCTTTAATAAACCTCCTATAGAAACCAGCATGACCAAGGATACTACGAATACCTTTGATGTCTCTTGGACATGGCATCTTCTCAATTGCCTCAACCTTAGCTCTATCAACTTCTATGCCTCTTTCAGAAACTTTATGCCCAAGAACAATCCCTTCAGTAACCATGAAGTGGCATTTCTCCCAATTAAGAACAAGATTAGTTTCTTCACATCTCTGCAAAACTTTATCAAGGTTGTGCAGACAATTATCAAAAGAAGTTCCATTGACAGAAAAGTCATCCATGAACACTTCTACAATTTCCTCACAAAAACCATGAAAGATAGCAGACATGCACCTTTGGAAAGGAGCAGGAGCATTACATAAACCAAAAGGCATACGTCTATAAGCATAAGTTCCATAAGGGCAAGTAAAAGTAGGTTTTTCTTGATCTTGTTGTTTAACAGCAATTTGAGAGAAACCAGAATAACCATCAAGAAAACAAAAATGGGTCTTTTTAGACAACCTTTCCAACATTTGATCAATAAAAGGAAGCGGGTAGTTGACTTTCTTAGTAACTTTATTGACTTTCCTAAAATCGATGCACATCCTATAGCCTACCACTATTCTTTGAGGAATAAGCTCATCATTATCATTAGGGACAACGGTAATACCTCCCTTTTTAGGAACACAATGAACAGGACTAACCCATTCACTATCAGCAATAGGGTATATAATACCAGCATCAAGGAGTTTCAATACCTCATTCCTTACCACTTCCTTCATCCTAGGATTTAAACGTCATTGGTGCTCCACTACCGGCTTCGCATCTGGTTCTATGTTGATAGAGTGCTGACATATAGTAGGTGAAATCCCTTTTAAATCATCCAGAGTATAGCCCATAGCTCCTCGATGTTTCCTCAAAACTTCCAATAACCTTTCTTCTTCCTTCCCTGAAAGTTTAGCGCTAACAATAACAGGATATATCTTTGTATCATCAATATAAGCATATTTAAGATCATCAGGGAGAGGTTTTAGATCGAAAAAATGATCCTTTTTAGGTGGCATCGTGGTACCCAAGTCTTCTACAAGCAAGTCATGCTTAAGCATCATAGGTTGATCACGGAGAATCCTGTCAATCTCATTCCTTTCTTCCATGAAGATTTCACTTTCATGATCTTCCATAAACTGCTGCAAAGCATTGTTAGGAGCAAGAGAAATAGAAGCAAGTTGTTCAACCCTAAAATCCTCGTTACGGGTTTCCTCTTCGCAAGGTTCTTTAGCAAATTTCGAAAAATTAAATTCATATCATTCCCCATCAAACTTAGTCAAGATTTTCTCCCTCTTGCAATAAATAATAGCTCCACAAGTACTCAAGAAAGGTCTACCAAAAATGATAGGGTAGATTTTACTAGCAGCCGAACCAAGTACTAGAAAATCAGCAGGGTACTTAATCTTACCACAAAGGACTTCCACGTCTCGTACAATACCAATTGGAGAGATGGTGTCTCTATTAGCAAGGTGAATAACCACATCAATCTATTCCAACTCGCAAGGACTGATTTCATGCATAATTTTCTCTGTAAAGCTGATGACCCACAAGTATAGGGGGTGTATCGTAGTATTTTCGAGGGAAGTGAAACCCAATTTATTGATTCGACACAAGGGGAGCCAAAGAATACTTATCAGTCTTAACAACTGAGTTGTCAATTCAGCTGCACCTGGAAACAATCTTGCTCACAGCAGTTTATCAGTAGCAACAGTTTTGTAGTAGGAATAGCAAAGTAACAGCAGTAGTAAAACAAAGATAGTAGTAACAAAAGCAGTAACAGTGGGATTCGAGTGCGGTAGGCATAGGGATGGATGGACGGGTGTTGCATGGACAAGACAATTCACATAGCAATCAGAACATAGGGCAATTGCAGATAAATAAGATAAAGCACCCAAGTACTAGACAATCCTAGGCATGCGTTCCATATATAGTCATACGTGCTCGCAATGAGAACTTGCACAACATCTTTTGTCCTGCCAGCCCGTTTGCAGCGGGGCCTCTAGGGAACTACTAGCAATTAAGGTGCTCCTTTTAATAAAGCACCGGAGCAAAGCATTAACACTCCGTGAACACATGTGATCCTCACATCAAAGCCTTTCCCTTCCGGCTACCCCGATTTCTGTCACTTCGGGACCATAGGTTCCGGACAACGACGTGTGTACACAACTTGTAGATAAGACCAGAAACAATACTATCATAATGAATCAATAATAAGTTCATATCTGAAATCATGGCACTCGGGCCCTAGTGACAAGCATTAAGCACAACAAATCACAAAAAAGTCATAAAGCACTAATAAAAGATACTAGGCACTATGCCCTAATAATCTGATGCCATTACATGAACGATCTCATCCAATCCCTACCATCCCCATAGCCTACAGCGGGGGATTACTCACTCATAGATGGGGGACACATGGATGGTCGATGGAGAAGCGATGGTGATGATGATGGCGATGGTCTCCTCCAATTCCCCGTCCCGGCAGGGTGCCAGAACGGAGTTTCTGGTGCTGTTTCGTGGAATCTGATGGTGGCGGCGGAGCGGAACTCCTTCTGGAAAAACGTTGAACCCCCCGAAGTTTTTAGGTCAGAAGGCTCCTTATAGGCGAAGAGAGAGGCCGAGGGGGTGCCTGGGGAGCCCACACCACCCCCTGGCGCGGCATAGCCTGGCCCGCGCCACCAGGTGGTGTGGCCACCCCAGGGCTCTTCTCCGTCTCGTATTCTGGCTCCTGGAGTCTTCGGGTGAAATAGGAGTTTTGGCATATTTTCCGGGATTTTTCCTGATAGTTGATTTTCTGCACAAAAAGTAAACACCAAGGAAATTCTGCTGAAAACAGCGTCAGTTCGCATTAGTTGCATCCAAATCACACAAGTATAGAGGAGAAACAATAGCAAAAGTGTTCAGGAAAGTAGATACGTTTTGGACGTACCCCAAGCTTATCTTATTGCTTGTCCTCAAGCAATTCAGTTGAAAACTGAGTGCGATAAAAGAACTTTCACGAACACATTTGCTCATAAGATGTAAATAGTCTCAGCAATGTGATCAACTACTTGGACAATTCATAATAAAGAGTATGCAACCAATCCTATTTAATAGTCATTGCAAGATATGAAGAGATTCCAATTCAAGAATAATAAGTAGCACGAAACACAAACATAAGCAACATTACAATGCTCATAGAAAGGTATGATAGAGTGGTATCTCGCTTGCCTTTGATTATGAATGTCAAGGCACCTCTGAAGTTCAAGTGATGACTAGAAGTAAAGATATCAAAGATACAAGCATCAAAGTCATAACACAAATAATCAAGTAATGAAACAAACACAAATGATGACAACTATGCTCTCAAGAAGGTGCTCAAAGAATAAGTGGAGACTCAACATGTAGAGGAAAAGGTTTTGAATAATTTGAAGGGCTTCCAAATGCTGAAAGTACGGTACTCGTTAGCTTTGAGCTATCATTGCCCCTATCATAAGCATCTTTAATGTGGTTAAGGTGAAAGTGACACAACTAAGAGGATAGGCTTGATAAGTTATAAATTGAAGTGCCATGCCCCTTACTTACGAGGACCGATCCTCATGCTACTCAACTTCAGTCACAAGTAAGCTCTTGTCATTGTAAGTATATATGTATCATAGAGAACCGCCAACGGGGTACCCCTTGCACATGACACAGGAGCTATCCCATGATCAAAATGACAAGGCAAGCAGACAATGAGCATCTCAGCGATCTTTTTATTTACTATGTGCATAGATTTTTATTGACGATGCTTCATAGAATGCTCATTATGGTTATGCTGCAAGTTTCCACCATGATTAGGCATGGCTTAGGCTAGCGGCCCAGGCGTTTCTCTAACATACATACAAACTCCACGATCTTACAAGGTTCCATAAGCAAAAGAACATGATACTTTTATTTCACACCGCCGGGATCCATAAGCAAAAGAACATGATATCAACTAAGTACAAAGTACCTATGAAGCGTTGAAAGCGGTCCCCGTGATACATGGTTCTGCTAACTTCAACTCATAAAGCGCAAGCATATGCGCAACAAAGAAGGACACAATGGTTCAGGTTTATTAAGAGCAAGAAAATAAAGTGTGCCATCAAGTTCGTGAGAGCTTTACTAACTAACTTTCTCATAACAAGCAAACATTTTATTCGGAAGAAAACAAGGCATATTGAATATGCACGGAAGTAGCAAATGATGCTAATGGGTAGGTATGGTGGACACTTTGGAAATATTTGGTTTAGGGAGTTGGAAACATGAGTAAAAGACTCAGTGGAAATGAAGGCTAGCAATAGTAAGGGAGCGACAAATGAGAGAGCAATAGCTATCATTATCATGCTTGCAACAAAACAAGACTACTCATGGCATGAAAATGATTCAAGATCCTCAAGGCAAAATAATTCATCAAGGCTTAACTGATTATCACAGTCATGTGCATGCATGAGCATGTGCCAAGTCGATCAAATGAAACATTGAGAGGAGGATACCACGGTGTCATACCAATTTATGAATAGAGTAATGCAAGCAAACATTCATGAAACATGCTACGAACTATTAGCGAGCTGGAGCTAATCACAAGAAAGCAAGAACTACTAAGCATCCAAAGGAAACATACACTCTACATGAATGGACTAAGCATGCTCACAATGATGAGTATATGTACAAAAATGAAAACAAATAGAGTTCATTACCAGCCTCTTACCACGCCTCAAGTTGTCATTAATCCTCATTATTGCTCTTCACTTGTGTGGCTTGAATAATAATATGAAACCAATAGTCCACTGAGAACTGCCGAACCCTGTAGCAAACTCGCAAAAACCAAAGAAGAACGACAAGTATTTTTGGTGTTTTCGATTTTTAAACAAGAACCAAAAGAGAAAAACAAGCAAAGCAAAATCTTTTTAGGTTTTTCGAATAGTTCAAACAAACAAAAAAGGGAAAAGCAAACCAAGGCAAAAAGAAGAAGAAAACCAAAGAGAAACAACAGAAATATTTTTGGTCTTTTTGTGTTTTTAGAAAGCAAAAGCGAAGAAGAACGAAAACTAAAAAGAGAACGAAAACATGAATATACAAAGTACCGACGCAACATGATATGGAGATGAGTGCGGTGTCGGCGTACCTCCCCCCAAGCTTAGGCTTTTGGCCTAAGTGGGTATCAATCCCAGGCTGGCCAAGATGAAGTGTCACCGGGGTACGACGAGGAGGTACCCCCGTCCTGGTGCGAACCCGAGTATGTCCCTACGTAATGTGCGGAGTAATCATAGGAGGGCACATCCTCCTGGTGCTGCTCGTGGAAACCCAACAAGCGAAGCTGCTCGTCCTCCTCCTCCTTGGAGCGTGACCACGGTCTCCTGTCAACACTGAACAAAGCAGGCTGTGGCAAAAGGATCTCCCTTTCATCCCCGTCAGTGAAAAGCATCCTATAAACTAGATTGTTCAAATTAGAGGCCACGGTGACAAAGTGATGAGTTTTCATGGCAACAAGGTCGAGCCTCTGTGGTGCTAGCATAACATCATCAGGAGCCACCGAAAGATCTAATGCATTGACTACGCGTGAGGCAATGATGCCCCCATAGATAGGCCCCCTAGCAGCTAGGCGGCGAGCAATAAGCGAGCCAAGATTGTACCGAGTATCATTGTTGAGCGCACCAGCAAGGAAAGCTAAGTGATAGTTGGAGATATTACTAGTGTTCTCCCTACCCAAAACACTAGTGGCAAGGTAGTATGCAAAGTATCTAAGAGCAGGGAGTTGGATATTTCTTATCTTTCCGCGCTGCGCCACGCGGTCATCATCATTGGTCACCCCTCGGTAAAGCTCCAACAAATCAGTGGGCCTTCCTTGAATTTTCTTCACGGTCCCTGTCATACACACACCTAGAATACTGCAAAATCTCTCCAAAGGCATGGTGAAGGGCATATCATAGATTTTGAAAGAGACAGTGGAATGATAGGATGTGTTAGTAAATGAGAAGCTCTCAACAAAAGTTTTGGTGAGCATAGCGTATTGTGCACTCTCATCTTGCATATAAGAGGTCAAGCCAACCCTCTCAATCAGTAGCAAGAAATCATCAAGAATACATGCAGCTTGCAAGAAAGTAAAACAAGGAAAAGAAGATGGGTGAGCATCCCCATCATCCCTTTCACTGCCAATGCGTGTTGCAATGAGGTCTTCATTGTATGATGGCCTAGCTTGAGAGGCTGTTCTTGAGGGTCTCGACCTCCTAGGTGCATCACTCTCAAATATCTCTCCAAAAGTGTGGTTGTTCATGCTTGGTATTCTGAATTCTAAACACCTATTAAACAAGTGATTGCAAAGTAAATATAATGAAGGATTCTACTCATAGGGACTTGCAAGAGGCCTAAACATGCATCAAAACTATATCTCTAAGCATCAAACAAGCTTACAAGCTCTCATAACCAGTCACCTATAGTAGCAAAATGCTCAACATACAATCTAACGAACACAAATCTACTTGGATAAGGGGAGGAGTCACATACCAAGGAACAATTGCTCCAAATTTCAGCAAGAAAGATGGGCTGAGCAAAGAGATCGAATAAATCGAGAGCAAGCACAGAGAGAACACGATTTTGAGCTATGAATTAGAGCTTACTCGGGAGAGAGAAGAAAGTGGCAGGAGAGAGAGGTGGTGGGGGGCCAGGGGTGGCCCACACCAGGGCATGGCGCCACCCAGGGCTGGCCGCGCAACCACATGGTGTGCCTGCCTGGTGGGCCCCCCTGGTACCTACCAGGTACTCCTCTGCCCCTTTTTCACGTAAAAATTTAATATGAATTTTCTGGAATTTTTCGAGACACCTTATTTTTGGGCACTTTTCAGAAATAGAAAATTGATTTTCTGACAGACAGATTTTTTCTTTTTGAAACATGATGCAAGGACAAAACAAGGCTAGAACTACAGAAGTTCTAACATGCAAGTAACTAACAACACAAAGAAAACTAAACGAAAGAAAAAACTAAAATGCAAAGGATAGAAATAAACGGAGATAATCATAGTGAAAACATTGTTTTGTTCAATGAAATCCTTTTGTTAGCAAGGTTGATCAAGTCTTGCTACCAAAATAATTGCATATGAGACAAAACTTTGTACTCCACTAATGATTATGTTACCTCAACCTTGATAGCAATGGTCTCAATCATAATAGTTTCAAATTTTTCTCTTGGTATGGGACAATATATTTCTCCAACTTGAATGCCTTCAATATGTTCAATTGAATTCAAGCCATAAGTCCTTTCAATCTTCTTGGGGAAATAGACAGTATGTTCCTTGTCATTAACATTGAAGGTCACCTTTCCTTGATTACAATTAATAACAGCTCCTGCAGTATTAAGAAAAGGTCTCCCAAGAATAATAGACATATTATCATCTTCAGGCATTTCAAGCACAACAAAATCAGTTAATATCAAGCAATTATGAGCCACCTGAACAGGTACATCCTCACATATACCCACAGGAATAGTGGTAGATTTATCAGCCGTTTGCAAAGATATATCAGTTGGTATCAATTTTTCAAGCTGAAGCCTCTTATAGAGAGAGAAAGGCATAACACTAACTCCAGCTCCCAAATCACACAAAGCAGTTCTAACATAACTATTCTTAATAGAGCAAGGGATAGTTGGAATCCCTGGGTCTCCAAGTTTCTTAGGAACCTTACCATTGAAGGAATAATTAGCAAGCAAAGTAGAAATTTCTTCATTAGGGATCTTCCTTTTATTCGAGACAATGTCCTTCATATACTTTGAGTAAGGAGGCAATTTAATAGCATCAGTCAAAGGAATTTGCAAGAATAAAGGCTTCATCCACTCACAAAACTTATTATAGTGTTCATCTTCTTTTGACTTGTGTTTCTTATCAGGGAAAGGCATAGGTTTTTGGACCCAAGGTTCTCTTTCACTACCATGTTTCTTAGCAATAAAATCTTCTTTAGTGTATTTAGTAGTCTTAGTGTGGTTTTCAGGTTCTTCTTCGACTTTTTCTTCACTAGGAACTTCATTTTCTTCATTACCACTTTCAGTTTCAGCATCAGAGATAGATATACTATTAGGATCTATAGCAGGTTCAGAGGGTTCTACGACAGTTTTATGTTTCTTCTTCCTTTTCTTACGAGTAGAACCACTATTTTCAGCTTGTTGAGAATCCTGCTCAATTCTTTTGGGATGCCCCTCAGGATATAGAGGATCCTGGGTAGCAGCTCCACTTCTAGTTCTAATTTCATAAGCATATTTTTATTTAGCAGCATTAACTAGCAAGTCGTTTTGCACTTTAATGAGTTGATCTATTTGAGTTTGAACCATTAGAAAGTGTTTAAAATCATTTTAACATCATTAGAGGTTCTGTCCACAATATCTTTCAACTCAATGATAGTTCTAGTGTTTTCCATTAGATGATTTTGCACCCTTTTATTAAAGTTATCTTGCTTAACAATAAAGATATCAAATTCTTCTAAGCATTGATCAGGAGGTTTCAAGTAAGGGATATCACCTTCATCAAAGTGTTGGAGGGAGTGTACCTCAATAGTGGATGAGTAGGGAATAGGCTTACATAATTCTTCTATAGGAGGTAAATTCTTGACATCTGCAGCTTTAATTCCCTTCTCCTTAAGACATTTCTTAGCTTCCTTCATCACTTCATCATTTAATTTAATAACTCCCCTCTTCTTTGATGTTGGAATAGGCACAGGAATAGATGGTTCAGGTACAATTACTTCAGGTATAGCTTGTTTAGGAGGAGTCCAATCTTCATAATTCTTGCTTATTTTAGCCATTAATTCCTCAGCTTCCTTAGGAGTCCTATTCCTGAAAACACAATTAGCACAACTATCTAGGTATGTCCTAGATTCCTCGGTTAGTCCATTATAAAATATATCAAGAAGCTCATTCTTAGGTAATGGACTTCCAGCCTGTGCATGAATCAAAGCACAAAACCTTGCCCAAGATTCGGGCAATACCTCTTTTTCTCCCTGTTTAAAATCAAAACGTTCCTGCAAAATAGCATGTCTAGCACTGGGAGGAAAATATTTCTGCAGGAAAGTACTAATCAAGCACTCAGGGCTATCAATAGATCCAGGAGGTAAATTACAAAACCAAGTTTTAGCTTCTCCTTTCAGTGAAAATGGGAAAATCTTAGCAACAAAGTAAGTACACATCTTAATATCATCAGAAAACAAGCCACTCATAGTAGAAAGTTCATTCATATGTGCTACCGCACTTTCATTCTTAGTCCCACAAAAAGGTTCTTTCTCGACAATAGCTATGTAAGATAGATCGAGAGAGAAATCATAATCTTCATCTATAATGTTTATGGGAGAAGGAGAAAACTTAGCATCAGGAGATAATTTGGGTCTAAAGTACGCCTCTCAAGGAGACTCTTAGCAGCGATCCTATCACGGGTGTTCCTACATTCTTCAATAAACTGTCATCTCAACATAATCTTCTTCAGTATCATAACTCTCACTAGACTCAGGTGAGCTAACGGGTATGGTAGTGTCTTCATTAGGAGTTTCGGTATTTCCAGCTATAGTTCTAGCAATCGTAGCATCTAGGAAAGGACCTAATGAACCACTCTTATCAAGCACATTAGAAGCAGCATCATAAGCATTAGAAGTTTCAGATTCAGCAGTAGTAGTAGTGTGTGTAGCATGTGTATGTGGTGGTGTAAGGAACTTACTCAAAACAGACGGTGAATCAAGAGCGGTAGAGGTGTTCAGAACCGTACCTCTTCTTGTAGTGGATGGTAAAATAGGAACCTTGCCATCACGAGACTTACCCATGATGGATGGATAGCAGCGAACAATAGAGAATCCAAGTGAACTTGATAAATAAAGCTATGCTCCCAGGCAACGGCGCCAGAAAATAGTCTTGATGACCCACAAGTATAGGGGGTGTATCGCAGTATTTTCGAGGGAAGTGAAACCCAATTTATTGATTCGACACAAGGGGAGCCAAAGAATACTTATTAGTCTTAACAACTGAGTTGTCAATTCAGCTGCACCTGGAAACAATCTTGCTCACAGCAGTTTATCAGTAGCAACAGTTTTGTAGTAGGAATAGCAAAGTAACAGCAGTAGTAAAACAAAGACAGTAGTAACAAAAGCAGTAACAGTGGGATTCGAGTGCGGTAGGCATAGAGATCGATGGACGTGCGTTGCATGGACAAGACAATTCACATAGAAATTAGAACATAGGGCAATTGCAGATAAATAAGATAAAGCACCCAAGTACTAGACAATCCTAGGCATGCGTTCCATATATAGTCATACGTGCTCGCAATGAGAACTTGCACAACATCTTTTGTCCTGCCAGCCCGTTTGTAGCGGGGCCTCTAGGGAACTACTGGCAATTAAGGTGCTCCTTTTAATAGAGCACCGGAGCAAAGCATTAACACTCCGTGAACACATGTGATCCTCACATCAAAGCCTTTCCCTTCCGGCTACCCCGATTTCTGTCACTTCGGGACCATAGGTTCCGGACAACGACGTGTGTACACAACTTGTAGATAAGACCAGAAACAATACTATCATAATGAATCAATAATAAGTTCATATCTGAAATCATGGCACTCGGGCCCTAGTGACAAGCATTAAGCACAACAAGTCGCAACAAAGTAATAAAAGATACTAGGCACTATGCCCTAACAATCTGATGCCACTACATGAACGATCTCATCCAATCCCTACCATCCCCATAGCCTACAGCAGGGGATTACTCACTCATAGATGGGGGAAACATGGATTGTCGATGGAGAAGCGATGGTGATGATGATGGTGATGGTCTCCTCCAATTCCCCGTCCCGGCAGGGTGCCAGAACGGAGTTTCTGGTGTTGTTTCGTGGAATCTGATGGTGGCGGCGGAGCGGAACTCCTTCTGGAAAAACGTCGAACCCCCCATAGTTTTTAGGTCAGAAGGCTCCTTATAGGCGAAGAGAGAGGCCAAGGGGGTGCCTGGGGGGCCCACACCAGCCCCTGGCGTGGCATAGCCTGGCCCGCGCCACCAGGTGGTGTGGCCACCATAGGGCTCTTCTCCGTCTCGTATTCTGGCTCCTGGAGTCTTTGGGTGAAATAGGAGTTTTGGCATATCTTCTGGGATTTTTCCTGATAGTTGATTTTCTGCACAAAAAGTAGACACCAAGGCAATTCTGCTGAAAACAGCGTCAGTTCGCATTAGTTGCATCCAAATCACACAAGTATAGAGGAGAAACAATAGCAAAAGTGTTCGGGAAAGTAGATACGTTTTGGACGTATCAAAAGCTCATAAGGAATAGCACTAGAACTTGCACCGATATCACATAAACCATAATAGCAATGATCACCAATTCTAACAAAAAACACAGGAACACTAGCCTTTTTAGTTCTATTGGGATGTGAAACAATATTAGAAGCATCCTCACAAAAGACTATGTGCCCATCTTCTACGCTTTTAGTGACAAGGTCTTTCACAATTGCTACCACAGGTTCAATGTTTATTTGCTCATCAGGTTTTACAGTTCTTTTTTCACTTTTTGTGATTACATTAGTTATCATAGGATGGTCCTTAACCTTTTTGGGGAAGGGAATCTTCTCGATATAAGGTTCGGGTAAGATGGGGTCAATAATGCAATACTCAACACTTCCAATAGGAGCATAATCAAGAGTATCTTTGTAAGGTGCATGGTACTTATTCCATTCCCTTTTTGGAATTTCGATATAGGAAGCAAAAACTCTAAAGAAATTTGTAATAACTTGCAAATCAAGACCATAAATATTACTAATATTTTGAAAGTCATCAGTTCCCATAAAAGATTCAATGCATTCATAATCATAATTTATACCTGACTTTCTACCTTTGTCATTCTCCCAAGCTTCAGCATTGTCTTGAATACGGTCTAGAAGGTCCCATTTAGCTTCTTCTTCTATGCGAGTGAATGATCCAACACAAGAAGCATCCAATACATCTTTATCATGTAGAGGGAGCCTTGCATAAAAGTTGTTGATAATAATATTGTTGGGGAGCTCATGAATGGGACATTTGAGCATTAGTAACTTCAATCTCCCCCAAGCTTGAGCTGTACTCTCTCCATCAAGAGGCCAAAAGTTGTATATTTGATTCCGATCTTTATGAATCTCACTAGGAGGATAAAACTTTGAATAAAAGAGAGGCACTATTTCCTCCCATTCCAGAGCTTGACCATTCTTCAACAGCTTATACCATTCCTTAGCTCTTCCTTTCAGTGATAATGAGAATAACTTCTTCTTAACTTGATCTGTAGTAATACCTGCACACTTGAACAACCCGCATAATTCGTGTATAAAGAGTAAATGATCACCAGGATAGACAGTTCCATCCCCAACATAGTAGTTATCCATAACACGATCAATAATTCTTGTAGGTATTTTGAAAACATCATTCTTAGCAGGTGGTGGCTTATCTACTACCTTAGCAGTGGTAGTAGCATTACCAAATAAGAAACTCAGCGAATTATCCATAACGAAAATAAAGCAACTAGCAGAAGTAAACAATACTCACAGTAGAAGTTTCCTTTACCAGTTCCACTCTCCAATAGCGCTTCACTCCCCGGCAACGGCGCTAGAAAATAGTCTTGATGACCCACAAGTATAGGGGGTGTATCGCCGTATTTTCGATAAGTAAGAGTGTCAAAACCAACAAGGAGCAGAAGGTGCTGGCTAGAGGTATGGATCAGGAATTCTCTGCAAATACTTATCAAACGGATTTTTAGGGGTTTTCGATAAAGCAAGTAAACAAAGTGCGAGTAAATAGAAGACAGTAGGAATAAATGCAGCAAGTGGCCCAATCCTTTATGCAGCAAAGGACAAGCCGGTTGTATTTCTTAATATGACCAAACATTCTCAAGGACACATGGGAAGACTATCAAGTGCTTTCGCTTCATATAGTCGATTAATCTTCTTTAGCTTGCTAAGTGTTGTGTGGGTGAACCTGTGCTAATGTACCACCCCATCCAAGACTAATACATACTTGTGATTATACCCCTTGCAAACATTCGTAAGTACGAGAAAGTAATTAAGGTAGAAACCTAACCATAGCTTTAAACTCTAAGACCCTTACGTCCCTTGTGCAATGGTTTCCTAACGGGGATTAGGTTTCTGTCACTCTGGCAACCCCTACGATTAGTAGCCAAATACACAATGCATTGCCCTAGGCCCATATAGGTGAAGTGTCATGTAGTCGACGTTCACATGACACCACTAGAAGAAGTACACCACAACTTAAATAACAATCTATTGAATCTTTCTCAACGCAACTCCACTACTAACAACAAGACTTCTCCCATGTCCTCAAGAACAAAACGAACTACTCACAAGACATCATATGGATCATGATCAGAGATGGAATAATGATGTATAACAATCTGAACATAAACAATAATTCAATGGTTCACTCAATAGCATCAACTACAAAGAGTAATCAACACCGGGAAAGTTTCCCCTATGAACTAATGCAAGATTCAACCAATTGTTACAGCAATATGGAGATGGTGATGAGGGTGCTAATGGTGATGATGGTGGTGATGATGATGATGATGATCTCGATGAAGTCCAGCTTGATGGTGGTGTTGATGGCGATGATCTCCCCTCTCTGGGAAGGAATTCCCCCGGCAGAAATCTGTCTACCGGAGAGATCTTTCTCTCTCGGTGTTTTCCGCCCCGCAGAGGCGGCGGAATCTTTCTGTGGTCGCTCCCCGAGTCTTAGGGTTTCGGGAGGATGATATACGCCAGAGGGGAGAGGCTAGAGTGGGCCAGGGCGGCTACACCACCTCCAGGCGCGGCCTAGGCCTGCCCGCGCCATGGGGTGGTGTGGGCCCCCTGTGGCCCACCTCCACTCCATCTTCTAGCATCCTTAGTCTTCTGGAAAAATAGGATTTTCCGTATATTTTCCCGGATTTTTTGATCTTCACGAATTTTGCCTCCAAACAGCACCTTTTCCATCAGAATCCTGACTGTAGCGGTGCAAGCTCCAAAAGTCATCAACCATGCAAAAATAGATGAAATAACATAAGTATCATCTCTCAATACGAAATATATCAATGACTAATAGTGAATTAAGACATAGAATAGTGATGCAAAATGGACGTATCACAGACATGCCAGGAGTTCCCAGGGAATTCGCTGAGCACACACTCAACGTCAACCCAGACGTAAGGCCAATCAAACAAACAATACGGCGATTATCTGAGCCAAGAGCAAAGGCAGTCGGAATGGAGATCAACAGACTCCTCGACGCCAAATTCATACGCGAGATCAAGGAGAGCACTTGGCTCGCCAACACGGCGCTGGTACCAAAAAAGGACACGGATATCTTGCGGATGTGCGTGGACTTCACCTCTCTAAATAAGCATTGTCCAAAGGATCACTTCCCGCTAGCGCGAATCGACCAGATCATCGACTCCACCGTGGGATGCGAGCGCCTCTGCTTTCTCGACGCCTACTCAGGCTATAATGTGATTCGAATGAAGGAGGAAGATCAAGAAAAAACAGCGTTTACAACGCCCTTCGGTGTGTTCTGCTACAACACAATGCCTTTCGGGCTAAAAAACGCAGGAGCCACCTACCAGCGTTGCATGCAGGCTTACCTCAAGGATCAACTTGGTCGCAATATCCAAGTCTATGTCGACGACATAGTAATCAAGACCAAGGAGGAAGCCTCCCTAATCGGCGATTTACGCAAAACCTTCGCCAACCTCGACCGCTACCGGATCAAGCTCAATCCGGACAAATGCGCCTTCGGCGTACCATCTGGGCAACTACTCGGGTATCTCATCTCCGCGAGAGGAATCGAGGCAAACCCCATACTGGCCATGGAGAAGCCGAAAAACATAAGGGGCGTCCAGCAGCTGGCTAGGCGGATGGCGGCCCTCAGCCAATTTATCAGTCAGATGGGTGAAAAGGCACTGCCCTTCTACCAACTCCTCCGCAAAGCTGAAAAGTTCGAGTGGACCAACGAAGCGCAGGAAGCATTCGAAGACCTCAAGCGCCTGTTATCCACTTCGCCAGTACTGGTGACCCCACGAGAAAGGGAACCGCTATTGCTATATATCTCCGCCACCAACCAGGTGGTCAGCATAGTGCTCGTGGTCGAACGAGCCGAGGAAAACAAGGTCCACGGAGTACAGCGCCCAGTCTACTACCTCAGCGAGGTCCTCACACCAACAAAACAGCGGTACCCGCACTACCAGAAGCTGGCATACGGCGTCTGCATGACCGCCCGGCGACTGCGCCACTACTTCCAGGAACACCCAATCATGGTCGTCAACGATGCCCCGCTGGGGCACATCCTCAATAACCCCGACGCCACGGGACGAGTCGCGCTTTGGGGAATCAAATTGTCTCCACGAGACATTACATACGAAAAGCGCGACGCAATCAAGTCGCAAGTTCTTCCTGACTTCCTTGTGCACTGGATGGAAAACCAGCTCCCCGAAAAACAGATATATCCTATCTCTGGACAATGCACTTCGATGATCCAAGCAGAAGGACGGAGCAGGTGCAGGTGTCATACTGACATCGCCCCAAGGGGACAAGCTGAAGTACAACCTGTGAATGCAGTTCACTGCCTCCAACAACGAAGCTGAATACGAGGCCCTGCTACACGGGATGAGGATGGCAAAAGCCTGCGGCGCCAAGAGGCTCATTATATACGGCGACTCCAAGTTGGTCGTCAACCAAACAATGCACGAGTGTGATGCACTGAACGACAACATGATCACCTACCGCGACCTCTACGACACACTCGAAGGGGATTTTGACGGCTGCGAGCTGCGACACATAGGTCGCGAAAGCAATGAAGAGGCAGATGCACTCGCCAACATAGGCTCTACCTGCGCCCCCATACCACCTAGGGTATTTCTCGAGCGCATCTGCGAACGCTCCATCAAGCCAAAGGCCGTAGAGAAGAAAACAAGCGTAGCAACGGACTCGGGGGCTACGCCGCCCAATGAGCCAATGGCACTCGATGACTAGAAGCTGGACACAGGACTTGAAAGACCAATGAGCATCATGATGATTGAGCAATCCTGGACTCAATCGTACATCACATACCTCCTCAGTAAAAGGCAACCGGACGATCCGACTGATGCACGACACATCGCGCGGCGATCCAAGGCATTCGCTGTTATCAATGGCGAACTGTATAAACGCAGCATCACAGGAGTACTCCAACGATGCGTCTCCATGGCCGATGGAAGAGCCGTTCTCCTCGACATCCATGAGGGGACCTGTGGGCACCACGCTGGCAGTCGCGCCCTCGTTGCCAAAGCTCTACGAGCTGGATTCTACTGGCCTACGGCCAAGCGCGATGCCAAGGACATCGTCCAAAAATGCAACGCTTGCCAACAATTCGTGGACAATACGCACGCACCTGGCGCAGAGCTTCGTCCAATTCCATTGGCCTAGCCCTTCCCGCAATGGGGACTCGACATGGTTGGCAAGCTCTCACGGTCCTCACGAGGAGGCTATGTCTACCTCTTGGTCGCAGTCGACAAATTCACCAAGTGGATAGAGGCCATGCCAGTGACCAATCAATCAGGACACAGTGCAGTCAAGTTCTTCGAGTCCATCGTCTACCGCTTCGGAGTACCGCACAACATCATCACCGAAAATGGGACAAACTTCATGTCCAAGGAATTCCAAGAATTCTGCAAGAATTTGGGAATCAACATCAGCTACGCCTCGGTGGCACACCCACAGACCAACGGTCAGGTTGAAAAGGCGAACGGGCTCGTCTGCGGCGGCATCAAGAAGCGACTCCTCCGGCCACTCGAATAAGCCGCGGGTTGCTGGCCAGACGAACTGCAATCAGTACTCTAGAGCCTACGCACAACTCTAAACAGTGCTACGGGCTACACCCTGTTCTTTATGGTGCACGGGGCCGAAGCGGTGCTACCCGCTGAGGTCCGGTACAAAGCGTCGCGCGTGGTCGCCTACAGCGAGCAAGAGTCAACCTTGGCACTCAAAGACTCCGTCGACCTCCTTGATGAGGCAAGAGAAATCGTCGCGGAAAGATCAACGATCTACCAGCAGAACCTGCGCAACTACCACAGTAGGAGGCTATGCCCTAGATCCTTCGTCGAAGGCGACCTGGTCCTGCGACTGAAGCAGCAAGGACATCTCAAGTTCGAGTCCCCCTGGGAGGGACCATACGTGATTACAGAAGTAATCCCAGGTGGCGCCTATCGCCTTCAAGATTTAGAGACAGGAGTCACATACTCCAACCCCTGGAACGTCGTACAACTGCGAGGCTTCTACCGTTAGTCATTTTTTACCTTTACATCGCAAATAAGGCACTCAGCCAAGGCTACTTAGCCACACATTGTACTTCGTACTGTCTCAAGAATAAATAAAGCTAAGTGCCCCAAAACTCTGTGTTCTGCATTCTTTTTTGCAACTTATCCACTCGGGGGCTGTGCCACCCTACACATCTGTTCTACGAACTAAAACGCGATATCTTGAGTAGCTGGCGCATCAATCGAAACCCTTGACTCAACATCAACCCAGTTGCAACGCACCTGACAGGTTGACAAGGGACTGAGATAAGCGTATGGCCAGGCTAACGAAAAGGAGTCGCATAGTACAACGCACTCACAAAACATACACGCTAACAAGCTCTTTATACGTCATCAACAATTATGCACATCATTACATACGAACTTTATAGCATTGGTACGTTTATGTGCAGGATACAAACTTAACTACTATTGCAAAAAGAGAACATTGGTCTAAAGTCGACGATCTCCTCTGCTGGGCGATCCACCGCCTGATAGTGTGGCACCATATTCCAAACAGAACCCGCCGGTGGTGTAGGTGGACCGGCCGCAATCGCCACAACGTCCACATCAGGCCTATGCAGTCGCACCAGCGACAAAGCGGCCTTGGCACCAGCCACCAACTGCTGCCTTACACACTCGCGAACCGCAGCCAGGTCTTGGAACTTGGCAAGAAGGGCCAGCAGGCTTGAAGGAGTAACATCCAGCGGAAACATCGTCCGATAAATGTTCTTCAAGCATGACTGCGACTTCTTCAGGAAGTGCAGCACTCATGACGCGTGATCCTGCAGGGTCGCCAGTGCGATCGCACGATCATGATCCACCCAGAAGTATCCACTCTCCTGAAGTTGCTCTTGGGTCAGGTCATGCATACGAATGGCAATCCTATCTTTTTCATCATGCGGATGGCGCGCGCTGACAACTATACAAAGCAAAAACAGAAGCATAAGGACAGCACACCATTGCGAGTGACTACAAGGAAAAGATAAGAGCAAGCAAACTAACACTTAAATTGGTCGCCCAGCTGCGTCATCTCCCCTAGCAGATACTGTTCTCGGGCGCTGGCCTTCTTTGCCTTTGACTTTCATACATCCGCGTTACCGCGGAGCACGGGGAACTCACATTCCAACTGCTTCACGCGACCACGCAGTCGCGAGAGCAGAGATAGCTCATCCACCCTCGAGCGCGGTGGTGCCAAAGTATCATCAAGGGGCGGCGAATGCTGAGGTTCCCTCAATGGTTCACTCGACGTACCCTATCACAAGCCAAGCAAGAAGCAAAATAAGAAGACCAAAGCGATGCATAGACAAAAGATTCGAGTGCATTCAAGATTAGCAAAAGTATCAGCAGATACACTCGCCAACAGGCATGTTCTTGACAAAGGATATAAACTAATTAACTATTACAAAGCTACTGAGGAGCAACTGGCTTCTTCGACTTGGACGGCTTCGGGGGCCTCCTCGAGTCCATGGCGGTATCAGACGCCACTGACTTTCCGCTGGCCCCTGATGCCGCAGCTTTTGCCGCCTTCTTGGCTCGTTGCAGCTCCTCAGAGTACATCGCAACTGTGCTAATCAGCTGCGGCCCATACTTGCCACAGGCAGTCGTGAAGGGAGCAAAGACTACCTACTGACCGTCCGTGCTAATGGGCATCGCCCTCGAGACCGCCGCAGGATCAACTTCAACTCCATGGGCCTGCACCATAGCAAGTGACATTGACGCGCCAGTCACACGAAGCGAATTCTTGAAGCTTGCAGGGACACCCCTGGAGAGAGACTCCACCAGCTCATCCATGTTCTCGATCAGCTCAGCCTTGGGCATCAGCTCCTCCCGGAGGCGACTGAGCACGCCCTTGGCCTTGGAGAGCATATCTTAAACGGCGGCGCTGCGGTCCTCGACTGCTGAAAGTGCACCCACCAAGGCATCGTCACGGCGGAGGGTCTGAGGATCGAAGCTCAAATCGCCAGCATCTGTACATAAACCCACGCATGGGCACGAAAGTCACCACTAGCGATAAAAATCGAACAAAAGAATGACAATGATATCCAAGCAAGGTACCTGAGAGGGCCTTGGCAATCAAGAAAAGCTGTTCTTCGAACAACTTCTTCCTAGCTGCAATGGAGGCACGCAGGCCCTCTTCGCGCTTTTGCGTCTCGTCACGCGCCGCGATTGCCTCATCGCAGCTCTTCATAGCCGCAGCGAGCGTCTTTTCCATGGCGGCGGCGTCGCGAAGAAGGGCATTATGTTCAGCTGCAAGACAGCACAAAAGGGATTGACTATCAGTGTTCCCTTCCTCTTGAAAGTTTTGGTTTCACGCAATATTGATAAAAAGGATGTGTTTTAGTTCAGTGTTTCTGTCAGTCTAAGAAACCCAAAGTAGTTATAGAGAATTCACAGTAGTGTTTCCGTCGATCTATATTCGTGAATCCTCTGCATTGTCCATTTTCTGACTTGGAGTAGTTCATTATTCTGATATTGCAGAACAATCCCAAGCAACGGTGAATTCTCGCAGCTAGCAGCATTGCATTCAGCATATGTGTTCTGAATTCGGAGCTGCATTGACCACAATTCCCAAAGGTTGGTGTGTCATTCTCTCCGTCAGATAGTGGCAATCCATTGGGCCATGCTCTGACATTGCATGATACATTGGCTTCTGAACTTGGTTTTACTCATTCAGGTTAAGGTTTCATCTGAATTTGCTCCCTATTGGCGAACCCAGACTCGGGTGAAGCCACAGTTCAAGGTGCATCACGACCGCTCTGTTCCATAGGTGTGGCGCAACCAGCTGCATTCTCTCTTTGCTCGTCAAGCAGATCGACAGAGCAGTTGAGTTGGGAACCCAGCTAGCAATGTCCACCATGATGTATACTAAGGTAGTACTTTACTGCTGCGCAGAAATATTCGCCGTTCTTACGATGACATAATTTCCTTGACCCAGTTTCCATTTTTTTCTTCAGTCGCTAAGGAGGAAACCTTAACCATGATGTACTATATTAAGGTACTTTACTGCTTGACACAGTCTGCATCCAATCTCCGTTCGCCAACTAGATCGACGGAGTAATCGCTCACCCACCACCATCGCCACCTACTCCTTCCACAGCGCTCTTGGCAAGGAGACCCAGGTGAACGGCTTCCTTCCTGACAGTGAGTGCTGGCACAGAAATGGGCACCATCCACGCCCACTTCTTTGCCATCGCATCTTCCGCCTCATGGCGCCCCGAACGTTGTCGCCCGTGGCAACGGTCCGCCATGTGTCTTGGACAACCTTAGCACGGCGCGCACAACAGAAGCTCATCCACGATGACAAGATATTTCAGGACTCCAACAACTCAACGTGCATATTATCAACCATATATAAGTTACTCCCTCCGACCCAAATTAATTGACTTAGATTTGTCTAGATTCGAATGTATCTAGACTTGTTTTAGTGTTAGATACATTCGAATTTAGATAAAACCAAATCAACTAATTTGGGTCGGACTGAGTAATAAATAGTATTATCTTGTCTCCGCCCCCGCCGAAGCAGGGAGAGCCAGCTCATGGGCCGGTCCACGTCTCCGTGGGCGCATCGCTGCGCATGAGGCTCGGGGACTTTCCAGGGCTGGTTAGGCCCGTCCACTTCGTCCTGTGGCTAAAAACCGTTGATCCGGTCCGGAGAACGATCCTTCGCGGGCCGTATGTTGTTAGGTAGATGAGACATCTTCGCAGCGAATTATACGTGCTCGGATAACACCTCGTTTAATTCGATCCCCACGGGGAATTCGGTCTCGAACCCGGGTGGGCTGGCTGCGCACCAAGCCAGCGATTGGTTCTCACGGATAACACCCCGTTTAAATCGGTCCATATGAAGCCTTCCAGACAGCCATCGACCGTATCGCGGATAAGCTACCCACGTGGAAGGCCTCTGTGATGCCTAAAGCGGGACGCCTTATCCTGATTCGTGTGGTCGTCGCGGTGATCCCGCTTCACCAGCTGATAGTGCTCTCCCTTAACAAGAAGACGCTCAGGCAGGTGAATAAGATCTTACGAGGGTTCCTTTGGGTGGGCAGGAAGGAGACTCAGGGTGGGCACTGCCATGTCAACTGGGCAAGGGTGTGCAGGCCTCTGTTACGGAGGGCTGGGGATCCCGGACTTAGCCCGCACGGCCACTAGCCTCAGGACCCAATGGATGTGGAGAACATATACAGATCCCTTGCGACCCTAGCATGGGCTTGATATGCAGTTCACCAAGAGTGAGCGCGAGATCTTCTTCGCCTCCACCACAATGGTGGTGGGCGAGGGGACGACTACGCTCTTCTGGACGGATAGATGGGTGGATGCGAAGTCGATTGGGGAGATAGCGCCGGACCTCCTAGCGCTAATCCCGTGATGACTCGAGAAGATACGGATGGTGCAGCAGGCGATCATCGATCGTAGCTAGATCTATGACATCTCAGGTGCGGTAAACCCCCTTGCGCTATCGCAGTACATCCAACTCTGGATCAAGCTGCAAGGCATGCACCTGGGGGGTGAGCCAGACAAGCTAGTCTGGAATTGGACAACGGATGGCCAGTATTCCTCCAAATCCTGCTACTATGCCCTCTTTCAGGGGTCTATAGTCTCAGGCCAGTGGAAGTTAATCTAGAAATCATGGGCGCCTCCCAGGGTGAAGTTCTTCCTCTGGCTCGCTTGCCAGGACAGGTGTTGGACGGGGGAGAGGCTGGAGCGTCGGCAACGCCCCCATCGGCTGACATGCGCGCTTTGTGACCAGGTTGTGGAGACCATGTCTCACATCCTCACCGGATGTCCGTTTTCTAGGACCATCTGGCACGAGGTACTGTCATGAAATCGATCTACTGCTGGCCCCCCGGTTGTTGAAGGCCCCTTCGCGGAGTGGTGGAAGCTGGTGGTGTGATCTGTCCCACGTCAGATGCGCAAAGGAACCTCATCGGTGATCATGCTCATGGCGTGGTGGATTTGGAAGCATAGGAACACAATCGTCTTCAACAACGAGTCCCCCTCGGTGGCCGCCCTAGGCGACACGATAAAAGCAGAGGCTATGTTGTGGGCTGAGGCTGGAGCGCGGGGGTTGCGCCAGTTACTCCCTTAGGCTAGCGGTTGAATTGTATGATGCGGGTGTTGGTCCTCTTTTGGACTTGTATCATAAACTTCTTTTTTATCAATGAATCGAAATGCAAAGCTTTTTGCGTTTTCGTGAAAAAATAAATAGTATGAATTCTTTGGATGGCAAATACTATGGAGACATTCATGTATTATCGTTGTATAATTACAAATCAAGGCGACTTTGCCGCACAAAATCTTCGGTTGGTCTTGTAACACCATTTCCCGAGATTCAGATTTGTCAAGAAAAATCCTTACCCTGATGATTCATTAGCAGCACAATTAAATAAATGAAAGCAGTCAACATCCTCTCAAGTATTTGCGAGTAATGTGGCTGCTGAACATTGAGTATCATATATGCTATAGCAGTGTCTGTCTACTGCAACAATGCCAGTACCCTTAAGATGAACCGAAACTTTGAATCCAACCGAAACGTACGGTTCTCTCTCTAAAAAAAGCCATTAAGTGGTTCACAAGTATGAAGTATTAACCCTCAAGATCATCTGAAAATTTTGCTTTAGGCACTAACAGTCAAAACAACCTCATCTGAAGCTAGAATTTAATTCTATGGATCACTACAAAAATAATTTGCTGAGAAAATTGCATTACCTGTTCACCACTTGCCTGGAATGGAGGATAGCAACTGCCCTACTATCATGGCATCAAATTAACGGGTTGCAGAGTTGAACCTGACGCATACATAACTTAGTGTAACATATATACTCACAAATCATACCTACCAAACAAGAAAACAGGGCAGCTAAAGGTCACTAAGGGCCAAACAAATTTCAATCCGCAGGAGATCTACGTCTCATTGAATTAAGCTTAAAGATGTTAGAGTACGTACACGTGTATAGGATAGGGATAGACTAGGACTCTACATCTTGTACGCCAAGTCTCCACCTACCCCCGTGTAACTCTATATAAACCCCCATAAGGGTCAGATCAATACAACACAATATTTTAGGGATTCATAATTTCTACATGGTATCAGAGTGGTTAGCGTCACGGCGCCGATCCTAATTTCTTCCACCACTTCCGCAACGCGCGCCGCCCCCGGGGAGATCATCTCCTCGGGGGCGCGGCACCCGATTTCGATCAATGATCGGATCGGTTCTTTAGTTTAGATCCAATTTCAATACCCAATTTTCTAGATTAGACTCAATTTTCGAAATCCTAGTTACATAGATTAAATCCAATTAGCTACGATAAATCCCTAAATCCCTAGGACTCTCTCCGGCGAGATCCATGGTGCTACCGACGGTGCAGGACAGAGGATTAGGCCTCGGCCCCGAGGCATCAACGCCACGTGCAGGAGCAAGTATCACCATGCGCTGGACACTGGAGCAGCAGACGCAGCACACAGGAGCCCACGCGCATGCAGATCAACTCCCAGCGCAAGGACCTCATGTTCGCATGCATGATTTTCCTACAGATGCATGGGAGACTCCAAGATCCATGTCTACATCTCTCTGCTCATATGGACTAGACGATCTACTCCGACTCTCGCACGCCAGCTCTCCGGTATCGACACCAAAATCTGCACTGCTTCGAGAAACGACTACACCAACACCAAGATCTGCACTGCATCAAGCCGGACTACATCGATCCGAACGTCCACATCAAGCTGTACGACTACACCAAGATCTTCGTCGAGTTCTACATCGCCAACAAAAATCATCGCCAAGGTCTACATCACGTTGTCTAAAACCGCCATCGCCGCTACATCCCGGCGCTCTGCTAGGGCGATCACAAAATCACCTCGCCCGCCTGGTCAAAAAAAAAAAACCCCCGCCGCCGCCGCCGATCCTATGCGATCCGCCGCCGCCGCCATAAAAACCTTGCCGCTGCCGCTTGCCTTGTGCCCCGGCCGCCGCCTCAAAACCCCTACAACCAAAAACCAGCCGCCGTCGCCACACAAAAACCCGCCGTCGTCGCACTATGACCAAGAAACCCGCCGCCGCCGCACAAAACCCTAAAACCCTACGACACAAACCGTGCAATTTTTTGCGCTCCGGCGCGGCTACAATGACCATGACAACCTCGACCACGGCTACATCACGACCGGCTACCTCGACATCAACATCAAGAACAACGTCTACAACAACTCAAGAACTCCAGTCAACAGCGTCCACGTTGTCACTTGCGTTCACGCCACTCCCGCTGTGACTGCGGGAGGGAAGAGAGGTACCAGAAGGGGACGCGGTAACCGCTCCTAGGTGCTAGCCATGATCATGTCCACGCAGGTGATATGACAAGGAGGTGAAGACAACGAAAGCGCAAGACTTCAAATCCAGTCGCAAGCGTCCGTTTCACTCCCGCTCCGACTAAGGGGGGATGTTAGAGTACGTACACGTGTATAGGATAGGGATAGACTAGGACTCTACATCTTGTACTCCAAGTCTCCACCTACCCCCGTGTAACTCTATATAAACCCCCACAAGGGTCAGATCAATACAACATAATATTCTAGGGATTCATAATTTCTACAAAAGAGAAGTTACAAAGTTCTCAAACAGGCCACACCACGCCGAGAACGCCTTCCTCCTCGCGCTTCTCTCGCCCCCCGAGGCGGGAGAGCGCCTCCATCCTCCTCCCCGTCCAGCCTTCCCCTCCCTCCTCCTCCCGTCGCCGCCGTCGGCAGGGGTCGTCGGGCGTTGCCCGGGCGGAGCTGGCGACGGCGGGTGGCCTTCCCCCGCGCGCTGGGTAGCTAGGGTCGGGGCCTTATCTCTCTGGCGGCGGCGCGTTCTGGGCGGCGGTGGTCCGGCCTAGGCTGGGGGCGAGTCGGCGCGGTGGCGTGGTGGCGGGCGGCGGGGCAGCTGGCGCTGCTGTGGCAGTTGGAGCTTGGGGCTAGCCGCGCCATGGCGGCCCAGATCGGGCCCCTTTGGGCCCGAATCTGGGTATGGCGGGACGGCCGGTTCTACTTGGGTTGCTCTGTAGATCAAGGCGAGTAGGGTAGATGGGATCTACGGTGTCCTCGACCGGCCTGTTGCAGCGTGGGTGCGGACTTTACGGGCCCGTCTGGGCCCGACCGGACCACCATGAGACTGGTATGCCTCTGAGGAGGCTTTACGGGCCTGCTGAGTCCGGCCGGACCTATGGAGGACTAGTGTGTCTGTGGCCGCGTTCGGTCGACTACCGCCTCCGGCGGTGAGGCGGTGGAGGATGTTCCCTCCTGCGCGGCCACGGGACTGTGGACTCTGCTTCATTTTTACCCGTGCCTCGATGCTGCAGACCTCAGATGGCTTGTTCGGTGAGACGATGTTGGTGGTTTCGGGACCGGAGTGGCGCATGCTCGTGGGTGGCAAGTTTGGTGGTGGCGAGGTTTCTCCCTCGTGGGTCTCCTTTGCAACGGATCGTCCGGGGGTTGTGGATAGGGTCTTCGGGAGAAATCCTTGTCGGTTTTACCGACACCGACGCGGTGCCGCCCGCGGGTGGCATCTTTCCTTTCTGGAGGGCGTCGTGGCTACCCTTCATCTACTCCCCTCTGTGCGCTGGGGGAAACCCTAGGGCCAGTCTCTGGCCTAGGCAGCAGCAGTCGCTTTTCCTCTTGTAGGTGTTGCTTGGTGCTTGACGAGTCACGGCTAGGAGCGGGGTGGGAATTCTTCGGCAGGCGCAGCGGTCACGATCTTCCTCATTTAGTTGATCCGCCTCCGTCTCCATTTCTTTTTTGTTTTTCTTGTTTTCGTTCGGGCGTGTGTGTGCTGCTGCCCAGCATCCTGTATCATGTGTGTCTCCTTTGGGCGTTGTGCTGTCTGGCCCAACAGCGGTCTCACCTGGTTGCTATTAATATAGCGGGGCGTATGCCTCTTTCGAGAGACAGACCACACCACGCCACCTACTGCAAGGCATTGGTCACTTTGGATGAACAGCGAAGGAACCCTTTCTAATTAACCAATTCAGAAGTACAGGTTAGTTTACGGCCACATTGAGTGTTCGACATTTACAGCATCATCAGGAAAAAGACTGAAAAAACTGCATGATTAAGGTGTACATGTATAGCAAGCGATCTCATTAGCAGAGCTGACTTTGGCTACTCGTTAGAGGCAGAAGTCACATCAAACAATATATGCAAGTTTAAACAGTAACATGGAAACAGTTTCTATGAGAAAACAGGCAGCAACCAAATAAAATAAAAGGTTTCCAGAGGGGAACACATGCTACCAAGCTTACCAGTTATGTGTGGTGTTACATTTGTATACGGCAGGTTATATCATCTAAATACCAGGGGCACGGGAAGTAGAAGAAACATTTTATTTCTGTTGTAGGATGATTACTGAACACATACTTTTGGGTTAGGATGATTACTAGCGCTTTGCGATCTGTTGAACCCATGATGCGAATCTGGAGGACTGAAACCTTCCGATCACCGTTTTCTCAAATGCAGACTTCAGTTCATGATTGATGTATATCGCAAACATATGTTCGAGGTTCAGAACACATGCCCTTGATTACCGTTACTAAAAGATGTATTGAGGGTAAACGCTTGTGGGCAAACCGTTGTAATAACCCCTCCTCTGTATCCTCCTTAATTTGCTGGTGTCATTCCTTTGACCCTCCTTGAGCTCTAGACTCCTTTATTTATTTTTTCTCCTCTCTGCCCTCTAAAACCATGTAAGGAACAATGCTGTCTCTAGGTGCTTGGTAATATATGTTCAGGCTGGTGTAAGCCCGCCGTAGACTCCGATAAAAAAAGTGTGCAGATTGAGTAGTAAGTGGTTCACTCCAAGAGATATACCGAATAAAGTATGGGAACTAGAGTCATCTAAGGCTGGAGAAAGAGAACTAAAGACTTCTCTTTCTGAAATTTGTAGTTCAGAAAGAATTGAAAAGAAGGAAAAATAATCGTGTTGTTCAAAACAAGGTCACACAACATTCTGTGTAGCACGGGCACGACAGCTTCTTTACCACTGCCAAGACTATTGATCCGTTCACAAATATATGAACCAAAACAAATTCCAAATCACACAAGAAAATAATAGACACACAGTATAAAAGATAATACATCACCTCAACTAACAAAGTGTGGTAGCAGATGTGGTCACACAATCATCACACCTGCCATTCAACAGTTCAGGTTTATCATCTCCACCACCAATGTTGATTCCTATGAGAAGAATAAGTCAGTACACCAATGAAAATTGTGGGCCTGTTTTTTAAAGTCCACGGAATAAGAACAGAGCATATACACATTTAAGTTTCCCATGCACAATAGAGCGAATGAATACCAGAAAGTATGCCCTTCTCCTACTCTCCTGAACAAAATATACTGCCAGAGAATGAAGAAACAAAAATATTCCCTAAATCCCAAAATAATATGAAATTTAAGCAATTATAAAGGTATGGTGTTGACATTAAAATCAGCTAGCTTAAACTGAAACAAAAAAAAAGTTCCGTATTAACTCTCTGATTGGTTGTCACTAAATATTACATTTTTCCGAAAAGGCACTAAATATTACATAGACTAACTAGGAAAATAATTCTATGGGACCTGGTCCACAGATTTAGGTGCGTGGACCAACTTCTGCAATTGACACGTGTCCAAGAGATAGATTAAATCACAGAATTTTGTTGTCTATTTTTTATCTAAAGTGCCATGTATACCACGTGTCAATTGCAGAAGTTGGTCCACGCACATGAATCTGTGGATCAGGTCTCATGGAATTGTTTTCCGACTAAATAAAGGTAAACTATCGTTCACTTGTTACCTCAAATGATTAGTTCTCATGTCAGTACATATTATCCGGTACCACAGCAAGGCCACAAGAACCATTTAATTATAAATTGCTGGTGGGGAACATATGCTGTTCCTTTCAGTGTTTAGTAAGCAACCACCTCTAAACGATGCTAGATTGACTAAATTTACAAGCAGTTTAGATCTGAATATGCATGGCCCAAGAGAACATCACGAAATTGCTATGTCGTAGTATAAATAGCCTAGTTCATCGTTAAGTAGGATTTGGGTCTGAATGCAGAGTAAACATGTGAAACACTTGCAAGTAACAATGACAGGATTTTCTACATATTTTTCAGTTGTGAAGACTAAAAGGGTTACTAGCGCATGAGCCATTCTGTGTTAAATTAATGCAACCTTGATTTGTTTGATAAGAAAACCATTTAATAAGCAGTTCTTTTAAAGTATTTTCATGAAAACTTGTCATTTCTAATGAAGAAAGGCTCATATATATGAAAAATCTACAAGGTAGTTACAGTCTGGAAGATTAAATTGAACTTGCTGCAACATCAAAAACAATGGCGTTACCTGGGGCATAGAAACTTGTGTAAGGACAAATGTATCCTCCGTAGGTGCTATTCTCAGACACCTTCTCAATCTACATGGCCGTGAGATGGATCATGTAGACACCACTAGGACACACTTCAATGAAGACCACATCAGCATCTTGAGCATAGACAATTTCCCACACTGGAGGGGTATACAGGGCCACTACTTCTGGTGCAAGAAATCTCTCAAGATCAATGACTCTGCAATGTTGGTATGTTACCACCCCGTCGATGCAAGCTACACTCGACCACAAATGGAGATTGAATCTCTCACTTCCTACGAAACCGAGCCCTCCATCCATTGTCGCCTGATGACAACATGCCAACTGCAGCTACTAAGCACGTCGCACGAGAGATTCCCGAATACATCCAAAGTATACATATCAAGACTGAACTGAATGATCAAATTGTTATCTAGCAGACAACAGAGTGTTGGGTATCCTCCTCATGTGGGTTGTGAGGATATGGCCTTATGAAGCCTTTCAAGCGGCCCAAACAGGTGCAAGAGCCCACCAACCTTTAGGGTTATGACCAAGGGTCATTTTGGACATTGCACATGAGGGAAGGGGGAAGATAAGTCTCCCATCCAGCCACCACAAGGAAGAGTAACGAAAATCCAGGTTAGCCTCCATTGGAGAAGAAAACCAAGAGAGAAGGGAAAGAAGAGAAGTTGAAGGAAGAAACTGCAAGCACCGAGCTCTACCCACAAGGTTGTGAAGACCCAGATCTACTACCTTGTCTCCTTCAAGTTGTGGTTCCACAATCTATGGTGAGATTGTTTCGATCCCTAGATCTTGTGCCCCAAATCTTGACGTATGAGATCCTCTAGTGCTCTCTAGAGAAGAATAAGTTATATCCCCATTTGGTAATATTGGAAGAAGATTTGGGTGGCTTCAGCCCGTGGTTTTTCCTCTCAAGTTGGGATGTTTTCCACGTAACAAGGATTGGTGTCCATGTGTGTTGATTTGCTTGTTCCTACTCCTATGTGTTGAGCACATATGACTTGTCCTTCCTACCCGCAGATTTTGGCCACTGTGTGTGAGAGCACACAGGACTTGTCCTCGGTTGGGACAGAATCTGTTTACTCCATATATGTTTGATGCATATGTTTCCTTCCGTGATTGAGCAATGATCCGTGTATTTAGTACATGAGTGGATCTAAAGTTTACATCTTATTCCACTACGTACTTTTAGATCACGTTTGAGTGTGATAATTCCCCAACAGAATGGTATCAGAGCTCAAGGTTTGCTCTAAGGTTGCTGCTAGCTCGCATTGGCTTTGGAAGAATGCGCCACCACAAGTGGCATGATAAAACTTTATTCTTCCAATTTCTCATTATGGAAGCCCATGATGGAAGACAACCTTTATTTCAAGGATTTGTATGAGCCAATTGTGAAAGACAAGATACCGACAACCGGTGTCATGGAAGAAGAATGGAGAGTGCTAAATAGAAAAGTAGTAGGTATGATTCGTTTGTACATCAACCACAACATATTCCACCATGTTGCAAATGACACAAATGCGTATGAGATTGGAACATGTCTGTTGTGTCAGTGAGCAATTCAGCTCTAGATGGGAAGCTGATGTTGGAGATGGTGAAGAATAGCATGCTGAATGAAGAAGTTAGAAAGAGGGAAAGTGTGATGCCTCCTCTTCTGATGTCTATGTGGCTGAATCCCACGGCAAGAATGACAACCGTGGATGTGGCCAAGGCAAATCTCAGCATGGAAAAGACTAGAAGTCCAGGGGGAGATCAAAGTCAAGACAGAGATCAGGAGTTACTTGTTTTTATTGTGGCAAGCCAGGACACAAGAAGAGCGATTGCAGAAAATACAAAAGAGATCTGCTAGAGGGAAAAGTCGAGAAGAAGGCCGAGCAAAAGGGCGAGAATGGTGCCCCCATGACTGCAGAATGTTAGAAAGGTGAAGATTACCTAGTCATTGAAGATGAAGAATGATATAGTGATGTTCGTGATGATGCCATGAGTTGGGTTGTGGATTCATGTGCGTCCTTCCACATTACATCACACAAGGAGTATTTCACATCATATACCAGTGGCATTGCTGGCCAGGTAAGGATGGTGAATAGTGGTTCATCGACTATTGTTGGCAAGGACACTATATGCATTGAGACAAACACAGGCTGCAGGTTGGTGCTCGATGACGTGAGACATGTTCTCGACATACGGCTGAATTTTTTGTCAGTTGGAAATCTTGATGACATTCGCCATGGAAGTTATTTTGGTGATGCAAATTGGAAACTCACCAAAGGCTCTTTGATTGTGGCTCGAGGAAGCAAGCAAGGTTGTCTCTATGTGACTAAAACCAACCTATGCAATGATGTTTTGAACTTCACCGAGAATGACACTTCAGTTGAGTTGTGGCACAAGATGTTTGGGCATATGAGTGAGAAGGGCATGCATGCTCTTGCTCGCAAGAGTTACCTCCCTAAGTTGAAAGGTATAACCTTGAAACCACATGAACATTGTTTTGCTGGCAAACAACATAGGGTTGCATTTCGTACACGCCCGCCGCATCATGCGAAGAATGTTCTTGATATTGTGCACACTGATGTTTGCTCCATGACCGAAAAATCCCTCGATGGTGCATTATACTTTGTGACATTCATTGATGACCATTCTAGGAAGATATTTCTCTATGCGTTGAGAAACAAGTGGCATGTGCTCGACGTCTTCAAGGAATTCCATGCCAAGGTTAAGAGAGAAACTGGCAGGAAATTGAAGTGCATGAGTTCAGGCAATGGTGGTGAATACGGTGGTCCCTTTGAGAGGTATTGCAGAAAATTTGGCATCAGGCTTGAGAAGTCTCCACCAAAGACACCCTAGCTCAATGGACTTGTAGAGAGAATGAACGGGACTCTTATCGAGAGGGTCACAGCTATGCTCGCTCATGCAAAGTTGCCTAATTATTTTTGGGCTGAAGCTTTGAATCATGCTATGTATGTACTAAACTTGTCCCCCTCAGTTCCTCTTGCAGGTGATATTCTTTAGAGAGTTTGGTCAGGGAAGGAAGGTGCATACAAGCAATTGTAAGTCTTTGGGTGCAAAGCATTTGTGCACGTCCCGAGGGACGAGAGATCCAAGCTTGATAGCAAGACAAAATAGTGCATCTATCTCAGTAGTCCAAGTGATGAATTTGGATACAGATTGTGGGATCCAATCAACAAGAAGACATGTAGAAGCCAAGATCTGGTTTTTGAAGGGTTCTGTAGCAGAAAACAAAAAAAATCCTACGATGGAACTCTAATATGCCCAAGATCTATCTATGTAGTAATGTAGTAATGACCGGAGCGTACAGAATACATACCCTTGTAGAACGTACGCGGTTAATGTTCCGAGAGGAACATGGTTGAAGTAGTTGATCCTGTGGCGACCTCAAGGTCGCGAAGCTCCTCGCAGGTCACCCCTTGCTCCTTCTTCATCGTGCAGCAGCTCCGGCTCACGACATCCAAGTGCCCCAAGTGTTGCACCTCGTGGCTTCATACACATCCGGTGTACAATGAGACATCCCGCTCCCCGATCCCGCCAGGAGTGCAGAAGTTGATATCCAACTAGGAATCCCTGCAGCACAACGGCGTGCTACATGTGTGCCTTATTCGCACAGCCCATACATGGGCCATGGTCACAAGGGAGAGAGAGGTTGGAGAGGGAGAGAGAGGTTGGAGAGGGAGAGAGGAGGCACATGGAGGAGGGAGGAGAGCTCCCAACTCCTGCCCTTTGGTGTGTTGAGGTCTCTCTCCAAGGGGAAGAGGGGCCTCTTTATATAGGGGTGGAGGGGGCAGGCTTGCCCCTCCCCCAAGGCAACCAGGCGGCAGCCAAGGAGGGGGAGGCGGCGGCCAAGGGAGGGGGCAGCCCTAGGGTGCCCCCAAAACCCTAACCCTAGGCGCCCTAGGGTTTCCCCTAGGCGCATGGAGCCTTAGGGCCCATCTGGGTGGTCTTCCCTCTTCCGGTTTCCCTCATGGGACCCTTTTTCCCAAGGAAGTTTGGCCCATTAGTTGAATAACCCTTTAAATTAGATTTTAATATTATATTTAATATTAATTACATTAATTAATATGTAAATACATATTACAAAATCCGATTCGACCCGAAACACCTTTCAGTTCCCATTCTATATCCTCCGAACAACTTCGAGCTCTCGGAACGATTCTAGTCCTCTCACTGGAACTTTTCCGGTTTCCTTTCTTTCTCCATAGAACAATTCTGGCTTTCTCTTTCTCTACTGTGATTCCATCTTACGGACGATCTCTCTCATAGTACCCGTAAGTGTATTGTAACACCCTCAAATCGGCCCTATGCAAGTCTTAGCGCTTCCCGCCAAAACCGCATAGAAACGATTCAAGGACGCCCACCAGGCACTTTCGTGTGGGTGGAAAACGAAGTAATACCATTACACAACAATCCTCGATGGGACCCACAGAACAGATATATACAACAGCGACTCCATGAGTCAATAATACAGGTATAATATACAAAGATCCAAATCACCTGGAAACGATAGAGCGTCCGTCTATGGACAAGATGCAAATTGGGCTAAGAGCCCTGAAGAATAATCAATGGCGTCCATAACCCTGCCCAGGCCAAGCCGGAAGGGTAACCCTGATAACGACGGCGATCTCAAACCTGCTAAAACAAAAGGGGTGCCGACAAAGGGCAAAGGAAAAAGAGGAGCGTCAGTACTGAGGCCAGCACATGGCGAGGCTAGAATTCGGCGGCTCTCTCCTACATAGGTATGGTGGGCTGAAGCGGCAGCGCAGCGACACGAAACAACCTAAAGAGACTCTGTAATACTGGCGGCTATAAGAGAGGGATAAGAAAGACCTATTCAGATCCAACCTGATACTAACACCAAACATACCCATCCTGGTATTCCCCGTCGAGACCAAACGAGGAAGTCCAGCCGAGGAAACTCACACGGTTGGCAATTGTATTTAATCTTTCCCAGGCAGTTATCCCACTTACTAGTCTTCTCACATACAAGTCAAATTATAACAGTAAACTTTAGTTATAGTTGTCTATGATCGAGAAACTGTGCTCCAAGTCGTCCATAACAGCGGACACAGCTTTTTGAAAAGATTTAACCCTGCAGGGGTGCACCAAAGTATCCACACGCACTTCGACCCTTTTTGCCAGATCAATTAACATACACCCATCGGTATGTCGGCGGGGCCTAAGTCATGACGTTTCCCAGACCCAAAGCAAGTACATGGGGGCCACCCCACTAAGCTACCCGCAACGAAGTCGGCCGGCTCCGAGACGGACCCAGGGTTTGCGACGACGGCTATAAACGACTAGGAACCCGAAAAGTGTGACTGGGCTTGTCGATACCGCGAAAACGTGGCGCGATCCAAAACAGTACAGGTGCTCCACGCACAAATTAAATAAAGCAGTAAACACGGCATAAGTACAGAATAATAATAAAGCCCCAAACTACTTGTGGCCCCCGGTACAGTACTTTGAAATCAGGTAGTAAGCCGATGGGGGTGCCCACACACCCCACCTGTGGTTAGCGCGCTCGATCTCGGAACAGGTGTCAAGAACTCGGGTCCTAGGGGACACTAGTGAGCGGTTAAGAACCAAATATTGTCTATTACCCACCGGTGCCTCTACATTAATCTACTATCAACATTAATTAATAAACTATAATTAGAATCATGACCAATGCCACCATTAAACATTTGCCATCCGCCCAACAACTGTGGAACATCGACGACGCGAGGCAACACATGAGCAAGCAACTACGACTCGCAGGGCCAGCTGTCTATCAAGCAACGGGTAATAGGAGGTGTCCAAGGCAATATAACGGCTGCAAGGAATATATCTGGTACGAATCACTAAAGCATCGCGACACGGATAGCAATAGATCAATAGGAGGAAGTAAAGACTATAAATGCAAAATAGGTAGAAAGAGGGAGAATGCTCGCCTAGGAAACACTGTCGACGGATCATATCCGGAGAACTTGTCGGTACTCGCATCCACTCATCGGACTAATCCGCGAAGAAGCAAAGCACTAAAAGAAACACCGGATGCAATATTTAATACTACGGCAGAAGATCTGGCATGATTATGATATGATGCAGATGCAGTGCGATTAGGCAGATTAAGCGGAACCGGGGTCCCGACATTTAATTAAACGGTTCAAGTTATTTTAAACCCCCGCAATTTAAATGTTGTATTGACAAGATAAAACATGGCATCGATCGCTACACCAATTTATAATGGAGCCGATATAAGACTAGAAAAGCCCGCATATACTCTCCATATTTAATTATTAGGTGAATCGATAATATACCCCCAAACAAATGAAGATGTATGCGATATGATCAACTTATATCCAACAAGATGTATATAGATGGCAATTTATAAAATACGGGTCTCGGGTAGGGGTCACACTTCTCGGATCGAAGATCTGGGCGCCTCGGAGAGGTTCGGTCTCGGCGGGATCGGTCTTCGGATCCATGTGGGAGAGGGTGCCTTTGGTTTCATGAAGGCAACTCGGTCGGTTCTGTGAGGGAGCTCTTCGGTCATCGAATCCATGAAGGAGAACTTGGTGTTTGGCGTCGATGGTCGAGGGTGCCGATGTCGAACATGTCGTACCCGAGCCGCAACAATACTATCCCGAAGCGTATCCTCGTCGCATCAGCCATCGCCACGCGTGCTACGTCAGTAGAACAAGGAGCACATAACAGAAAGGCACGGTTCTGCTTCTCGATAGATTCTAGCATATGACATCTTAGACCAAGCATCAACAGGAACAAAGAAAAAAAGGGCATCGGCCGCAACCTCTTCAGAGAGAGGACACCAGCGTAAGGGCGTGTATGGCTCTCGGACGAAGCAGCTCGGACGAAGCGGACAGAGCGGACGACGTCGGGAGGCGCCACACCAAGGAGGTGATGGAAGGCGCGCGAGGAGGGGAGGCCAACGACGGCGTCTGGCGTGGCCGAAGCGGGGCCGGCCACCACGGCACGCAGGTGGGGCCGCGGGGACGGGGGAGCTCGGAGAGGCGAGGTGTGGTGAGGGGGTCTTGGCGGCGAGGAGGGCTCGGAGCAGAGGCGCCGTCGTGACAGAGGTCGGAGGAGTTCGAGGGCGACCCGGGCCGTCCACGGCGGCGACGGCCATGGGGAGGAGAGCGACGAGGGCGGCACTCGGCAGCGAGGCGGCCGTTCAGAAGCAGGGCATGGGGTCGATGGTTACTGGCTATGCAGGACGGCGGCTGGGGATAGGAGGTCGACGACGAGGTGAGGCAGAGAGGGAGGCCCGCGGGAAGGCGGCGGGGCGCGGCGCCGGCGAGGTCAGCGACGACCGGAGGCGGGGCCTGGCGGCGGCCGGGAGGAGCAGGGGCGGGGGAGAAGGCGGCGAGGGTCTACGCGTGAGGAGAGAGGCGAGAGGAGGGCGGGGAGAAGGCGGCGGGGTAGGGTGAGGCGGGGCCTCGAGGTCGGCGTGGTGGTGGAGAGGCCAAGGCGGGGGAAGGAGATGGCGCCGGCGCAAGGACGGGCGGACGGGGCGCCGCAGGGAGGAGCTGGCGGCGGTGGGATCTGGCGGCGGGGAGGAAGACGCTGGGGGGAGAGGGTGGAGGCGGCGGCGACGAGGCGCCGGGCGGTCGCGACTGCGGGAGAGGGAGAGGGAGGCGGCGGGGACAGGTGGGCCAGGGGTGGGGCTGCGCCTATCCACTCCGGAGGTGGGTCCCGCGCGGGGGGTAGGTGGCTGAGTGGGTGGGCAGGTGGCGGCGGCTGAGTGGTGAGTGAGGTGAGTGGGGTGAGGTGGCAGGTGGTGATTGGCTGGGGTGATGTGGAGGGGCTGGGTAGGGAAATTAGGGTAGGGTTTTTGGTGGGAAACGGTCCGGGCTGCCTCCTAAAAATAAAAGAAAATATTTTATTATTTAAAATAGGGGCTTTTGAAATCCGTTGGTAGACAAAACGAAATATTCCGGACAGACCCGGGTTTTAATTTGGAAACAAGAAGGGGCGTTTAGAAAACCAAAACAGACTTTTCGAAAATAGTTTTGTACAAACACATGCATGATGACATGACGATGCTCAAATGCAATGTGGCATGATGACATGAGCATGCGGTCATGATGATGCAATGCACAAATCAACGCGATTTTCTAGAAGTTGTTTTGGTGGGGCACCACATGTATCCCCTCACGGCTAGGGAATGCTCTAGACATGATCTATATCAATGATCAACAGAGGGACCAGGGATGCCCATGTGACCCCTATGCATTCCACGATGATGATGTCATTTGAACCATAAAATGCAGAGTCCAATTTCCATTTGTTTCTTTGATACGACTTGTCCAAGATCCGATCATTGGTATCACATACCCTATTCAATCTTGTTACCAACAAGTTCTATTTTACTTGTTATCGTGATATTACATCCCCGTGACCTAGTCACATGTTGCAGCATTTATGGATGTAATCTCACCAAGCCAGACTATGTATCTTACCCGTCACTGTGAGTGAACAAATCCCGCTCTTGTAGTCACATATCAACTACTGTTCCTTTGGAATACCTAACATACACCTTTATTATCAACGTTTAACAGTGTGACTTTTGATGCAGGCGAAGCATCCTCGGGAAATAGTAAGTAATATGAACTACTGCAACAATGAACTACTAGGGACTTGGTTTGTTTCATACCACACTTGTACCAATGTTTCTACTTGATATAGTTATAGCACAATATGAAACTATTATAAACTAATTGAGATATGACGATAAAAACCTATATATTATTTGCCTCTAGGGCATATCTCCTTCAGTTTTCATTGAAGATGAAACAATACAAGATATTGGGAAATCGGTGAAGCCGAAGGCTACCACACCTCAGGTTGACTTGGATCCAGTTAACCCTCCGCTCGTGAATGACAATCACGGGGGAGATGATGATGTTGAAGATGATAATGATGCAGCTAAACAAGGTAGTAGAAGTGAGGGACATGAACATCCATCTAATGAAGAAGATGATGATGATCAAGGTGATGTTAATCCACATGATTCTCCACCACCAGTGCAACAGTTGAGGAGAAGTGGGAGAGATCCAGTACCTTCCACAAGGTATTCACCACATCAATATGTTTTGATGACTGATGTAGGTGAGCCCTCATGCTATGAGGAGGCAGTGTCTGATGAGCACAAGAATGAATGGTTGGAAGCCATGCAGGATGAGATGAAATCCCTGTATGAGAATGACACCTTTAAGTTGGTGTCTTTTCCAAAGGGAAAAAAAGCGCTCAAGAAGAAGTGGGTGTACAAAGTGAAGACTGAATAACATAGCTCACATCCAAGGTACAAGGCCAGATTGGTTGTGAAAGGTTTCAGTCAGAAAAAGGGTATTGGCTTTGATGAGATATTTTCTCTGGTGGTCAAGATGTCTTCGATCCGAGTTGTGCGAGGCATGGCTGCCACCATGGACATGGAAATTGAGCAACTTAACGTGAAGACTATAGGGTTTCCATAGCAGATAACAAAAACTTTACTACATGGAACACCCTAATTGCCCAAGGATCTATCTCGAATTAATGCATTAACGGAGGAAGACAGCGGTAACGTAGCCTTGAAGACCGAGAAAGCGTTATGCTCATGCAGGAGCGTGGATGATGTAGTCATACCCGTCTGGCCTCAAGGTCATGAAGCTCCTTGTATGTCACCCCTTGTCCAGGTCCTTATACGATGACTGGTCGTTACAAGTGCAGCTCCCTCGAGTTATCACACACATACGGTGCAATACAACGACTCTCGAACTTCTTGATCCCTGCAGAGGTTGCAAAAGTAGACCTCCCGATGGAATCCCTGTACCACAATGGCGTGCCGTAGATGCGTTGACTTTGCATGGATAGTCCTTTCTTGGGACCGTGCTATGGTAAAGGCAACTGAGAGAGAGGGGGATTTTCTCTAAGGAAAGATGCCTTAGAGAATATCTGTTGGTGTGTTTTATCCCACCCATGGGCGCCCCTTTATATATGCAGAAGGGGGTGTGCCTTTCTCAAAGGCTAAGCCATATGGGACTAAAACTATAAAGAAAAAGGGGGGAAAGAGGGTTGTTGGCCGGCTGGGCCAATGGGGCAACCGAGTGGGCCACCTTGCCCAAGGCCCAGTGCAGCACAACATCAGTCGAAGCAGCTGGGGTCGCCCAGGTGGGATGCTCACTTGTGCGGCCTGCAGGCAAGCAGCACGACAGCCTGTAGCGGTGGTAGCCAGCCGGGTGGGCCAGCCTCGCATCCCGCGGCCCAGCACGCATGCCCACGCGCGCAGTAGCTAGCGGCGGCAGCTGCCTGGACCGGGTGGGTCGGCTCGCCCACACGGCCTAGCTCACTTGCAGCGACGGCGGCTGTTAACCCGAGGTGGGATGGTTCCCGCCCGTGCAGCCCAGCTAGCCCGCTTGGCCCGCATGCCCGCCCAGCTCCCCTGCGAGCTCCTTGGGTCAGGGTTGAGCTGGCAGGTAGCGGCGGCCAGTGGCAGATGTTGCCCCTATGCGGCACGTAGTATCTGCCGCATGTGGGCCATCTGGCCCAGCTGTGGTTGTTTTCTCTACCTTTTTTCTATTCTTGGTTTCCTCTTAGGTCAATTCCCTCCAGGGTTTTGGCCTAATGACAAATTTGCACTATAAAATTTAATTTAGATATTTATTTAGTATAAGTTAATTCATAATTAACATATAATAAATGCATATTATAAATTTCCATTTATCTGAAACTCCTTTCAGCCTTTTCCTTTCCTTTTTTCTCCGAACAACCTCGGATCTCTCCGGAACGATTCCGATTTTGTTCTCTTCTTTTGTTCCATCTCACATGAGGATTCCAAGCATCGTATCACCCTTAAGTGTGTTTCCCTACGGTCCAGGAATGTCATAGATATGATCTCTATCGATGATCAATAGCACGACCGGATGCCCATGTTGACCCCTATGCACCCCACGAATCACCATTGTGTCGAAGTTGAAACGATATGTCTAATTCGCTTTGTTACGCGATACAAGACTTGTCCAAGATATGATCATTGGTATCACCATACCTTGTTCAATCTCGTTTCCAACAAGTATTGTTTTACTCGTTTCCATGAAATTCCATCCCCATGACCTAGTCATGCATTGTGCAACTTATGGATGTAATTCACCGAGTGGGTCGAGTGTATCTTCCCATCACACAGAATAGCAAATCCCGATCTTTATTCATAATGCCTCCACATGTCCCCTTTGATACCCAATATGCACCTTTATGTCACCCTTTTACAGAAATGACGGTTGATATAGTCTAAGAAATCCTCTGGTGACAATGATTGATATGATCTCACCGTCTAAGGATTAGGACACTCTGTTTCTGACAACTGCAATGTGAACTAAGTGACATGATCGTGTTGCAACAATCATCAGTGGGAAATGTCCATCACATCAATCCAGATGATATGACTTCATTATCAGTTGGTTTTCATAGCACCATGATCAGGAAACCTTGATCATTAGCTGCCCAATGAACTAGTTGAACAGAGGCTACTAGGGACCTGGGTTTGTTTATACATCACACATATATCAATGTTTCTGCTTGATACAATTATAGCATGATATAAAACTATTATGAACTAATGAGATATGACAATAAAACCCTTTTATTATTTGCCTGTAGGGCATATCTCCTTCAAAGACAACATTCTTACATGGTGACCTAGAGGATAAGATATACATGGATCAGCCGGAAGGATTCGCGGTTGTAGGCAAGGAGAACCAAGTTTCCAAATTGAAGAAGAGCTTGTATGGCTTGAAACAAGCTCCTCGTAGTGGTACAACAAGTTCGAGTCATTTATGACTAATCTTGGATACCATAAAGCACAACCTGATCATTGTGTATTTATGAAGAGGTACGTCGAGGGTGACTTCATTATTCTCTTGCTATATGTCGATGACATGTTGATTGTTGGAAATGGCACAAATAGGATTTCTCTCCTCAAGAATTCATTGTGTAAATCATTTTCCATGAAGGATCTAGGACCAGCTAAGCAAATACTTGGCATGAAAACCTCGCATGATAGATCAAAGAAGTTGCTTAGGCTCTCATAGGAAAGATACATTGAGAAGGTACTTGAAAGGTTTAACATGAAAGACGCAAGGTATGTTACCTTCCCACTTGCAGGCCATCACAAAATAAGTTCAGAACAATGCCCTATCAGCAAGAAGGAGAAAGAAGAAATGGGTAAAGTACCTTACCAATCTGCCGTGGGCAGTTTGATGTATGCCATGGTGTGCACTAGGCCTGATATTGTCTGTGTAGTTGGAGTTGTTAGCTGGTTCATGACAAATCGAAGGGAAGCTCACTGAAATGCTGTGAAGTGGATTCTCAGGTATCTCAATGGTACTTCTAGACTATGCTTATGCTTTGGAAGCGATGATCAAGTACTACAAGGCTATACAGATGTAGATTATGCTAGTGATGCAGATTCTAGGAAGTCTGTCTCCGGATACTTGATGACTTATGTAGGGGGAGAAGTTTCATGGCAATCACGATTGCAAAAATGCATTTCACTATCAACCATAGATGTTGAGTACATAGCAGCGGTTGAGGATTGCAAGGAAGTGTTGTGGATGAAGAAATTATTGCAAGAGAATTGCAATCTGTTTTGTGATAGCCAGAGCTCTATCTATCTTTCCAAGAATCTAATTTTCCACTCTCGAACCAAGCACATTGATGTGAGGTATCATTGGATTCGAGATGTTGTGCGTTCCAAGTTGTTGAAACTTGAGAAGATCCATACCAACAAGAATGGCTCGGATATGATGACCAAGATATTGCCAAGTGAGAAGTTGCTTGTATATTGCAAGGCAGCAGGCATGGCGGTGCCCCCCACATGAGTCAGATGGGGAGAATGTTGGCTATCCTCATCATGCGGGTTGTGAGGAGATGACCTTATGAAGCCTTTCAGGCGGCCCAAACAGGTGCAAGAGCCCACCAACCTTTAGGGTTATGACCAAGGGTCATTTTGGATATTGCACATGAGGGAAGGGGGGAGAGAAGCCTCCCATCCAGCCACCACAAGTAAGAGTGAAGAAAATCCAGGTTAGCCTCCATTGGAGAAGAAAACCAAGAGAGAAGGGAAAGAGGAGAAGTTGAAGGAAGAAGTTGAATCAAGCACCAGGCTCTGCCCACAAGGTTGTGAAGACTCAGATCTACTACCTTGTCTCCTTCAAGCTATGGTTCCACCATCTTTGGTGAGATTTTTCCGATCCCTATCTCTTGTGCCCCAAATCTTAATGTATGAGATCCTCTAGTGCTCTCTAGAGAAGAACAAATTGTATCCTCATTTGATGATAGTGGAAGAAGATTTGGGTGGCTTCAGCCTGTGGTTTTTTCTCTCAAGTTGGGAGGTTTTCCATGTAACAAGGATTGGTGACCCTGTGTGTTGATTTTCTTGTTTCTACTCCTATGTGTTGAGAGCACATAGGACTTGTCTTGCCTACATGCAGATTTCAGCCACTGTGTGAGAGCACGCAAGACTTGTCCTCCGTTGGGACAGAATTTTCTTCCTCCATATATGTTTGATGCATATGTTTCCTTTCGTGATTGAGCAACGATCCATGGATTTAGTACATGAGTGGATATGAATTTTACATCTTATTCCGCTGCATATTTTAGATCATGTTTGAGTGTGCTAATTCCCCAACATAGAGCATGTTTCGAACGAGAGCCATTTGTTTCCTCGCAACTAACTGGTCTCCTCGAGTATTGATCGAGGTAATATCACCCCAAACTCTTGTCTCGGACAAGTATAAGCAGGTAGAGGTGACAAAACAACTATGGAGGAAGACAAACGCCATGAGGAACGGGCATGATCTGCAGTCGCAATGGTCGGCATGGACATCCACACAAAGAGCCACACAGTCGGCCCACTCCCAACTCTCCCCAAAACCTAGTGTCAGCAGCAGGTAGCGCTCATCGGCGGTCACGAGGTCCCAGACGAGAAGCACTTTGGATCACCTGCTTATTAAGAGGGCACGGCCGTGGTGACAGTACAGGGGCCACCAGTTGTCGTGGTGCCTTGTAGCGGCGGAGAGCGCGAAGGAGCCGGAGGTGGGGACGGAGGGGAGGCCTTGTGGGGTTGAAGAAGCCGAGCATGGGTGGCCTACCACCGTGGAACTCGCGGCAGAAATGGAGGAAGTCGTCGTCGTGGACGAGGCCATGTCAGTGCTTGGATACGGAGGAGGACCTAAAGAGGACATGGGCTCTGGCGGGAGGCGCAGGACGATCTCTCAGAGGAGGTCGTCTGGCATGGGTGGCGGTGAATAATCGGCGCTATGGCTGTCGGCGGCGTGCTCGGCCATGGGGTTTGCCGGTTTGGTAATTGACGGGAAAAGATGATGGCGATTGTCTAGGTTTTTTCTTCTTCTTGACAGGACGTCGATTGTCTAGTTAGAAAAGAACGCAACCATGTTTTTATTTTGTGATGACGGTCGCGGCGGTCTAGTCCTCGATGAAAGTTCGCAAAAAGGATTCATTTTCAACCTATTTGATCCAACGCCTCCTGCTTTTTTCTAACATCTAGCTACCCAACATCTCACCTAGGGTAAGGGGTTGTTCTCAATTTGTTATTTTCATTATGTTGTTGTAGAGGCTGGGTGTAATTAGTATCAAATTGATATTAATATATTTACTTTATCGAAAAATGCATAGGAATATTGCCCTCGGCTTCGAGGAGGCCACATGAGGTCTTGTACCCCAGGCTAGTACAGGCAGCGAGGCCACAAGCATAACCGATATTATCTCCAACCTTCTTCTCTACAAGACTATATGCTGGGTTGAGGATGCACCATTGATGCATGTAAAATGCATAGATGAACTTTGCACTTTATTACTTGATATTCCAACATATTTGCATCATATATGGGTTATATTCATGTTTTATAATGATTGTTGGAAATAATTCACACTTCCCATATTGCTTTGGAATTAACCCTGCCGAGGCAGAAAACCCCTATTTCAATGTTTTTGACTTTCAGGTACCCAAACGACGTCCAATTGACATGAAACTTCACGGGACCTAGCATTTATTAGAATGAAGAATATTGGGCCAAAGATCCGTGAGAAAAGAAGACCGAGGAGGGAACGGACACAGTAGTCGCGGCCCACCCCCTGGTCGTGGCTAGTATGCTCTTTCCTCCCTCAAGTCTCCGATGTTGTCGATTCTTTCGCCAAACGACTTTTCTTGACCTAAAACCTACTATATATACCCCCTTTTGGTGATCCTCGACACAGACGGAGGCGGAGATCGAAAACACAGAAACTGAGAGTCGGGAGGCTGCCACCAGAGAAGATCGGAGAGGGGAAATGCTACCGGAATCGCCTCCGAAGGGCTCCACCCCCCTCCGGCGTGTTCATCATCAACACCATCGCCCTACTGTAATCTCTTGGAAAACATGATGTGTGAAGCGATATATTATTTTCCCTTGGTCTATTGTGTCTCCATGTCTTTGTTTGAGTATTGAATTGATATGGAAAAAGTAAAATATTTCGTTTATTGGTTGCATATGTTATCTTTTATAATTGTCTTCTTGTACAATATATGAGTGCATGCATATGTTAGGGAATGCATGTAAGGTGATCACCGTAGTGTAATGGCGTGGGGAGGACCGTGGAGGACAGAAAACCGTGGTCCAATCCATAAAGTTACATTAGGAGGGACATATATGGGGGACCCTAGGGTTTATAGCTATGGTGGGACAATTATGTCTTAATAATTTCTATTGTTTGCTCAGTAACATGGCCCTAGGATCCATCATACGAGTTGTGTATGCACATTTATTTGGCTGCACCTAATTAAGGCTCCGTCCTAGAAGAAATAATAAACAACCAAACAAACGAATGAAATAACAATTGCCTAAACATTTACTCCCTTAGAGAAACTTTCTACTTGATAAAACTTGCCACCACTCCACTCCACTTCATTAGATCATTTAACTTGCACTAGTTTACTTGTAGTTTCCACTAACACATACTTTATTTATTTTCTACCTAGTACCAAAACAAAACACACACTTAGATCCTAGCTTTGCATACAAGGCCATATAAGAGCGTTATAGGGATTTGGAGAATAGATAGTTTACCTTCATCTCCTCGTTGGTTCGGCACTCAAATACTTATCGAATTGTACTAGGTGATCCCCTGCACTTGGGGGTTATCAATCGTTGCTTTTCCAAGTTACCCCATTCACCGGTTTGAGCGCAACGCTTCCATTGGGCATGCCCAGCTCATACTTGGGTGTGCCGTTTATGTAGAAGATGCCCAATGGTGCTTGAAGTGTCCCAACTTAATACTTTTCCCGTCCTCTTCGATGAGGCTAAAGAGGTAGGCATCGACGGGACTAGGCACAAAGTGGTGTATCTTGACCAGAGCCTATGTGGGGGAGGAAGGCCTGGTTGAACTGTCGTGCATTCTGTGGGATGGCGTTGTTGTCGCTATTGGTAGGCTAGCCCACTTCACTGACCATAATGGAGATGTCGGGGAAGCTACTATGGTGAGGCGCCGCCACGAGAGTGTCGTGGCTCACGTCGAAGTAGTTGTGGTAGGTGATGGCCCGTCGATTGGCAGCAGGGAAGATTCCTGAAAAAAGATGTACTCGAGTGACAGCAAGGGTCGTTGTAGACTCTGATGAAGGGGCACATCTTGAGTACGACCGGCGCGCCGTTGGCCACAAGGAACTGAGCGATGTCCACCATCGTGTTGTGGACATCGTTTCAGAAGGGGCGCCGGCCTGGATGTGTTGCATCACTGGGACATATTGTCTAACTAGAACCATGGTGGGGGTGGGGGGGCAAATGCCCCCTCCTCTATATTTGTTATATTTGTTTCATAAAAATCAGTTTTGACATATATTCAAAGATTCCAATCAGGATCTTATCGCAAAACTTAAATTCAAAAGCTGGTTATTTGAATTGTTGTATTATTAAAAACACAAAGTAATATATCATGTTATTTAAATAGAAGTAGAACCTACAAACCTATTGATAATGAAGCTTTAATATGATCCAAAAGTTTTAGGCAATGGCAAATCTCTAGTTTTTTTTTCAAAATCTTTCTTAATTTTACCAAGATCAAGACTTTTAAATATCACTCCCTCCGTGTAGCACACTCATAGGAACAATTTCTGATATTTGACAACTTGTGTTATATTTACCGGGACTAACTTTTTAATAGTTGTAAGAGTGCACAGGTTTTTCATTTACACTTTGACATGTAAGAATTGCATGAATATTAGACGAACCCCGAAGATGCATGTGGTAAAATTCGGAGCTTCTGAAAATTTGTCCCTCCATGACAAGTTCTAAGAGAGCGCCAAAAAGGATTTAGGAAGACGATGTCAAATGAAAAAAACCAAAATATAAAAGTTGTGGGCCTTTTTCGAATCTTCCATTTGCCTATTTTAACGTCCAAATCTAAATTCGTATGCAATCTGGAAGTCTGTTATACTTAGCAAAATACAGAAAATTGTATACATTAGAAAAGTGCTTATATATCAGCTAATCACCACCAGCACTTATCATGCTGACGCTCGTTCCGTCATTCCTCTTTCTTTTACCAAACGGGCTCCCGTCGATTATATAAAAAATCGCCAGTCCAGTACATCTAGAAAAATAAACAAGAAAAGAAACCAAAAAGACACAAATTCATCCATAACCTGGAAATTATTACAAGCCACGAGACCAACACGTCACCAAAATCAAATTCAGATACTTCCTCCTATCCAAATTAATGGATCGGATTTATCTAGATTAAACCGAGTCTATTAATTTGAATCGGAGCGAGTAGTATATTTAACCACTCGTTGTCGACCACCCATGTGCTCTGGCAGAAGGAGCCGGCTCGTGTGACTTCGCTGTTGCAAATTCAAGACCCTAACTTTGCCCATATCCATCGCTCAAATCCCATCCAGTGACTCTCCTTTCTATTCTGCTGCTTGTAGTAGCTCCTACTCAATTGAACTGAGTGTACATAAAGGCATATCCACCGGTACGAGCCATCCAGTCTTAGCCCGTCTGAAACGGTCCGGGCAGACATGAGGGAAGGTCGCGCACGCTCCAACGGCGCGCGATCCAAACGGATCAACTCGTGCAGACCAACTCATCCTTCCATCAAATTTGGTTGTGGTTGTGTCGTTACAGACATCGCGTGAGTCCTCCCCTTGGCCACCCCGGGCCCTCCCGCTAGTGGCACACAAGGCACACAAAGAAGCCACCCCCTGTCCAGACCCTCGCTCCATCTCCACCGCCACCCCAGGCAGCGTCGTGTGATCCATCGCCATTCCCCACTGCATCCAGCTGGCCATCTCGACATCGGCCGCATCCTCCCCTAGGACTGCTTGTTGCCAGCCGCAACCCCGGGCGGCTCGCCAGCCCAAAAGCTGCTCGTCTAGTTGCCCAGACGCGTTTGAGGTATGGTGGCTACAAGCGCCCAATGAGGGACTACTTCCACAAAACCGATCCGGTGTAGAATGAGAAGGTATTCCGTCGGATGTCCAGAAAGTTGTTCATGCAAATTGTTGAGGGCGTGAGGGAATATGATGACTGCTTCAAGGCCAAGCTCGATTATACTAGTAGTGGAATTGACTGCTAATCAAGTTGCGTTAGTCAGAGCCCAAATTTGAGGATACAGTCCACCTATACCATACTATGTTTGCAAGATGAAACATTCACATGTCATCCATGGGAAGGCCAAGATGGTAAACATTTGAGATTTTAATCATTAAATCTTATTCATATTAAACTATAGTCAACAACTAACATTATTCTTCTCCTCTAGTTCTTTTCAGCCAGGTACAACAATTCCCACCTCAACCGGTATCTGCCAGTAGATTTACATGTCATATGCTCCGTTGAAATCACTTCCTCAGATGAACTCACATTTTAGCATGTTAACTTCATCCAATGCAAGAATGGTGTTGCCCAGATGCCAAGCGGATGGTCTAAGGTTCTCCAACTCACTCGAATCAAGAAGGGGGATGTGTGCCTCTTTCACCTTTATAAATGAGAGGCAAGCTAACTTCATGTGTTTGTGTTGTTGCCCTAAAGTTGTTGTGGTTCACATAGGGAATTTAATAAATTTCCGAAACTACCAACACACCAAGATCATCTATGCAAGGACACAAGTGTTTGGATCTAGATGCTCATCTATGCAGTTTCACCATAAAGAATAAAATCTAATCATGAACAAAAGTAATATCAGACAATCATATATTATTTTACTCTAGGGCATACATTCCCGTCAGAAGTGAGGGCAAAAAGTACCTTGTTATATGCTGGTTGGATGAGCTATTAAGTAATATGTTGTCAGTGAACTTGTAGTGATTAATTAGGAACGATGTGGTTTGAAACTTGATGTGAACCTGGTGCTCTTTATTCCAAGTATTATCTCTAGTTATATGCGTGTCTATATTTGGGAGATTGTGTGCATTGTTGTGTGGACTGTGAAGTTTGGATCCGCGGTGTTAATATATTGTGTTGATTGTGTTTGTGCATGCTGCCAGTTTTATTTCTTGTGTTGCTGTGATTGATAATATGTGTATAAGTAGAACGAAATACTATAATGTGACGAACAGAGTCTGGTGATTTAGTGGTTGGAGTTGCGGAAGGCGAGGTCGCGGGCTCGATTCCATCAAACCGCATCCTATTTTTCTATCATTTAATTTCTACTATCAAACGGACTGACATGTGGGACTGGCCAAAAACCACCTTTAGATTGAGCACTACCGTGAAATACAATTGTGAAAACCGAGCTGACAAGTGTGGTCTGTTCACGGATGGCGCGTTCGTTGGAAAAAAAGAGTCAAATATGGGTCGCGAAATCCATCATGATTATACACAGGACAAGACGGCAAACTTGGCTTTAGGTCCGGGGGCCAAAATCCGTGACAAATTTGCCACGACAAAAGTCACGAATATCATAGATAACTGAGTCGGAGGCCCTCCAAGTGCCTCCTAACAAATATTACCGGAACTTTAGGAATTCGGATTTTTTTAATGCGCGTTATAAACAACGTCACGAACCGCACTCAATCTTGTAGTGTATGGGACGCTCTTGGGCCTAGATCTGAGGATGTTGTTGGCCGCACTCCGGCGACCGACCGGCAGCGCACAGGCAATCGCGGCTTCCTGTCGCCAACTGGCCGCACCACCGCCACCTTGGCCATCCGTAGATCGTCGAACCGAAGCCAGGCCGAAGAGCACCGCCATGTGACGCCATGCGCCGCGCTACATGCTCACACGCAGGGAGAGTCTAGCCACCGCCATCGCGGCACTGCACATGCAGCGCCGGTGGCCCGACCCAATGGCGCCATACTAGGGCTCCCCTATTCACTCGCGTTGAGGCAAGATAGGGGAGAGAGTTTTTTTTTCCTCACCCGCAGGGATGCCGAACCTACACAATGTAAAAGCATTTAGATATATGTGTTTTAAAAACAGGCTAAAATATACTCCCTTGGTTTAAAAATACAAGACATTTTAGCTTAGTGAAATGAATGTATCTAGTCGTTTTCTAGTGTATAGGTTCACTCTGAAGCTCTCCGGACCTATACACTAAAAGATGTCTAGATACATTCGATTCACAAAAGTAAAATGTGTTATATTTCTGAACGGAAGGAGTATTATATTTTGAAACGGAGGAGTAACTGATTGGCTCCCCCTTCCTTCTGGACCTCCTACGGTCCTTCTCCTTCCTATTGTCTCCCCCCTTCGAGGCCTACCATCATCCAATCGCTACGACAACCAGTCATGCCACCGGTTATGGCCATTCATCTAAACCTGCCGCATCATCGGTCATCTTCTTCTCACTGTGAACCCTTTGTCCTGCCACCTGAGAACTTCAATATGTTAGATACGGTTTTGCTAAATAAAACTATGCTATAGTGCTCATTTCGTTCCAGAATGTACCTGATCAACACATGAAAAGAAGTACTCGCTCCCACCGGTTCAGTTTAACATGCACACACATAATTTAAGAAAAAAAATGAATATTCATTTGGTAAAGGTTTTGTTAAACCAAGTGTTGGCTGTTAAACTGAAACGGAAGAAGTACTCAAGTTGGTGGCAGGGTTGAAGAATCTCCTCCAATCTCCCTATATTAACCACTAAACTGAATTACTCCAAAAAAAGACACTCTAGAAACAATTGTCCAGCAGACATATACCTGCCTCCCTCTCCCTCACTCCTAAAAAAAATAGGGACTCGAGTTACTCGCAAAACAAAGTCCTAACATATTTTCCACAAGGAAGTAACAATTTCCCTCCAAAAAAAAAAAGGAAGCAACAATTTCTGATTTGGAAACTTCCTTTCGCCCATCCTGCCACCATTACCAACCCGCTCCGAAGCCATTTGGCCACCGCTCGTCAAGACCTTCGGCTTGAAATGAGAGTGCCACTGCCGAGCTTGCTACTAGCGCCTCCCAAAGATCCTCAACCGATAATGACGACCGTACCCCCCCCCCCCCCCTTCACCCTCGATCGAGCACACAGCTCGCACCTCCCGATTCCTGTCGTGTCGTGTGAGATCCTCCCCATTGTTGAGCGGAGCCCGACACCGAGAGCTGCCGACCATGCAATGTCGTTAGGGACCTCGTCCTTGCTCTTCTAGAGCTCGACTGCTACTCCCGGTGTTTCCTACACCGGCCACAACCGAAGTTGAGCTCGCTGCCTCCAATAGAGAGAACTGTGAGCACACAAAAAATAGTGATCGAACTACCAGAGAAGTTTTTCAAGCTCACAAAATTTTCACTTGTCTCCTAAAAACTGCAAATTGGGAGTCAAAGTTTTGGGACTCTACTGGACATGCTCTCTTCTCGTGGAGTGCGGCCTTAAACACTCCCATTACTCTTCCGTACGATAATTGTGAGACTTGTGGGAGGACTCGAGCAAAATTCATCGCCCTCTAACTTTGAGGAGTCCAGTAAAGGGGCCTGTTGGAGTTGGCTTTCTAGGTAAACCTCCTCTTGGAGTTCGAGGTGATTTTATATGTTTTCATACTCTCTATTTTATATAAAGAGTATTAGACTTGTGGGAGGACTCGAGCAAAATTCATCGCCCTCTAACTTTGAGGAGTCCAGTAAAGGGGCCTGTTGGAGTTGGCTTTCTAGGTAAACCTCCTCTTGGAGTTGGAGGTGATTTAATATGTTTTCATACTCTCTATTTTATATAAAGAGTATTAATTTCCCGTCTCAGATTTATCTAGATACTACATATTTTATAACTAGACACATTCATATCTAGTAGTCTAGAAAAATCTAATACTACTATTTCGAGACAGAGGGAAATTCTTTTAGATCTTCAAGATGAATGAAAATTTATGTTTTTGAGATGGAACCGTGTGCTCCGGAGCACATTTGAAGTATAGGCAATAATAGTCACTTTTCATGAAAAAATCGCAAGCACACAAGTCACTGACATTTACACATATATCTATATCTTAAGCTTGGTAGAGACAGAGGCATTTCAGGGCACCTGCCGTGCGCGCGCTGCGGTTTTATCTCTCTGCATGTAGGCCTTTGTTGATATTAACGCCGTTTGTGGGCCTGCAGAGGCATTACTTCCGTGCTGCTTCGCGTGGATGGTGGATGGGATTGCGTGTGCGTTGTTCCAGGGTCAGGTGGGTGTGCGGCGTGTTTTTTTTTGCCTGGCGGGTGGCCCTTTGTTTGTGGGGCCGATTTGTCATTCACGATGTACTTTTGGTGGGGTGATCTTGTGTTGGTTCATGGGGGTGGGGATCGTCTCTCCTGGTGTCTCCGGTGCTTTAACCCGATTGACTGGTTGAGCTACTCACGGTGATGGGCATGGGCAGTTCCGTGTGCTTTGCGGCAGAATCATGTTGGGCGGTCGAACGTTCCAATGTCACCCTGGCTCCTCCTGGAAGATGAGTTGTTCGCATTGATGGAGGATTTGTCGGGTCATAAGGAGAGATCATCCATGACTCCCTCTTCTCCTCCAGTGGCCTGCTCACTCCATCATGTTGAGATTCTTTTGCAGGGGAAAATAGGTGAGGGAGGGGTACGCCATCCATGGCGAGTCCTCAGTCCTCTCTCCTCCATCCCCAAATTAGCCACGGGAGTCGCTTAATGGCGATTGCCATGGCACACGTCTCTGTATACTACCTTATAGATGTTTGATGGAATGTCCCATAGGTGCTAGGGTTCATATATTTTGTTGCTGCTCTTTTTCCCTATTTTAATTGTTAGGTGAATTTTGTCATACAGTAGTGGATGTTGTATCTCCTGGAAGAAGAGTGGTATTATTATCTCCGGGGAGGTAGACGTTCTTTGACTTGTTCCTAAGGTCTAACTTAAAATGGGGATCATAACTCCTTTCTCCATGTATAAAAGGTGAATTATCAGAATCCATGGACATTGTAAATTTAGTGTCTTTTAGTTACACTTGTGGTTCCTAAATTTCACTATATCTATAGATTAAGCTTGGTGGGCACAGAGGAATTTCAGGGCACCTGTCGTGCGCACGGCGGTTTCGTGTCTCTGCATGTGGGCCTTTTTTGGTATTGTCGTTGTTTGTGGGCCTACGGAGGCGTTGCTTCCGCGCTGCTTCGTGCGGACGGTGGATAGGCTAGCGCATGCGTTGTTCCAGGGTCGGGTGGGTGTGCGACATGGTTTATTTTTCGCCTGACTGGTGGCCCTTTGTTTGTGGTTCCGGTTGTCATTCACGATGTATTTTCAGTGGGGTGGTTTTTCTTGTGTTGGTTCGTGGGGGTGGGGGATCGTCTCTCCTGGTATCTCCGGTGCTTTGACCCGATTGACGGGTTGAGCTGCTCACGGTGATGGGCATGGGCAGCTCTGCATGCTCTGTGGCCGAATCATGTTGTCCTTGGTGATGGGCGGTCGGATGTTCCAATGTCACCCCGGATCCTCTTGGAAAGTGAGTTGTTTGTGTTGATGGGGGATCAACCGGGTCGTAAGGAGAGATCGTCCACGGCTCCCTGTTATCCTCCAGCGACCTGCTCACTCCATCATGTTGAGGTTCTCTAGGGCAATAAAATAGGTGAGGGAGGGGTTCACCATCCATGGTGAGTCCTCGATCCTCTCTCCTCCATCCCCAAATTAGCCACGGGAGTCGTTTAATGGCGATTGGCTAACCCTGCATCTACTAATTTATTTCCCCCAACTGATTCCCATGTGACTTTTTAGTTTTATTCTACGGTGGTCTTGTCTCAAACATGGGGATAAATTTCCATGACGTAGGTCTTCGTATAATACCTTGCAGATGTTTGATGGAATGTCCCATAGGTGCTAGGGTTCAGATTTTGTTGTTGTTCTTTCTCTCTATTTTAATTGTTACTTAAATACTCATCTCTAGGTAAATTTTGTCACAATGGATCTTGTGCTTACTGGAAGAAGAGTGGTATTATTATCTTCGGGGAGGTAGCCGTTTTTTGAATTGTTCCCGAGGTCTATTTTAATGGGGATCATAGCTCCTTTCTCCATATATAAAATGTGAATTATCAAAATTCATGGACATTGTAAATTTAGAGTCTTTTATTTGCACCCGAGGTTCCTAAATTTTACTTTTAGGTATGATATTTGCAGCCTTGCGGACTATCGATTACTAAAAATGCATGTTTTTATGTAGATTTTCTTCTTCTATTCAGATTAATTTGATGTCCCATGCTAGGCTATGTCCATATGTGGAGGACTTCCAAAACAATGAACAAAGCAATTTGCAGTATCGCAGAAAAAGCAAAGCACCTTACGTCTATCAATCAAGGTAGAATGTTCGTCTATCAATCAAGGTAGAATGTTCATAGCTATGCACATCTAATTTATTTACGTACACTAGACCCAAATCTAAGAATCTGATTACCGAATCACGTATCCATGCATTGAAAAGTGTGTCAATGCAACCTTATAATTCATATATGATGTGTGAGAGAACGAGGCAGTAGCCTAGTGGTTGGGTCGTAGTTGGCACATCCCAGCGACCGGAGTTCGATTCCGGTTAGGGACGAATTTTCGGAATTCTCACGCTGACCCGCTTGTACTATATCAAAGTGTCTAGTTCCTCCTAGCACTGTTTCATTTTTCGTATATGAAGCAGGAACAGGGTGGCGGCAGCTCGAGGAGGAGGTCCAGCACGAGCTCATTGTTTAATAGTATTATCCAAGGTCTCCATAATGGCACATACGATTGAGGATCCACTCATGATCGCCGAAGGTGCCAATAGCACTCGAGGTTTATTGCTCAGCTCTCCTGTCTTGCCTACAAGTATATTATAAGACCAACGAAAAGTCCCCCACAATCCTTTATGAAACATCAGTAGCCATCATTGCATTTCAGTAATTGATCTCACCATTGGTTTGCTGCGGGTGCATGGTGATGCCAACAATAGGATATAACCATTCTTATTTGAGAGATGCATGTCATATTAGTTTTTATCTGTGTCACAAGAAACATCAGTGTGTGCGAGAGTGCGTATGCATGTAAAGTTGATTTCTATTAGTGCATGTCATTTGTGATTCCTCTCTCTTTTTTGTTATGAATTTGATGTGCGGTAGTTAGTATAGACAGAAATCCAACTTTGGTCTTTTGGATAAGTTCTCTTACCAGGCGTTGGCTTTAGATTTAGATAAAGTTGTGCTGGACACTATTGCTAAGGCTGTAGAGGTGGAGGTTTTTGGTTTGCAGGTTCATGGTGACACCATCTACTTTACTGATCTTGAGTGAACCAACAATATTCCACCAAATGAAATTCTTGAGGTTGGATGCGAGTTCATCATTCGCATACCAAGTTATCTATATTGTATCATCTATCAATGCTTGAATATATTTTTTATATTTCTGGTGCATGCAGTTTCATCATGTGATTTTGCATGCATGTCATGAGACAATATTAGATCACACTAGCACCATTCTTGAAGCGAATGATCAAACTATCGATGAATATGAAGGAGATTACATTGTAAGTTCACCTATGCTCTTAATAATTCATAGTCTTATAGAATTTGCTCGCTTCCAAAAATATATTGTATATAGGAACTGAAGTGTCTTGAATTGTTTCTTTCTATATACTTCACATAATACAACATCATAATCATTACAGTATAGAGATATGTGCTTCATTCTTTATACAAAGTTAACTTGGCTTCGCAAGCATATTGGTGAAGTGGTTTTTGTGGTTGCCATTCACCACGGGCCAAACGAGGACCAAGACTGTCAACATATCTTGTCCATTGAAACAATCCCTAGAGAAAAATAAATACCACGTTTCCGTGACAGATAAACAGAATATCGACGCCATGGCACAACAGACCACAACGCAAGGCAAACGGCGTGGCGAAGCGCGTATGATTATTTCCCCTATGCTTTTGGCATTTGGGGGACAATTATTTTGCAGGTACGTACACCTCATCAGTGACCGCTGCAGAGGTATTGACACGAGTATCCAATCATCTATTCCCTAACTGAAGCAAGTCATCATATTAATAATCACAATCTGACGAGACAGATAGGTCATCTACGACACGATCTTGTCGCCGTAGATGGCCGCGAAGGCCACGTCGTCCTCGTCCTTGGACCGGCCCCGCCACCGCGGCCCTGTGAACGGGAGCGCCAGCGACGTCGCGAACCGCGCCGACATGGACCGGCGGTGCCGCGGCGTCGTTGCCGTCGATGGCACGGGCGCGCAGCTCCATCGCATCGACGACACCGAGGCGAAGGCGCGGGAGCCGCCGCTGGACGACATGCGTGAAGAAGAAGTACCGGCAGGAGGCAGCGTGAGCCTCGGAGGGAGCTGGAGCTGGAGCGACGAAGACGCCGGAGTCGGCAGGTCGGCCCCGTGGTCTTCAGGTTCCTTTGGGATGCCCGGCCTGAGCTCCCACTTGAAGGGCACGGAGCCCGGCGTCCTGAACGACGATGAAGACGATTCCTCCGTCGACGCCATACCGCTAAGAAACAAATGGTGTGAACTGTGAGTCTCAAGTGTGATTGAAGCGCAATAATAGACAGACTGCCATGCCATGGACAGCCGTTTTATACTGTCAGAGAACACCACTTCTGCAGGTTGCACCTTGCCCTTCTACATTATTGCTAGAAATAGAGCCGACATGCAGTAGCTACCTGCAAGTGACATGAAATTAAATAAGACATTCGGCACTGTCGACGACAGCGATAACCAATCCGGATTTAAAGCATTTAATCCATTCACATTTACGGATGAAATGGAATTATGACAGAGGCCACGGCATCTTACACGTGGTTATGCCAATCAGTGGCCGACGCGGCTCGTCGACATTCCCGTCATGAAAGCTGTCAATTCAGACACCGGTGTCGACGTCGGAATTAAGCCCCAAACGCCAACATGCAGAAACAGTTGTGCGGACCGAGCTCGGACCAAATGATAGCCAAATGATAGGAGAAGCAGCTTCGACTTGGGGCATGCGAATGAAATGAAGGAAAATGGAAGGACTAGATTGCGAATACAATGCTGATTAAGCAGGAGACAAGTCCAAAACCGTATTGGTTATTTATAGCATAACAGCAATCCAGCTAGGAACGAGCTGTGCTGATGTGTACGGCCCAATTAAGCAAACACTGACTGTTGTTGTTTTGCTCCAAATGTCGTCTTCCTGATCACTAACACTGACTTAACAGCAATGGCCGGCAGAGCTTCTGTACTCTCTTAGCTCGCCAACTCTTTCCACAACAATATAGGATGGGGTTTTTTTTCACAAAAGTTTAAAGAATGACATTCTTTTTTAAATGACTCAAGTTCTTGTAAAAAAATGTCGATTTGTAGTCTGCATGAAAAAAAAGAATTATGAGCTTTTTTTGAACGAAAAGGCAGCAGACTGCTGATTTTCAAGTTTCAGCGAAATAAAGGGAAAAACAAAGGGAAGAAAAGAAACTCTATAGGGGAAGCTTCTCCAGGCCTAGCTTACATCAGGGGGGTGTCAACCACAGTTGAACGCCTGGTAGATGTGCAGATCGAGGAGCAGAAGAGTTTGGTTTTGCGTTTGTTTCCACAACCAACGTGGATTTTTTTGAAAATTAAAATCTGAACATAATAATGAGTCATCTACATGTGAGAATATTTATTTTGGGAGAATTAAACATATATATTTTGAAAGGGGCCACAAACATCCAGCATTATCCCATTTGTCTCATTGTCTCATTGACAAAGAAAAGCCATGGCCAATTTGTATAAGTTGGCCGGTCCGGGAGATAGATGTGCATTTTGTAGTAAATAGGCCCAACTTATCTCCAGGCCCATACAGCTAGAAACTCATCATATGCTCCCCTCTATTCATCCTCTCTATATATATTTTTTAGGTATGCTCCAGCTGACCAAATTATAAATCAAACTCCGGTTGAAAGAGAGTGCATGTGTAGGCTCTAAATTTCTCTTTTCTAGTTAGAAGTTTGAACAGAAAACCATGTGTGTTCTCACCTTGTTGATTTTAAATGAAGTGTAGGCTGCAACTGCCCAATCTGCAAAGGTTCATTCTCCTATATGTTCGCGTCACCAGATCACTTTGTTTCTTGAAAGACAAGATAAAACAAAATTAGTCAAACAAAGCAAAGGGGAAGTACTGGGAATGAAACCATTGACAAAGCCATGGATGACTTATATTCACGAATTCAGGGTCTGGTTCTTCCTCCAGCCGTAAGCAGCAATTATTAAAGATTAAGGCAACAACTCCAGTCAAAAAATTAATAGTTAAGACTAAGACAGACACAAACACACAATCAGGGCCAAAGTCTCCGCGAGTGTTAGCACACTCTGATATAGTAATATCACTTCTGCTAGTTAACGGAGACTCTTGCAAAATTCACCCATGAATAACCATATATAATCAGTACTGTATTGTGACTTGTATCTACGTACTTACTTGAGGAGACAAACCTACTTCGTATTGATTTAGCCCGGTCTAGTGTGCTGTTTGCAACCTGTAACATGAGTAGTTGTCATGGAACAATGCTAGGAGCATCAACTGCACTGCTATGCATCTTATTTGCAGAAGTGGCAACAGCGGCCGGAGCCTCTTCCGAGCACTCCATGTCATTGCCAGGCTGCCCGACAAGTTCGGCGATGTGTTCATCCCATACCCATTCGGCGTTGGGGTGCACTGCGCCGCAACCAGCCTGAATAACTACTTCACCTGCAATGCCACGACCAATCCACCATGACCAATGGTCGGGGATCTAATTGAGATCATCGACATCTCACTGGAGCATGGTGTACAGCCCAATTAAGCAACGTTGATGTTTGTTGTTTTGCTCCAAGTGTCGTCTTCCTGGTACTCAAACTAACATCAGCTGGACTCGCCTACAGCACATTACACTAACTTCTTGAGGCAGAAAGATGCAAACTCTCTTAGTTAGCCAGCTGATTCCACAGTCTTTTGTTTTTGCAACACTGTTTCCACAACAGTATATGTTGCATTGATTTTATGATTGAACAAGAATGTCATGGCTGATTTGTATAAGTTGGGCTGGTTCGGAACGTGAGCATTTATCAAACCCCTGATAAATAGGCCCAACTGGGCCTCCCTGCCTATCCATCTAGAGACTCATCACACACTCCCGTCTCTCGATGCTGATCAATACGCGAGTGTATTTTTTACATGAATGTTGACATGCTCCAGCTGACCAAATAAAAATCCCCACCCAGTGAGTAAACAATTTTCTTCTTTCTAATGAGAAGATGGAACAGGGAGCCAGGAGTGTTCTCACCTTGTTGATTCTCATTTAAGTTTAGGCTCATACCGGCTAATCTGCAATGGTTCTTTCTCCTGTATGTTACCACCAATACCAGATCACTTTGTTTCCTGATGAAAACAGCAGAAAATAAAATTAGTCAAATAAAGGAAACGGGAAATACTGGGAATGCAACCATTGACAAAACCATGTATGAATTGGTGCCTTCCTGTCCTTATGGTCCAGTTCATCCCCCCAGACAGTCAGAAGATATTCAATATAAGATGAAGGCTGACTACTCCAACAAATAACAATTAAGATGAAGACAGACGCCCAACCATGGTCAAAGTCTCCGTGCATGTTAACATACACTCTGATATAAGTAATAAATATCACTTGTCGTAGTGACTAATACTCCTGGAAACCTCTCCACTCCATATACAATCAGTATTGTACAGCGACTTGCATTAACTTTTTTGGGAAGATAAACCTACCTCGTACTGATTTAACTGGGCTATAGAATTCACTGTTTGCATAGATGTAGAGCCAGCAATTGGCTTCCAACCATGCCAGGAGCATCAACAGTCCTAGTAGTCTTAATATTAACCATCTTCTTCTCAGCTGTGGGAACAACGGCCGGAGCCTCTTCCACACGCTCCATGTCGTTGCCAGGCTGCCCCGACATGTGCGGCGACGTGCACATCCCATACCCCTTTGGCATCGGCGTGCACTGTGCCGCGACCAGCCTGAATAGCTATTTCAACCTCACCTGCAACAGCACATTTGATCCACCACGTCCAATGGTTGGGGATCGCGAGACAGTAGCTGAGATCGCCGGCATCTCACTGGAGCTCGGCGAGGTGCGCGTGCTCAGCTCCGTCAACCACATCTGCTTCACATCCAACACCACATTCACCAAGTTCAACGGAGGATACGAGCTGCAGCTCACGCCGTTCCTCCCTTCTCCGTCACGCAACCGCTTCACGGTCATCGGCTGCAACACCCTGGGGCTCATCAGCGGATACAAAGACACCGCGAGCCAATATGTGGCTGGCTGCTACTCCTACTGCGAGTGCATCGACAACACCTCTGAAGGCGCGCCATGTGCTGGGATGGGCTGTTGTGAGGCTGCTATCCCCGCAAATCTCACCTCCTTCGGGGTCGAGTTTGAGATGAACCAGAGCAAGGTATGGGATTTCAACCCGTGCTTCTACGCCATGGTGGCCGAGGTTGGGTGGTACAACTTCAAGCAGCAGGACCTTGTTGGTCACCTGGGGTTCATTGATGATCGAGCCAGGAGGGGTGCTCCCGTCATCGGTGACTGGGCCATTAGAAACGGCTCGTGCCCAGACAAGGCGAAGGACACACCTAGTGACTACGCCTGCATCAGTGCAAACAGCTATTGCATGGCTGCGAACAATGGTCCAGGGTACCTGTGCCAGTGTTCCAAGGGATACGAGGGCAATCCTTATCTTCTGAACGGCTGTCAAGGTTAAGTATTTACTCACACATAACTCGTGTAGATTTATATACAAACTGATGGATCTCTTTAGGTTTTGGGGAATTTTTTATTTTTTTTGAGAAAACGCAAAAGCTTTGTGTTTCATTATATTGAAAAGATAGAGTTGTTACACGCCTCCAAAGAGGCAAACACCCAGATTACAAAAGCCACTACTAGTGTACATCCCAAGATGTTGGGGCTATGTCTCGCAATCCTTTTGCTCCTGCAAGAATCCATGCCGAGGCCTCCTCTTTGATTTTGTTGACCAGGGCTTGGACCGATGGATGCGCGCCTTCCATATCATCCAGGGGATCAGCAGTGTCGCGGAGGCCAGCCCCTTGTGCATTGGCCTGGGTGTGCAGCGCTGGGCCTTCGTCCACCAGTCGAAGAGGGTAGCTTCGTCGGAGGGCGGAGAGCAGGACAGGCGCAGCCAAGCTAGGACCCCGTGCCAAACCTGTCTAGAGAAAGTGCAGGTGATCATCAGGTGATGCATGGTCTCCATGTCCTGGTCGCAGAGAACACAACGGGGGTGGTGCTGAAGATTCCTCCTCGCGAGCCTCTCTGCAGTCCAGCAGCGGTCAAGATTAGCTAGCCAGTGAAAGAATTTGACGCGGTTGGGCGCCCAGCTCTTCCAAATGAGCTTCCAGACGACATAGCGCTTTGATCCAAGGAATGCCGCTCGGTACGCTGATTTTGCCGTGTAGATGCCGTCAGCGGACCACTTCCAGATCAACTTATCCTCGCCCTCCGATAGGACAGTGGGTGTGATGGCGAGCCAGAGGAGCAAGTACTCCCCACCTGCTGAATGCCTAGGACCCCTTGGATGTCGCGTGCCCAACTGTTGGCCGCGAGCCCCTCAGCAACAGTTCGTGTCTTGCGCCGGCTCTTAGGGATGCACTCGTAAAGGAGGGGGGAAATTTCTGGATGGGTTGTCCCTTGGACCTGCACACACTCATATATATAGCTCAACTTAGGATTATTACATCCTAACTTGAACACTAGAATACTCTAGGCTCTGCTAGGACGCTAACTCAGACTCCAACACTCCACTGGAATATTCCAGACTCTCCTAGAACACTACTGCTATACTAACTCGGACTCCAGCACTCCCCCTCAAGATGGGCATGGCTCGATCACCATGACCAACTTGCTACAACTCCATGACACTATAGCCACTACACTTCTAGCTTACAAGCATAAAAAAATAGGGAGAGCATTTTACTCTAGCTCTTGCTCCATCGGTCTTTCACCATCTGCGTCAAGCACACACAGGCATTCAAGCTAAGCCACATGCAGCCTCAACAACACCATCACCATGCACAAACTTCGCATCAAGATAGCCACCTCTTATCCTTCTTGCGTTGGTCCACTGTTGCCTCTCCAACCATGCGCCTTCTCACATCGGTGCCTACAAAGGTGGCACCACATGCCTTCCATCATCAGCTTGAGCATCATCATTTGTAGATTATGTGGAGCAAGGGGTTTTACCTGTAGCTAGGTTACCCCTGGCGGCTGTGGCTGGGAGCTGCTAGTGCTCTCTGCCTCTCTTCACCACTTTTAGGTCACAGAGACCAGCCTTATATACATGGCTTATATGGGCCTGGGCCGCATGGGCCTCACATACAACACTCCCCCTCAAGAGGGGTGATAGATATCTATCATTCCCATCTTGACACACGCCAGGCTACATTCCTTAGTTGCCAATCCTTTAGTTAAGCAGTCTGCAATTTGTTGCCCTGAACTCACATGCTCTATCTTGATAATCCCAGCATCCAATTTTTCTTTAATGAAAAACCTGTCTATCTCCACATGCTTGGTTCTATCATGCTGCACTGGATTGTTTGCTATGCTGATTGCTGATTTGTTATCCCACCACACATTCACACAACTAGTCTTCAATATCTTCAATTCTTCAAGTAAATTCCTTGTCCACAACATCTCACTTAGCCCTTGAGCCATAGCTCTATATTCCACCTCAGCGGTCGACCTGGACACAACAGCCTGCTTCTTACTCCTCCACGATACCAAGTTCCCACCCACAAAGACACAAAAACCTGAGGTGGATCTACGATCATCTAGGCAACTTGCCCAATCTGCATCACAGTACCCATCTATCACGAGATGCTTGTTACTTTCAAATAACAGCCTCCTTCCTGGAGTCCCTTTCAAGTATCTCAAAATTCTATACACTGCTTCAAGATGATCACTCCTAAGTTCATGCATGTATCTGCTTACCACACTAACTGCAAAAGCAATGTCTGGGCGAGTATGACATAAGTACAGCAACCTCCCAACTAATCTTTGATATCTCTCTTTATCTACCAGTTCTCCTGACTGAGCTGTTACTTTTTGGTTTTGATCAATTGGGGTTGAGGTTGCCCGACACCCTAGCATTCCTACATCACTTAGAAGATCTAAAGTATACTTCCTCTGGGATAGCGCAATCCCTTTGGCAGACCTGGCCACTTCTATGCCCATGAAGTATTTGAGTCGGCCAAGATCTTTGACTTCAAATGCTTTTCCCAAGCACTCTTTCAGTCTTGCTATTTCTTCTTTATCATCTCCTGTGATAATAATATCATCCACATATACAGCAAGTATAGTGATTTTCCCCTTTCTATGCATGTAGAACAGTGTATGATCACCATTACACTGCCCATACACCATACTGCATACAGCACGTCTAAACTTGTCGAACCATGCTCTCGGAGATTGTTTCAGACCATAAAGAGCTTTCTTTAACCTGCATACTTTGCCAGTGGTCTCAGAAGTGGAGAACCCAGGTGGGATCTCCATGTAGACCTCCTCTTGTAAGTCCCCATGCAAGAAAGCATTCTTCACATCAAGTTGATGTAAAGACCACCCAAAATTTGCTGCACAAGAGATGAGAATCCTCACTGTGCTCATCTTTGCTACTGGGGCAAAGGTCTCATCATAGTCAATGTCGTAGGTCTGGCTGTACCCCCTCGCCACAAGCCTTGCTTTGTACCTTTCAATCTTCCCTTCTACATTCTGCTTCACAGTGTATACCCACTTGCAGCTGACTGCCTTCTTTCCTATTGGAAAGGAGTTAGTACCCATGTCTTGTTCTTACACAGAGCTTCCAACTCTTCCACCATGGCCATGCGCCATCTTGAGTCCTCCTTTGCCTTCTTCCAGTCAGTCGGAATTACCATGGACTGAAGAGAAGAAACAAATGCTTTGTAGGATGGAGATAATGATTCATAGGAGACATAATTTCCAATATCATTCACATTGAATACGTAATGGTCAACTGGTCTTGTTGTTGCTGCTCGAGAGCCTTTTCTCAAAGCAATTGGCAAATCAATTGACCCTTCTATAGCCACCGACTCACGTTCAGCCTGATCCCCATCTGAGGAAACTGATATCACATCAGTACTACCCTGCTGTTCTATATGTGGCTGTTCCAGTTGCTCCCCCTGATGTGCAACACAAACGCCTCGCTTCTGTGTATACACCTTTAACTGTTCTTCTTGAGCTGCTGTCCATCTCGGGACGCTACCAATTTTAGCTGGTGCATCAATTTGAGTGGGTGCACTAGGTGCACCAACCTGCACATCAATGTGAGAGCCACATGAGTTCTGAAGTAGCGCCTTCTCCCCCTCTTGACCAATTTCATCAGCAGGAGATTGGTCAAGTACCTCAAACATGGCACTAAGATTAGTTTTCTCACCATAAAATGGTTCCGATTCACGAAATGTAACATCCATGCTCACGAATGTCCTCCTCTCAGACGGACTCCAACATTTGTACCCTCTTTGTCCTGAAGAGTACCCAATAAAGATACACTTGACTGCCCGAGGATCCAGTTTATTGACCGATGGCCTATGATCGCGAACAGAACAAACACAACTGAACACCTTGGGAGGGACTGGAAATTTATTTTCTGTGAAATTCAACTCACATGGTGATTTCATACCTATCACCCGAGATGGCGTGCGATTGATCAAGAAGGTGGCCATCATGACAGCTTCACTCCACATGAACTTGGGCACGTTCATGGTGAACATCAATGCCCGAGCCACCTCTAGTAGGTGGCGATCTTTCCTCTCCACCACCCCATTTTGAGGAGGTGTGTCTGGACAAGATGTTTGATGCAGGATGCCCTTGTCAGACATAAAAGAACCCATGTCCTTATTAACATACTCAGTGCCATTGTCTGATCTGAGTGCTTGAATTTTCACACTAAATTGAGTTTCAACAAGTGCATAAAATGTTTTGAAACACCGAAACACTTCATCTTTATGTCTCATAAGATAGACCCAAGTCATTCGAGAATGGCAGTCAATGAATGTAACGAAGTACTTCATACCACTGATAGATACCACTGGACATGTCCATACATCAGAATGATTTAAAACAAAGGGAGATATACTCCTGATCCCCTTGGTCACATATGAGCTTCTGGTATGTTTAGCAAACTCACACGCATCACAACACAACTTGCTCTTGTCCACACCACTCATTACATTAAGAAATACTTGATACATTTTGTCAAAAGACACATGTCCCATCCTACAGTGATGGATTAGGGCTATAGTCTCCTTATCCTTAGCAACTGCAGCTAGCATGTGCATTCCCTCCTGTCCTGTCATGCTGCGGTCCATGTACCACAGCCCCCTACGCCTTATTCCAGTCCCAAGACTCCTGCCCGTCGACCTCTCCTGGATCACGAACACAAACCGGTCAATAACGAGTCTACAATCAATTTGATCAACCAAAGCACTCAAGGACAGTAAGTTGACGGGAAAAGATGGCACATGTAACACTGAGGATAATTTTATACTTGGTGTCCAGCTGACTGTCCCAACACCTGTGATCGACTAGGTTGTGCCATCTGCTGTCTGAATGGTTTTTGGATGGGAAAAAGAGTGTGGAGTATATGATGTGAACTCACAAAAGTCTCCAGCAACATGTTGAGATGCTCCAGAGTCTAGCACCCATTCAGAATTAATTTTATGGGCTGCTATTGATGCGTGTTCAGTATTACCTTCATTTGTGTCGACAAAGTTGGCATAGCTAGTAGCAGCTTCCTGCCCTTCCTGCCCTCCTGCTGTCTGCTTCCCTTCAACTGCAGCAGCTATATTAGCCTTGGGAGAATGCCAGGGACCACTACCTCCCTGCCAAGGACCACCACTGCCATTCCAAGAACCACCACTGCCATTCCGACCACCTCTATTGCTGCTGCCAGCACCATACCCTCTGTCTCTGCCTCTTCTAGGTGTTGTGCAAGAACGGCTAAGATGCCCTTGTTGGCCACAACTAAAACAGTCCCTAGAATCTTGCTGATCAGCCACTTTGTAGGCAGATTCATTTTCATTTCCCCTTTTAAGTTGCAGGCGAACCTCTTCTTGGGACATCGCAACAATTGCTTCATCTAGAGATGCAAGCTTTGGCAGATGTAGCAGGTTAGCATGCCTACTCTCAAAACCTGTACTGAGACCTTTTAGAAACTTCATTACACGCCTGCGCTCAATCCAATTGGTGGCAAGCTCCATGGATTCAGCATGTGGTAGTTCAAGGGGATCACACTCATCCAGCTCAGCCCAAAGGCGTTGCAACTCATTCACATATACCGTCATGCTTCTGTCACCTTGACGAACAGCGTATATCTTGTATTCAATTTGAGACATGAGCATCAGGTTTCCCTTGCCTGAATACCTTTTGGACAGTAAGCTCCACACCACAGAAGCACTTGGCAATGCTTCAGCGGACGCTGCAATTGCTGGTGCGAGGGAGTTCAACATCCAGGCCAATATGAGGGAGTCAGTAACACTCCACTTCTTCCATTCTGAGCTCCCCTTGTCATCCGGTTCTTCAACTGTCCCAAGAACAGATTCCGTCAGACCCTTTGTCTTCAAGATCAACAGGGCCCTCCTGGACCAGCTCAGGTAGTTGCTCACGCCATTCAACTTGACATCATTGGGCATGAGCTCAAGCTTTAGAACCTGATCTGCTTGGGACACTACAAGTGCACCATTTGCTGAAGATGACCCATCATCGGTTTTCGTGGTCAAGAGTTGTGCCAATTTCTCCAGAGCAGATGCAAGTTGAGTTTCCATGGCAGCCTCCTTCCTGTTTCTCGTCTCTCCTCCTCAAGTAGCTGTAGTGAAACACTATCTGCAATCAGCAGACACACAACAGCTTCCTCTTCACCTCCCTTGCAAGCAGCAACAGCAGCCCAACCCGAGCTTCTTCTCCCCTGACGCGCTGCCGCCTCTTCTCCGTCACCCTGCCGCTGGTAGCTAGGCCAGCACCTCCACCGTCGCCGCCATGGAACCTGGCTCTGATACCATGTAGATTATGTGGAGCAAGGGGTTTTACCTGTAGCTAGGTTACCCCTGGCGGCTGTGGCTGGGAGCTGCTAGTGCTCTCTGCCTCTCTTCACCACTTTTAGGTCACAGAGACCAGCCTTATATACATGGCTTATATGGGCCTGGGCCACATGGGCCTCACATACAACATCATTGCATCTTCATCAACTCCGGTTCCCGCGGAATCATGGCTCCCTCACCTCAATAACTACTCCTACAGAGCCACAGCCGTCTCACCTCACCGGTCAAATATCCACAGTTCCACTCTCCTGACCTCCACATGGCTTCCACCTCTCTGCGCAGCCACAACTTTGACCTCTACCTCCTCTCCATCAACTCTCTGGCCATGTTGCCTCAACCATCTTTGCCTCAGTCACCACGGCCTCTGCCCCTCTCAGATCCATTCCATTCTCTCCTCTTCTCCTAGCAGCAAGCTTTGTTCCCTTTAGTCCTCACAGCCGACCCAAATCAGCTCCATTAGTTGCTCCCTCATGGACTCCTCTTTTCTCTGCTGCAACATAGCAACAACACTTTCTTCCTCCTGAAACCGAATCTTGCCTAGCAACACCAAAGGAACCACCTGCAGGCTTCCACACCCCATTCTCCGTAGCTTGCCTCTCATCTTTTCCCTATCTTGCAGCAACAACTTGAACGGAAGTCTGCAATTGCACCTCCTCCCGCACCACAAGAACATCTAAGACAGGAGACCTCACCCAGTTGTCTCCCTTCACCACCACAGCTCAATGCCGCTCTAGCCATCACCTCCATAACATAGATGCCCAGCTCCTTCACAGTCGCCTGCATCGCCTCTGCATCTCCCTATCTCGGACCAGATCAGGTGCTCCTCCACCTCTAGTTTCTCTTGGTCCCCAAATCCAACCACGCTAACTTACTATCCTCCTATGAACACATCAATTGCAAAATTTTAACTAGCTCCCTGAGCAACTTCCGTGCAGAGCAGCAACCAAGCCTCACACAATGCACTGTGCAACATGAGGTGGCTACTGCCCGCAGAGAAAAACAGGGTGCGTCCTCCCACTGCTTAGGCGACTACTATGTTCCCGGCGTTGTTTACAACAGGAGCTGGGATGGGTGCTGCAGTGGTGGAACGATGACATCTAGGATTAGGAGGAGGTGCTTAGCTCTGATATCATGTAGCTTTTGGGGGCAAATTTCTAGATGGGCTTTCCCTTGGACCTGCACACCCGTATATACAGCTCAACTAAGGATTACATCCTAACTTGTACACTAGAATAGTCTAGACTCTGCTAGGATGCTAACTCAGACTCCAACACTTCACTACAATACTCCAGACTCTCCTAGGACACTACTGCTATACTAACTCAGACCCTAACAAACTCTAAACCAAATTCAGTGTTTGTGAAACATTTCTATGAACACTCACCAGTAAGTAAATTTCACATTGCGCAGCAACTCCAATCGTTAGCGTTTAACGGAAGCCTTAGAAAATATACACGTGGGGTGTGGTTGCATGGCAGCACTCATATCATCATATTTCGTAGCCAGCATACCGCAGCATATTTGGTCATCTTTTCTGATGCAAATTATTATTTCTCTGTTTCAAGAAAACATAAAAGTCTTGCGTCTTGATGTATTGATAAAAGAAAATGTTATGTACTAAGTACAACCCCAAAAAGCGCCAGCACCCCATAAGTACAACACAACACCCTCCGCCAACCCAGCCGCCTCTTCCATCGCCTAGTGCCTGGCCTCGGCCTAGATACAGGTGAGCAAGCCGGCAACATTCGGCGTCTCGTTGTCAGAGATGGACACATTTCGGCATTTCGCTGCATCCAGATCCACCATTGCCATGAACAATATCACCGAAAAGTGCCTTTTCGTGACGTTGATGGAGTGGAAAGAATGACCAGATGCCACCAGACCACGAAGTCCTCTCCAATAACCAGAGGCCAAGAAGTGGATCGGATCCATGATAGCAACTCATGCAATTAAGGTGCACGAGTACAGGCAACCTACAAGGAGGTGGGGCATGGACTCCATGTATTGGTCACAAAAGCCGGTGTGTGCTGTAGCCCCTTTCCTAATGAGTCTCTCTGCCATCCAGCAGTGGTCTTGGCATGCCAACCAAATGAAGTACTTGACAATTGGCGAGGCCCCTAGTTTTCAGTTAAGCTTCCAAGAACTCGAGACAATCGCTCCCTTGAAGAGGATGTTGTAGAAAGACTAGGAAGAGTACTGGGTTTCAAACATCCGGTGAGCTTCACTTCGCATATAGCGAGCCAAACTTGGATGTACTGTCATAGGGCGAGCATGCTGCGCGACGCCGTTGATGTCAGTGATCCAACGCTCGCCCGGAAGCACATGAGATGAGCTTGTGGATCTCGGGGGTGATCTTGGTAATGCCCTGCCCTCTCACCATCGGTCCTCCCCAGAAGAGCGATGTGGCTCCACTGCCCCATCAACACATGTTCATCTCTGGGAACTGTAATTATTGACACCTGGTTGAAAGAAATTATGGAAAGTGAAGCTACAGCATTACAAAGTGAATTCCCTACTTAACTTCATTACTTGTTGAACCTTTCTTCCGCTGACATATATGATATAATAATTAAAGTAGTAATATGTATATATCATTTTTAGTTTGACACTTCTAAGTGTTTTTGTTAATGTCTTCAGACATAGATGAGTGTGCACTGCGTAAGCAGAACCCCAAGTATGAAGACTTGTATCCGTGCAGAAAAGGAGTCTGCCACAACACACCGGGAAGCTACTTATGCAAATGCAACAGACGAAAAAGATCTGATGGTACTAATTTTGGATGCCGATCTGTGCATTCTCCAGCTGACAAATTGGTTATTGGTAAGCACCATTCCTTTAAATAATTAACATATATTACATACTTTCATCTGCATTAAGATGTGTACTGAAATAACAGACAAAAATGTAATAGTAACAAATATATTAATTTCAAATCTACAAAATTCAGTAAAGTGTAGTAGAAATTTACAAGCATCAGTTCCTCAAAAGAATATTATTGCAGGTCTTAGCGTTTCTGCAATTGTCGTGATGGCCCTAGCATGCTGGTTGTTCATGCAATTTCAAAGGAAAAGGCATAAGAGGGAGCAAGATGAGTATTTCAAACAAAATGGAGGTCGCCAGTTATATGATGAGATGAGGTCAAGGCAGGTCGACACAATTCGCATACTAACAGAGAAAGAAATAAAAAGAGCCACTGACAACTACAACGAAAATCAAGTTATTGGATGTGGTGGTCATGGGATGGTTTACAGAGGAACTTTGGATGATCAAAAAGAGGTGGCCATAAAGAAGTCCAAAGTAATCAATGCTGATTGCAGGAAAGAATTTGTTAATGAGATAATAATCTTGTCACAAATCAACCACCGAAACATTGTGAGGTTAATAGGCTGTTGTCTCGATGTAGATGTCCCAATGTTGGTCTACGAGTTTGTCTCCTGTGGTACATTATCTGAATTCATTCACAGTGCTGACCGTAGAAGATCGCCAATCTCATTGGATCTTCGCCTGAAGATGGCTACACAATCAGCAGAAGCTCTAGCTTACTTACATTCATCAACATCTCGCACGATCCTACATGGCGATGTCAAATCTGCTAACATTCTGTTAGATGATCAGTTCAACGCAAAGGTTGCCGATTTCGGAGCATCAACACTGAAGTCCATGGATGAAAGTGAGTTCATCATGTTTGTCCATGGAACACTTGGCTACCTTGACCCTGAGAGCTTCATCAGCCATCGTCTCACCGACAAAAGTGATGTATACAGTTTCGGGGTGGTTCTTCTGGAGCTGATGACACGGAAGAGGGCTATATACACCGATAACTTCAATGGAAAGGAATCATTGTCTTATAGTTTTCCTTTGATGTTTCATCAAAAGACGCACAATGCTATGCTGGACTCTGAAATTATGGACGATGCAAGTAAGGTGGTCCTCGAGAACATGGCCGAACTCGCAGTGCATTGCCTTAGTCCGAGGGGAGATGACAGGCCAACAATGAAGGAAGTTGCAGAGAGCTTGCAAATGATGAGGAGACTCCAATTGAAAGCGACTACTTGTGTTTGTGAAAAAGAACGCTATGCACATATCTATGGAGCATCATCTTCGGCAGTTGTCCCTTTGCGCGAGGCAACCCGCGGGACCATCGATATGTCTGAACTGGTTGAAGATCTTGTCAGGTGACGTTTGTATGCACAACTTATTCCTTTCTTTGGGGTGTGCAACACTGAATACTTAACCTACCCACTGCTGTATAAGTTAGCCAATTTACAAAACAATGATCCTAGTATTCGATTTCACATCCAAGGGAAATCACCACATACAACACTGTTTTTTCCAATAAACACATACCTCATTGCAGGTATATATGCAGCATGTATGTGTAGCTTGACCGTCAGTAAATATATCCAGGCCTTGATTTGGCCAATTGTTCATTGTGGCCATGTGAGTTGTTTCGCATTCTGAACTCTGAAGGTATATTCAGTTACGCGCAGCACAATACGGATTTCAGTGGTTCGACAACAGAATCGAAATTTACCTGTTCCAGGTCGGGATTGAAAGCATCCTCATCAAGCAGATTGATACCCGCTCCTCTGCCAATCCAATCGTGGGCTAGTGGCCAGCCGTCGCCGAAGAGAGTGCCACCGTCAGCGACGGAACTGATTGAATCATCGAACTTCGCTAAAACCATCACTCACCACCGGTCACCTCGCCACGCGGGGACCTACCTCTTGTTTTGCTCCAAGTGTTGTCTTCCTGATTGATCAAATTAACTTCAGCTGGATTAGTCAGCCAAAATTTGTACTTATTTTTTTAGATAGAAAAACGTGCACGCATAGCCGACTGATGTCATGTGCTTGTTTTATCTTGCAAATCGATATCAATATAGATTGAGTTTTCTTAAAGTAAACATCATTGCTTTTTAATAGGCACATAAATGTCATGGCTGATTTGCAAAATAAGTTGGCTAGGTCGGACAGTGTTCATTTTGTTCAGCCTAGTGGCAAACAGGTCCAATTGGACCTCCTGGCACATCAAGCAAGAAACTCATCCGTACATGAATGTACTTTTTTAGATAAAAATTAATATGGTCCAGCTGATAAAGATAATAATGCCAACCCTCTTAGACTGCAACCTACTAGTAGATTGGCGATGAGGAATGTATGTATAGGTTCAGATTTTCTAATGAGAAGTTGGAACCGGGGTATTCTGACCTTGTTGATTTCAGAAAATGTGTAGGCTCCAACCAGCCAATCTGTGATGGTTCCTGCTCCTGCCCGGTACCATCAACACCATATTACTTAGTCAACTCATTCCCTGATGACAATAGAAAAATACAATGGGGCAATAATGGAAGAAGTATAATACCATAAACGATCACTGACGAAACTAATAGGCTGAATTCTTCCTCCAGCAGTAAGCATCAGTAGTGATGTTCAATTAAAGATTAAAGAAGCAGGTCCAGGAAATAATTAGTTTGAGGCAGACATCCAATCAAGGTCAAAGTCTCTGTGCGTGTTAACGTATAGCGATATCACTTGTGGCAGTTAACTAGCACCCATGGAAAACCTACCCCGTATAGTATAACTATGTCTCATCAGTATTATATTGCAACATGCATTTAGTTATATATAGAGACAAGGTACTTCACATCGATTTACCCCGGTCCAGCATACATGAGAAATTGGCATCCAGCCATGCCAGGAGCATCAACAGTCATGCTAATCTCCATAGCAGTCATCTTCCTCTCAGCAGTGGCAACACCTGCCCGAGTCTCTTCCGGACCCTCCATGTCGCTGCCAGGTTGCCCCAACAAGTGCGGTGACGTAGCCATCCCATACCCCTTTGGCATTGGCGTTCACTGTGCCGCAATCAACTTGAACAGCTACTTCAACCTCACCTGCAACAGCACCACAGATCCACCACGGCCAATGGTCGGGGACCCCGGAGGACAAGATGAGATAGTTGACATCTCATTGGAGCACGGCGAGATGCGCATGCTCAGCCCTGTCAGCTACATCTGCTTCAACTCGAACAACGACTCCTTCTGGTCCACCACAGGGTACGATCTGCAGAGCTCTCCCTTCCTCCCTTCACCGAAGCGTAACCGCTTCACAGTCATCGGCTGCAACACTCTGGGGCTCATCAGCGGCTACAAAGAAACCGCGGGACAGTACGTGGCTGGCTGCTACTCCTACTGCGAGAGCGTCAACAGCACATCTGAAGGTGCACCATGTGATGGGATGGGCTGCTGTGAGGCTGCCATCCCCAATAACCTCATCTCCTTGGAGGTTGTGTTTGAGATGAACCAGAGCAAGGTATGGCGCTACAACCCGTGCTTCTACGCCATGGTGGCGGAGGTTGGATGGTACAACTTCAGCCAGCAGGACCTCGTCGGCAGACTTGGGTTCATCGATGGGCGAGCCAACAGGGGTGCCCGCACCGTTGCTGACTGGGCCATCAGGAATGGTTCCTGCCCAGAGAAGGAGGAAGACAAGCCGAATGGCTATGCTTGTGTCAGTGCAAACAGCTTTTGCATAGCCGCAAACAATGGTCCTGGATACTTATGCAAGTGCTCTGAAGGACATGAGGGCAATCCTTATCTTCTGAACGGCTGTCAAGGTTATTTATCTACTCAAATTTAACTTGTGCAGATTTTTCGTGGATATAATGCTATGAAAACTGACAGAACTCTAAACCAGATCCAACGGTTAGTTCAGGCAGATACACTTTCTGAAATACTTATATTAAGACTCACAGATAGGTGGGTTTCAAATTTCATCTTGTGTATCAACACGAGTAGAAGTCCGCAAGATTTTTGCCCATTTGTGCAAGAAAAAGTTTCGAAACATCTAAGTACAAATTAATTTACCGATGTGAACTGTTGATACATGATGTAATATTTATTTAAAAGAAGTTACAAACAGCGAAGTTGCAGCATTACATAGTGAAATGACTAGTTGGTTTCATTAGTTGTTGAATCTTCCTTTACCTGACATGTAATAATGAAAGCATAAGCAATATAGCGAATTCATGTTTAGTTTGGCCACTCTGAATGTACGCTTTCGATATTTCTTCAGACATAGATGAGTGCACATTGCGTAAGCAGGATCCCAAGTATGAGGCTTTGTATCCATGCAGAAAAGGGGTCTGTCTCAACACACCGGGAAAGTACTTGTGCAAATGCAAAGGAGGTACACGACCTGATGGTACAAATTTTGGATGCCAATCTCGGTATTCAGCATCTGAAAAATTGGTTATTGGTAAGCTTCATTTATTGAAGAGTTAATTTCAATTCCATGCTTTCATCTACATTAAGATATGCATTGTGATAACAAGCACTCATGTGATAGTAACAAGCATATTTAACTCCGAACAATAGTTAGAACCAAAAAAAAACAGTAAAGTCTGAATTTGTAATAGAAATTTACAGCATCAGTTTTAATGAAAAATATTTTTGCAGGACTCAGTGTTTCTGCAACTGTGGTTATGGCCTCAGCATGCTTGTTGCTCATGCAATTTCAAAGAAAAAGGCACAAGAGGGAGAAAGATGAGTATTTCAAACAAAATGGAGGTCTCCAGTTATATGATGAGATGAGGTCAAGGCAGGTCGACACAATTCGCATACTTACAGAGAAAGAGATAAAGAGAGCCACTGACAACTACAATGAAGATCGAGTTATTGGCTGTGGAGGTCAAGGGATGGTCTACAGATGAACTTTGGATGATCAAAAAGAGGTGGCCATAAAGAAGTCCAAAATAATCAATGATGATTACAGGGAAGAATTTGTTAATGAGATAATAATCCTGTCACAAATAAACCACCGAAACATTGTGAGGTTGATAGGCTGTTGTCTGGACGTAGATGTCCCTATGCTAGTCTACGAGTTTGTCTCCCGTGGTACATTATCTGAATTCATTCACATGACTGATCACAGAAGATCACCAATCCCACTGGATCTTCGCCTGAAGGTGGCTACTCAATCAGCAGAAGCACTAGCTTACTTACATTCATCGACATCCCGCACCATCTTGCATGGGGATGTCAAATCGTCTAACATTCTGTTGGATGATCAGCTCAACGCCAAGGTTGCAGATTTTGGAGCATCAACACTGAAGTCCATGGATGAAGATGAATTCATCATGTTCGTACACGGTACACTTGGCTACCTTGACCCCGAAAGCTTCATCAGTCATTGCCTCACCGACAAAAGTGATGTATATAGTTTCGGAGTGGTTCTTCTGGAGCTAATGACAAGAAAGAGAGCTATATATAAGGACAATTTCAACGAAAAGCAGTCATTGTCTTACAGTTTTCCCTTGAAATTTCTCCAGAAGATTCACCAAACTATGCTGGACCCTGAGGTTCTAGAAGATGCAGGCGCGGGGGTGCTCGAGAAGATGGCCGAACTCGCAGTGCACTGCCTTAGACCAAGAGGAGATGACAGGCCAACGATGAAGGAAGTTGCAGAGAGGCTGCATATTATGACGAGACTCCAATCCGACGGAAATAGTGCTCATAAAAACAACAGTCCCGGCGAAATCTTTCTTTCTAAAAGTCAAAACAACCGTTATGCGGAAAAATACGGGGGATCATCTTCGGTTGTTGTCCCTGTCGATGAGACGAAACACGGGACCATCGATATGTCCGAACTGGTAAAAGATCTTGCGAGATAATGTTTGTCATTTCGTTTCCACATGTACTTGTTTTGTTTGTGGTGTGCAATACCAGTCCCACCCGGTTTTGTAATAAAGTTAAACCGGTTAGCATACGCCACTATAGGTATGCAGCATTCACATAATATGTGCATAATTTGATCATCTGTATCCATCTAGGTCTTGTTTTGGCTACTGTATTTGTTCGTTCTGACCATAGAAATGTTCCTATTTGGTTTACGGAGCAATGACCCTAACATTCGATTTGGCGTGCTTCCAGAGAAATCGCAGTATATGCCATTGTGGATATGCAACATTTGTACAATAATGTAATTTGATCATGTGTATTCGTCTAGCTCTTGTTTTGGGCATTTGTTGTGGCCATAGAAATGTTCCCATTCTGAACTCTGAAGGTTTATTCAGTTACCCCAAAAACACAGTACAGATTTTATTCGTTCCACCACTGAATCGAAATTTACCTGTTCTATGTGGGGAATGGAGCGCTGCCACATATCCGCTCCGCCGATCCAATCGTGGGCCGGCAGCGAGCAGGCTCGTCGGCGTCGCGACGAAATGGTCCAAATCCACCAGCTCCGTCGCCTACCACCCATCGCCGCGCCGCGCCGCGCCGCACGTACCCTCCCTTACTTCCGGCACACCCCGGGGTTCGCGCAATGGAGCCAGGGCGCCGGCAGCCCGCGGCGGTGTCCCGGAGGAGCCGCTCAGCAACAAGAGAATGCTGACGCGGTGAAGCCTCCCGCCACGTCTGCCCAGCTTCGAACGTCCCGCGATTTTTTTTTTTTTTTTTTGCACAGGCGGAGCGGCGACTTGGGCGAGGGTGTCGCTCGCTCGTTGGAGCAGCGGAGGGAGCCGGGAAAACACTGGAGCGTATCTTGGCTTCGAAAGCGTATTCCTGCTTAGCGCTTTCGTCGGTTCTTAATTTTTATGTTTTAATATTGAGGCTTTTTGTTTCTTTTTACGAAATGGATCATCTTTACTGGAATAGACTGCCTAGTGCCTACGAAGCTCCACACAAAAAAAAAGCAAAAAAGAAACCCTAGCCATGACCTTCAGATCAATCACTCACCTCCATCGTTTTCGCTTGTCGCTCTAGCATCGCGGGGAAGAGTGAGGGCATTCTAATCTCTCGCTAGTTTTGCGGTAGGATTTCGTTAATTAGTTAGCTTTATTTTAAAGTCAATCTTGTTAGTTAGCTTGTGGTGTCTACACCATGATGCTAGAGCGACAATCACTCATATGATCATTGTGGTGTTGTCTTTGAATCACTCGGGTTGCCGTGTTGGAGCTTGTCAGGAGCTGCCGATGAGCTTGGCCTTCGTTCTCCATGGACGACAGGTTAATTCTTTGTGTTATCTATTGGTGTGGATCCATGGTCATCGTATACAAACCTAACACCTGGGTACAAATTCTCACGGATGTGAATTTAGGTTCCTATTTATACTTGAGGACTAGCCTATCTGGGTACTCATGTAATTTATTTTGAGGATCAGGCTTGGTGTTTAAGTAAGTTTAAAAATTCTAGTACTCATGCTTACTAGCTATATGCATCCATAATTGGTCCAGAGGCCGGAGAAGTGAAATCATTCCTCCATTTTAGCTATGTAATCAGATTGAGGGCACCACAAGCTAGAAAACGCTCCCGTGCCGTCCCCCGAGGCGGCACTGGGGCGGAACCCTAGCCGTCAAAAAACCAAAGGCCGGTGGCCTCCTTTGCCGCCGCTGCCGCCCGCGAGGGCCATGGGCCCTAGTGCCGAAGGTGTTGGGGTGACGGTGTGGCGGCAGATCTTCGGTGGCAGTTGGGGACGATGTTGGTGATCTTCTGCGTGTGGGATCTGGGGCAGCGACCCCGATCATGCGACAGCGGTGGTGCTCCCTCGGGTGTGGCGTCCGCACGGGGTGGAGTTCTTCTTCTCACGGCCATGGGGCGGCGCCCCGGTCATGGAGATTGGAGACCTCCCTTGGGCATCCACGCTTGAGGTGGAGGCAGCGGCCGTAGGCCTAGGCTCCCGCCTAGACCTGCCATCAGTGCGGCCTTTGGTCACCCGGAGGTGCGTGGGGGAGGCGGCGCGATGCTCGTGGGCGACCTCGCTGGCTTCTATTGGGACGACGCGTGCACGTGGTTTGGTCGCAGGCTTGCCTCATCTTCTGTCGGAGGGGGTCGGCCGGCGGGCGGCGGCGTGGGAGCCTGCTGATTTTCCCGATAAAGGGGGCGATCATTCGAGACTTCTCGCGCCTGGAAGATGGTCATCTTGATGTTAGCTCTCATTTTCTGGCCGGTGACCAGTTCCGAAAGGCTTCGCCGGCGATCTCCTTTGTGCACAAGTTGCCTGCAGATTGCTAGATCGGGTGGAATTCGGTCGTGTGTTCCTATTTCAAAGGAGCGACACGAAGCTGCGCTGACTATTGCCAACATGGAGCATGTCGGTCTTCAATTTTCATGGAGGTCACAGTGCCCGAGAATGTCAGTCGGCTGAGATATGAGGCTAGTGATGGTGGGCTATGTCTTGGTGGTGATGAGGACTTTGCTTGTTGATTCTTGACTTGTAGCAACGACAGTGAGAAGCAGGGGCGACAGCACAGAAAGAGTATAAGGTCTTATCTTTCAGGGTGAAAATCCAACGTTTGACCTTAACTGGTTGTGCCTACCAATAGTCTTGAAGCCATTGTTTTGAGAGAGGCGGAATTGCTCCAGGGTGAAAATCCATGGTCTGACCTAAATTGATTGTGCCTAGCAATGTTCTTGTTGAAAGCATTGTTTTGTAAGCGCGGACTCTGGGTGTTGTCTTGGTGGTGTTTGGTGTTACATCTACGATGTCTTGATCACCATAGTGCAATCTTTTATTTTTGTTTTTCAATTCTTCTTCTTCTTCTTGCAATAAGGCTATGTGCATCCTTAATGTCTTTAATTAGGACAGTGCGTTGTTGCAGAGGACGGGTGTAATTAGTATCTTTCGTAATACTAATATATGCTCCATCTCGGTAAAATCATACTCTTCTTGAATGTCCCTTTTCTTTCTAGTCTTTGCAATCAAGATCATCGGGCTGGTCTGGCAATATATATCATTTATCGGCGTATCCTGTCTAGCCAGATACAGGGGTGCCCCACCACTTGGTGCAGTTGCCAATGGTCATCGTACATGACGGTCTACTATTGTGGTGATTCAATCAGGTTTGGTTCTTTACGGGTCTTTTCATGTACCGCAGTGACTGAATGTTTTTGATGTTGTCCATTGGCAAGACCGTAAGAGCTATGTTTTTTTGCGGTAAAAGACACTGATATTAGTTCGGACAGATTACAGAAAGGCCCTTGTAAGGAAGAGAATTACAGCCCAACCCCTCTGCATCTCGACCATACGGGAGACGTGTAGCGCTGTCGGTGGCGCACCGCTGCTCATACTCCTCTCGACACCTTGGATCAGGAGCATCCCCAAGCAAGCGGGAAGTCGCCGAGCACCGATCCCGAAGGATCTATGCTGGAGGCCGCTGGCATTGTCGCGCCGAACAACATCAGCACCTTTCGCTAGATCTTCACATGCCAGATCCGTCGTCCCACGGCATCCGGCGGAGGGGAAGACGAGCCTAACATCTTCGCAGCCTGCAAACTCGACGAAGGTAGTAGATCGATGTCAGAACTCCCCGGAGCTCCACCGTTGAGGGGAAGTCACTACTAGGAAACAGCCTATCTGTGACGCATGGAAATGGGACTTCTGTGGCGTATTTCCTAGTCGCCACTAATACCTCGCCACTGATAACTATCTTCTGTGGCGCATTTCAAAATGCGCCATAGAAGTCTCAAACTTCAGTGGCGCATATGGCCAATATGCGCCACAGAAGTTTTTTTCAAATTTCAAAAAAAACTGGGCCAGATCTAGATCTTGCCGGAGTTGGTGGTGGTGGCTGGTGGTGGTGGTGGTGGTGGCTGCTGCTGGTGGTGGTGGTGGTGGTGGTGGTGGCTGGAGGAGGGCTAGGAGGAGGTTGCCGGAGTTGGTGGTGGAGGAGGAGGAGGAGGTTGCCGAAGTTGGTGGTGGAGGAGGAGGGGGTTGCCGGAGTTGGTGGTGGTGGAGGAGGAGGAAGAGGTCACCGGAGTTGGTGGTGGAGGAGGAGGGGGTTGCCGGAGTTGGTGGTGGTGGAGGAGGAGGAAGAGGTCGCCGGAGTTGGTGGTGGAAGAGGAGGAGAAGGAGGTCGCCGAAGTGGTGGTGGAGGAGGAGGAGGTCGCCGGAGTTGGTGGTGGAGGAGGAGGTCATCGGAGGTCGCCGGAGTTGGTGGTGATGGTGGAGAAGGAGGAGGATGAGGAGGTGGTGGTCGCCCGAGTTGGTCGCCCGAGTTGGTGGTGGAGGAGGAGGAGGAGAAGAAGTGGGGAGGGGGAGAAAAAAGAAAAAGGAAGGGAGAAGGGCGCCGACGGGATTCAAATTTCGAATCCCGTCCAAGACTTCTGTGGCGCATATGGGGGAAATGCGTCACAGAAGTTTCTCCCCCTATTTTATTTTTTTGCAGTAAAAAATCTTCTACCCTAAATAACTTTTTACTCTTTTCGAATTTAGGGATTCTGTAAAATCGAGAACGACCATAGGTCGTTGAATTCGAGTAGGAAATTTCGAGACGATCATTTTGATAGGTTAAAGATTTCTTTTCCAACATCGTACGCAAAAGTTAGAGCCGTTTTACCGTGCCATGACCTATTTTTGCAAAATACATCGAAATTCATGTTTTTCAATTTTGTTTAGATCTATACCCTAAAATCTATCTACAACTTAAAGGAATTTTTTTTAAAAGTTTCTATCATTTTTGTTTATTTTTTACAAAACTGAAAAGACGATCCACGGGGTGTAGGGGGTGGGATCTGTTTTCCCCCCTATATACTTGTTCTGTGGCGCATACACCTATATGCGCGACAAAAACATCACTTTCTGTGGCACATATGGACATATGCGCCACAAAAGTTTTCCCCCTTTTTTTCTGCTTGGTCTCATCAACCTTCTGTGGCGCATACGTCTATATGCGCCATAAAAGTTTGACACTTTAGTGGCGTACACGAAAATATGCGTCACAGAAATATGAATTTATGTGGCGCATATTAGTTTTATGCGCCACTGAATATCTTATCTATCTATAAGTTGTTTCCTAGTAGTGGGTCCACCACCTGCAAAACCACTCCGGCCACGTCTCCTCCACCTCGACGCTGCCGTCCGGATACCATACGCGACCCTACGCTATGTATAAGGCGCGAATCGGGGTTTTCCGTCCTCCTGCCGCCAGAGAGGCCTACGGAGGGCGAGGGGACCGCCGATTCGGTGTCGGCCAGGTGGGTTGCCTACGAGGGCTCAAAAAATCGCCTTTCTCTGGAGGACAGGGAAAGGAACGGTCCAAGGTCATGTTTGTGTGTTAGTGAAGAGTTCTGAAGCGGCTACCGCAAAGAATTTCTAGGCATACGGTTGCAGAACACTACAAGGATATGCTGAATATAGGGCTTTAAAAAAATACCTAGCCATATGACAGCAGATAAAAATCTCAAATACTTAAACCCAACGTATATATAGAAAATCATCAGAAAATATAGCACTTCATTCACATACATAAAACAAATGCACGTTTTTTCATCAAACGTGACCTATCAAAATAAGATAAAAAAAAGTGACATTAAAAGTTAGGAAAAATAGTACATACCAATACATAGATACGGTAATGATGACTTCATCTTAGGCCCGTCACCTGAACATCCAAGTGCGACCGCCAAGAGGGTGTTTGGTAGCCTGCATCGAATTTACGGCTTAGGGTATCTCCACCGGCGAGACACAATCCGTCCGAGTGTGTCCTAATCGGTCCGCACGGGCGCGCAGGACGTGCGCGGCGTCCCAGTCGGACGAGCCATCCGGACTAACTTAGGCCGGACCAACTCATCTGTGACCCAAATCTGATGCCCGGATGGGTCTGTCCGGACAGACGTGAAAGCTGACTTGTAGCAGTCTAGCCCAGTTGCAGCCATGCAATAGACCTTCTTCTCTCTCCTCTCTCTTAGGATGGCCTGTCCAATTTTGTCTGTTTGGATCGTTCTGCTGGGTGCGGCTGGCCAGACAGACCGGACCATGACCCAAAAGCATCGGTGACTCGACCCATACGGATTTGGGTCTCGCTGGTGGAGAAGCCCTTACTAGGGGCATGTCCACTGTCAGCAGCGCCATGCACATAAAACACAAAAGCCATGTTGTGCAAGTTGTTTGATTGTCTGCATTTTTTTCATGAGGACAACAACAATTGTTGTTGTCTGCGCCAAATTTGCGTGACACATGAATATGCACACATAAACAGTCAATTAGCATATCTTTCTCTTCGTGTCATCTACTACATCCCGGTGACAGAAGGCGGCAGGATGGCTGTTGCGACTATGCCGATGACGGGGGTGGCAGGACAACTGCTGCACCTGCACTGGTGTGGCGTCCCGCTAAAACCACTACTAGAAAATCGTTGTGTTTTGTCTGTGTGCATCATCATGACCGCATGCTCATGTCATCATGCCACATTGCATTTGAGCATCATCATCATCATGCATAGAATTGCATTAATTTGTCTCTAAAAGTATTCTTGCTAAAACGCTATTCTTGTTTTACTAAAATATCCCATGGATTAATTAAACTCGTCTCTCCTTTATCTTATTTTAAAATTAAATAAAACAATAATTTTGGTCTGTTACGTGACCATGAAAGGTTATCTTATTTTTCTAAAAATAAAACTAGGCAAAAAGTCCGTCTAAAGTTTTAGCCTAAAACTAGTCCCATCTAGTCTATTTTGGACTGTATAAGTACTCCAACCCCTTCTTCCTTCTCACATCTAGATTTAAATCAACACACAGTTCCCTTCCTTTTATTTTTTTCCCGAGATCTAAATCTTCTTCCAGAAAACAACTTCGGCCGCCGGGCGTGCTCTCTTCTCTTACCTAGCTATGTACTGCCTGGTTTCTTGCTATGGACAAGCTCCTTGGACCAACCGTGCATGTACCTACTACCAATTGGTATTCCTCTGCTTGGTTTACACATCTGCAAGTACAGATCAACACAAATCGATGCACTGCTACTCCTCCTTTGTTTTCCTGGTCCTTTGTTCTTCGTGCTTGTAGATCATGGCCTTGATTCATGCGCCAGGAGACGCCCCTGCTTCTTGTTCCAACCGCATGGAGTCCTATCACTAGTTTCCTTTGGGCCTTGCGTTGCCCCTGTTGCTTGGCTGCCTCCAAATCCCAACGAGCGAGCAACTCCGGCCACCAAATACTCTCCAAATATTCCCCAGCGCCGCCGTTTCTTCTTCTTTTAATTCCTAGACATGGGCGCTTGTCTTCTGTTCTCCTGTCCGCATACAAACTACAGCAGCGCAGAGCCACCACGCCTAGCCTCGCGCACGCGACCACGCCCTGCCTTGCCAGGTCGCAGACCCCAAGAGCCAGTCGTGGTTGTCGCTCCAGGCCAGCAAGTCGCCATCTGCTCCCGTTCGAGCCCGTGTCTACGGTTCACTTCTAGTAGCAGACCGACGCCGATCCCAGGCCAGCATACACCCGAGACCCAATATCTGTTCAACTTTTTCCTTGTCACGTCCGTCAACTATTCGGCAAAATGATCACAGCAGTTTTGGTGTGGAATTCTTCTACTCGTCGGGCCGCAGCCGTTTTGTGGGTCTACTGCTTCATCAACTTTGGCTACTTCCGTGATATTGGCCAATTTCGCAACTTTAACCACAATTCAGAGACCGTTCTTTGTATCTCCAATCCAACTGTAAGACCCGACCCGACCTCTATTTTCATAAACTGTTATTTATGTTATATGCATTAAAATGCTTCATGCTTGCATACATATTATGTGGATCGGGATTAAATAGAAATTCACCTAAATTAAATATAGAGACTATATGCAGGCTCTTCTAGTCTCATATTGGACCCATTTAAATTTGTGTAGCGAACCGATGCCATGTTCGCCTTGTAATTCAACCTTTAATTTGTGCGGTAGATGAATAACTTGAACCATATAATTATTTGTCGGGACCCTAGTTCCGCTTAATATTGCCTAATTGCACCGCATCTGTGCCATGCCATGCATCATAGCATAATCATGCCGGATCTTCTGCCGTAGTATTAAATATTGCATCCGGTGTTTTTTCTAGTGTTTGCTTCTTTGCGGATTAGGCCGATGAGTGGATGCGAGTATCGACAAGTTCTCCGGATATGATCCTTCGGCAGCGTTTCCCAGGCGAGCATCTCTCCCCCTGCTACCTATTTTGCATTTATAGTCTTTACTTCCTCCTGTTGATCTATTGCTATCCGTGTCGCGATGCTTTTACCGTTTTATTCCGTGCAGCCGATATATTGCCTCAGACACCTCCTATTACCTGTGCTTGGTAGATAGCTGGCCTTGCGAGTCGTAGTTGCTTGCTCAGGTGCGATCTCATATTGTCTAGTACCACAGTTGTTGGAATGCTGGCAGATGTTTATGGTGGAGATGATCATGACTTTAATTATAACTATTAAATTATTGTGATAACTAATGAAAGTGGCACCGGTGGGCAGTGTATGATATTTGGTTTTTCATGCCCACTTGTGTCCCGTAGGCCCCGACTACTTGATACCTGTTCCTTGACTATTCGCACTATCCACATCCGGGAGACCCTATGGGACCCCCCCCCCTAGCCAGAACTTGAATCATTTCTTATTTGGGGCCACAAAGTAGTTTGGGGCTTTATTACTATCCTGTACTTATGTCATTTTTTACGTCTTTATTTAAGATTGTGCGTGGAGCACCTGTACTGTTTTGGATCGTGCCACGTTTTCGCGGTATCGACAAGCCCAGTCACACTTTCGGGTTCCCAGTCGTTTACAGTCGTCGTCACAAACCCTGGGTCCGTTCCGGAGCCGATCAACTTCGTTGCGGGTAGCTTAGTGGGGTGGTCCCTTGAAATATTTTATGAATCTTGTGATCGCTTTGTCGTGAAAGCCCCGTTGGGTTTTGAGTTGGTTTTTCCGAGGTTGATCGTGTGTGTGTTGCTATTTGTGCACCCCTGCAGGGTAAATCTTTCTGAAAGCCGTGTCCGCGGTTATGGACGACTTGGAGCACAGTATCTCGATCATAGACAAGCATAACTAAAGTAGTGCTATAAATTTGACTTAATATGTGACTAGTAATTCAGCTTCACTACAATGGAATGGATAATAAAAATGCCAACAACTGGTGGATCTGTGGTGATCTGTGTCATACTATACCTGCCTAGTAAGTATTGCAACTCCAATGGAATGTGATAAAAGTGCCAACAACTGCTGGGTTTTGGATTCCTCAGGACAATTATATCTGACTAGTAAATGTTCCAACTACAACGGAATGTTAACTAAAATTTCCCACTACTTATGTTATCTGGATGACTCATGCTATCTATATCTGTTTAGTAAGTGCTGCAACTATAACGGAATGAATAAAATTGTCAACTGTGTGAGTTCCTTGGTCCGACTTCCTCGTTTGGTCTCGAGGGGGAAGTACCAGGATGGGTATATTTGGTGTTAGTATCAGGTAGGATCCGAATAGGTCTTTCTTACCCCTCTCTAATAGCCGCTAGGGATACTGAGTCTCTATAGGTTGTTTAGTGCTGCTGCGCTGCCGCTTTAGTCCACCATACCTATGTAGGCGAGAGCCGCCGAATTTTAGCCTCGCCGTGTACTGGCCTCAATACTGACGCTCCTCTTTTTCCTTTGCCCTTTGTCGGCACCCATTTTGTTTTAGCAGGTTTGAGATCAACGTCGTTAGCAGGGTTACCCTTCCGGCTTGGCCTAGGCAGGGTTATGGACGTCATTGGTTATTCTTCAGGGCTCTTAGCCCCATTTGCCTCTTGTCCGTAGTCGGACACTCTATCGTTTTCAAGGTGATTTGAATCTTTGTATAGTATATCTGTATTCTTGCTCATGGAGTCGTTGTTGTATATATATGTTCTGTGGGTTCTATCATGGACTAATGTGTAATGGTATTACTTCGTTTTCCACCCGCACGAAAGTGCCTGGTGGGCGTCCTTGAATCGTTTCTATGCGGGTTTGGCGGGAAGCGTTGAAACTTGCATAGGGCCGATTTGAGGGTGTTACAACTGGCCACGGAGGCCGGCGGAACACCTCTTGTGGTTGTGCCGGCGACGGAGTTTGCGGCCACGCTGGCGTCTAAAAATGCAAACACGGACAGACAAACTAGTGTTGCTCGATGACGGGCTTGACTAGGAACTGCTCGAACATGCTCGTTGTGTCGGCGCCCATTCCTGTGGCGTCCAGGAACTCGAGGTCAAATATGATGGATTGGACCGCTTGGAACAGGTAAGCGATGAAGGGAGCTACGCGCGGTCACAGCCACGATCGACGACGACATTAGCGTTCCTCTACCTACACGACCCTCCAACGAGTAGGCCCTCTTTCTCAACCTCATCTTCAATCTCCCAGGCCTTCTTCCACAGCTTCATCTTTAACCTCACACACCTTCTTTCCCCCATAGTGGACTAGAACCTCATGTAAGTTGAGAAGCTACATAGGGATTTCTATACCTACACCAAAACTGAAAACTTGTAACATGAGAGTTATGAGGAACAATAGGATTAAGCTACTCCTAAAAGGAAATTTCGAATGGTTCATTCTATGCTACAAATATGAAGAAGTTCGCCCAAATAATTTCAATTTTGACCATAAATCTGAGAAGATACAGTCCATGAACCTCGAAGCCGATGGTCGAAATTGAACCCCATCATCGATACACATCTTTTTCATGTAGAGCTAAAGTTGAGTTGGAGCCTATTTGTGCTAATCACAAGTAGTTTTAGATGAACATGCTAAGAGAGGAGAGAGAAGCCAAATGTGTATGAGCCTCAGCAAAAAAAATGGCTCGATGGGTGTTTTAATATTCGTGCACCGGTTGCTCCAAAAGAAAACGGTCAATCTGAGCGTTGCTATCGGGCCTGCCTCTAGGTGCTTTAATACATGTGCTCATGCGGGGCATAAGAGAATGTAGGCAACCAATTCGTCCATTTTCTCCTATGTCGGGGCCTATCTACGCCTCTACCCAACGCGCCCTAAGGGCGCGTTTGGTAGCCTGCATCTATTTTTGGCCCCGTCCGGCAGTGCTGTGGCTAGCACTGCCAGCCTCATACAGGCCTCGGGCCATGAATGGCAGCCCGTCTGGTAGCATGCGTGCCCTTTTTTGCATCGATGAAAAACGTAAATGTGCCTTTTTGGTTGCCTGCAGCCATCTATGAATAGAAGCGAGCCATGCTTTTGGTTGCCTGTAGCGTTGCTGCTATGGTCACCTCTTTGTGAGAGAGGTGAGGATACCACATAAACACAAACACAAATGTAGATCAAACAACAGTTCACGACAGCGCACGATAGTTCATCAGCCACACACACACACACAAATAAGAACAACTTTCATGTAGACAGAAGTCACCGCTGCTCCACGATCCTCCTGAAAGCTTCAGGGTTCTCAGGGCACCTCTTGACAACCTCAGCTTGACTGTAGTCTTAGATGACTACCTTTTAAACATTTGGGTAGATCTTCCTGAAGGTCAGCAGGTAACCGATCTTTAGGTCACAAGCTACTGCAGAAGCTTCCCAACCTTGATCGAAGCAAGCTTTACCGTTGACATCAGAGATGGTGATGTCCCATTGGCATCCAGTCGTCAGCTTTAGTGTGACCATGTTAGGGACACTGTCCAAGTATGGCCTGAATGCGTCTGAGATAGGAAGCAATCCCAGTCCAGGTGCTACCAACACCTTGCAGAACTGGGTAGGACTCACCGCCTCTACCCAGTTGCCAACGTTGGAAGGCATCCCTGCTTTCTTGGCCCTCTTGTTCAAACCATCGGCAGGCTGCTTTACCCGGCCACCGATGTTGATAGCCTGCAATGAACACAATCTGAAGTAGTCAACACAATGCAAAGCAATGAACACAGTCCAATGCAATGAAGAAAATGCAAAGCAATGAACAAAAAGCAGATATCCGGTGCCTCATATTTGGCAATTTTGATCACACGCAATGTGGGAATTGCATTTCAGCTTCAGGGATGGCGTGAGTGAACCAAATCATATGCACAAATGCAAAGTTTGTACACACAACAAGGTTCGATTAGTCATCCCTGAAGTTACAGTGTGTGACAAATGTAATCATCGGCGTAGCCCACATAGCAGGGACATAAAGATCTGAACAATCTAACATGTCTCTATACAAATTTCCTCTTTGGGCAAAAGTACTAGGTACCATCCATAGAAAGTTGTTGCATGTGGAACTATCCTAATCATTGGCAGTTCGTAAAGGTTGAAACATTGCCTCATATAGGGTCTGACTTGCAGTTATCAGTACTACTGCATGTGGCAACGGACGAACATGAGCTTCAGGGACGGGGTGAGTGAACCTGGAGGAATTCACAAACCCTTGAACACTCATCCTGGTTCAATCACCTCGTCTTGAAAGTGTCCTTAGCCATTGTAATCATCGACAAATGGTCATCCGCGAACGGTTGTCAGATCCCGGTTCAATACTACCGAATAAATGCACCACAAATAGCACAAACTAGTCCTGGTAATGCTACAACAGTAACCCCCCTCCCCCCAAAAAAACCATGGGCAGGGGATATCCGGGCAGATCTACAATGCATGCCATCTAGAACCCTAACCTTGACCTTCTAGGAGCAGATCTACCGTCTAGATGCCTCAGGGAAATAGGGGAAAAGCCTACCGCCATGTTTCAGGATTCGCCGTTATTTCTCGTAGGAAGACCGCCCCCTCTGATGCTGAGCTATAACCTCGAGCCGGAGTCTCCTCCCTCCAAGCCCTTTACCGCTGGAGTCCCCTCCCTCTAAGCCCTTCACCGCTGCCTCCGGGAACAGCACCGTCGAGTGGGGGCGAGGGGTGTGTGTGTGTGGGGGGGGGGGGGGGGGGTCATCGCAGCGCATGCACAGAGGAGAGTGAGCGAGAAGGGTGGGAGGTGAGGGGATTTATGCCGGTGGGCGAGAAGCAACGCGGCGTCTCCCCCCGTTCTCCCACCAGTGCACCTCTTCGGCTCTTTTTCACTACCCCGAGTCAGGCCTAGAAAAACGGCCGATTCGATCATTGTCCTTGAGTTTGGCTCCGGCCTGCTATAAGACACGCGCGAGCCACAACGTGGAGGGGCTGCAGGCAACCATAGTTTAAAAAACCGGACCGGTGATCGAACCGGTGAGGCTATCGGTTCAGATTTTTATTTGTCGGACCAGTTGTTCATTCAGTTCGATGGCGACAAAAAACCGTTCCTTTTAATTAAAATTTAAGAAAAAATTGGAACAAAATGACAATAAAATGTATATTAAGCGTATATTTTAATATGTAATCACAAAGCATGGTGTGTTTAAGTGGTATTGGGCCTTATTTGATGCTATTTCTATCTAAGATAAGGTCTTGAGTTCAATTCCTCTTGCAAGTTGTTCTTTTTTCCTGGTTTTTTGCTATTTGGACCGGTGCCTCTTAAAAAACCGGTGAGGTCATCGGTTCAGGTTTTTTCCGGTTAAACCACTGAACCGGTCCGGTTTTTAAATGCAGGCAACCAAACGAACCAATTTCTGCCCAATGGGGCCTGCCCGGGGGAACTGCGCTACCAAACGCGTTCTAAAGGATCGTGAGGATGCAAGAACACACACGAGAGGAGCAACAGCAGCCAGCAGGTCGTCGTCTCGTCGGGGACCAAGAAAGCAACAGGTGAGCTTTGTCTCACCATGATGGACCAGCAGCAATGGCGTCAGCAGTGCCCATCAGACCACTGGACCCATCTCGTGCGATCCGGTGGGCGACTGTAGCGTCGTCAGTGCCTCCAGTTCAACCAGATCTGGTGTCCCCCTCCAACAACAGGACCCTGATAAACTTCTCGCACCTGGAACAAGTACCGGCGAATCGACAATAATTTCCTGCTTCCACAGTTGTAGCCTTGTAGGTAGAGGCTGGTCTACAATCTGCACAAGATCACCTCCTCGGATCTCAACTTATCAGGCACTGCTGGAAAATAGAGATGCTACTAGTAGTACAATAACAACAGGTAACCACCTTGATGCACCACCATAAAAAAAGGCCATTCACCAATTTCATAATCATAGACTGTTTTTTCGCAGGGCCCTCCCAAAGGCCAGCAAAGGTTAGATCTACACAACTGATACTACTGCAAAACCAAACTCCTAAATTAGCAACAGCCAACAGCTACTACAACATCAGCCAATCTCTACATGAGCAACCCAACCCCCCCCCCCCCCCCCCCCCCCACACCAAAGATCTTCCCCAATCTATCATCTCCCCCACTCCACACACCGTGCCAACCAATCAACAACAATAATCATCTAGATCTATACACAATACAAGCCCCACTACTGGATCGATGCCATGTCCTAGTCGAAGCTGGAGGAGCGGCTCCAGTACCCGTCCGCCGAGGTGTCCGCCGTCTGCTCCGTGCTGCACTGCGACAGCGCGTCGCCGTCGTAGTCCTCCTCCACGCCCAGCAGCGCCAGGTTCAGGTGGGACTGCATGTTGGAGCCCGGGGTCACCGCCTCCTCGTCGGAGCCCGCGCAGACCTGCGACCTCGCCCAGTGGATCGTCTCGTCGTCGCCTTCGAGCAGCTTCAGCACCTGGGGTTTGTGAGTTCAGTGAGGTCAGCTTCAGTGATGGTTTTGCAGCAGGAGATCGTGGTGTCTTTCTGTCTGATTGTACTTACCAGCAGCGTCTCTGGCCGGGAATGGGAGGACGTCCGCGTGCACAGGGAAGCGGCCAGCGTCATCCTCTCCATCTCGTCGCAGTCGTAGTCATTCCCCAGAGCCGAATCGACCAGCTGCTTGATCTCCCCGCTTGATAGTAGCGGCCGTGCCTGAAAGAAGCATGAACAAAGAAGATCAGTAAGAGAGAAACCACAACTTGTGCAGTATGAGGCGTACAACAAAGTGGAGTTAGCGAGAGCACTCACCCATCCAACCAGGCTTTCCTGGCCCTTCGCGCATCCTGTTATGATGGGTTTCCTTCCCGAAATGATCTCCAGGAGCACAACCCCGAACGCGTACACATCAATTTTCTCGTTCACCTTCCCGTGTGAAAAATACTCGGGAGCCATGTACCTGTCGCGATAGTGGTTTAGCTATAAACTTTACACTTGGAAAAAGTAACAGGTAACCATAATAGCCCAGAGATGATACTAACCCGAAAGTTCCTGTGATGTCAGTGCATGTTAGGTGGGAGGTCGAAGCTGACACTTTCTTTGCCAGCCCAAAATCACACAGCTGAAATTTTTAAAAGAGCTATGATGTCACAAGCAGAACAAAAACTGACAAGTTACAGGCTAACCGCAATTCATCACTGCTTACGCATTTAAAGCCACTTGCACTTCTAATTTTCATAAGATTTCAGGGTAGTTACTGAAGACAGCTAAAGTGGAAAATGACTCTTTATTTGCTCTTGGTATTTACAGGCGGATCTGAATATTTGTACCTGGGCTTGGAAATCCTCTGACAGGAGGATGTTGGCAGATTTAACATCTCCGTGGATCACAGATTGGGTGACGCCACCATGATGCAGAAACTCAAGTGCCTTTGCAATGTGAATTGCTATTTTATTCCTCTTCTCCCAGCTAAGACTATTCTCACCTTTTCCTGAAGATCAATCAGTTACAAAATATATTAGGCTACTCGCCAAGAGGTTAAGGATAGAATAGGTGGTGAATTTCATCTTGATGCTTACCGTGAAGCGCTTTGTCTAAGCTTCCCTGCTGCATGTAGTCGTACACCAACACAAGGCTGTAGTTATCAAAGCTGAACCCCCTTAGTGAGACAATATTCTCATGTTGCAAGCTGGTTACAGTCTCAATCTCCGTAATAAACTCCTGTAGCGCATCAACTGAAGGTTTCAGAATCTTAGCAGCATATAATGTGCCATCATTTAATTGTGCCCTGTAAACGTGGCTAGTTCCTCCTTTCCCAATCAACATGTCTGCATTACCAAAAGAAGATTAGCTTTCAATATTTTGCTGAAACAAACATGCATAACAAAGTAATGCAGATGTTAAAGCAAATTACCTGGTGAGAAGTTTGATGTAGAAAGTTTCAGTTCCTCGTAGCTAAACAGCCTACAAACTGAAGAATACTTTTCTTGAAGAGACCCCAACTCACTGGGAGGCCACGCCACATCATACAAAGAGAAAGAGAAGATAGATTCTGGATCAACCGCAGAGGTGGATTCACATTCTGAATCACCGTTAAGCCTTGGACTTTCATCAGATTTCAAGGACTTGCTGTCCGGGTGGATAGAACTGTAACGGCTTGGAAGCCTCATTGCCCATTGAACCATAGACACTTTGGCCCATTCAAAAGACGAGCTTCTTTGATGGCTGAAGATTCTCCTTGGCAGGCGACAGCGGTCAGACCTTCCTTCTATCATCCTTCTCAGAGACAATGGAGAGTTAGAGAAAGTATCCACATTATGTGCAGAGTCCTTGTGCAAATCCTCTGGTTCCATAGATGCCGTGGAAGCAGTACGTTCAGTGGCACTCATGCTAACCGAGCCATCCTTCTTGTCAGCTGATGTCTCCAAGTTGAATTGAATATCACTGGAGAAACTACTGCTACGCCGAATGGCCCTAAACACGCCTCTTACACCAACAGAACGCTTGGATCCCCCAGAACTCCCACCTGAGCTCCCACCTGAACGTCCATTCCTTGAGAGCCGACAGTACAGTTCACTAGGTGACAGATTGGTAGAGTTATCATCTTTCAGACTCGAAGTCGAACGTTTAGAATCATTGCTGCTCCTGCCTGAATGACCATTTCTTGGGGGCAATAAGCAGTAAAGCTCCCCATCCCCTTCAGCTGGTGGCTCGACCGAATCAGTGTCTTGCCTACTCGAAGTACTTGCAACTGAACGATCATTCCCTGCAGGCAACACACAGTAGAGCACACTGGCACCATCGCCTGGAAGATCAGATAAGTCATCTGTCTGGCCCAATGTCGACTCTTGGGCCTCGTCAGAAGGATCTGCATCATTCTGAATCTCATCCATGGACAACACAGGAGGCTCCACACTCGAGGGTTGCTGTTCTTCGGCGGTGACATCCTCTGGCTGGCTGCCCTTTGTGCCAACATCATGTTGTTCTTCAGCGGTGACGTCCTCCGGCTGACTGTCCTTTGCGGGTTCGTCGCAAGGAAACGTCGTGCTCTCTTTACCCTGAGGTGCTCCGAACGGCAAAACGCAATACATCTCATCCTCACCACAGCCAGGACGCTCCGCGGACACCTTGCCCGAGTGGGCATTCGCCTCTCTCCGGTAGACAATCTTGCCACCGTTGACGGCAAGGACTGCGCACTTTGCAGGCAGCTTCTTGGCACAATACTTGGCGACGGAGAGCGAGGACCTGGCAGAATAAACCGAAGCAATAGTTAGAAGTTATATACAACTTACAGTGGGGTGTCAATGATTGAGTGAAAAAGGTTGGGGAGACTTGATAGTGGAAAACATTGAGGTTCCTATGCTGGTGGCCTGGTGGGCACTTACCCAATTGAGCGCTTCTTCTTGGTGATGCCCAGGACAAGTTTGGAGGCCCCAAACAAGCTGGCCTCGCGAACCAGGGCCTTTCGAACCGACGAGCCCTTGCAAATCTTCACCTTGAGATTGATCTGTTGGTCACGGTTTGGATAGTTAGCACGGAGAAGTTGGGAGATTACTAGTATATATTGCATTAACCACTGTGCTAACCGCATCAAAATGGGGGAAATATTCTGCTGCAAATTGCTACAGTACTAGGAGATAATGAGAACAAAGTTAGATTATGGGAGAAAATGTATATAAAATGAAGAAATTAAAACACGCATCTTTATACTAGCATAGGCCGAAACGATCTGGATTCAGTACACTTGGATACTAGTAGTTGACAGTAGATAGATCCAAAAATGAAAAGATCGAAGAAGAGCCCCAAAAATCCAACTTGGCACAGGCAAGCGTGGAGAAATCCGTCCGTGGAGCCGAAAATTAGCATCTTGGCAGCACAGACCGGAAGAATCGCATAGAAATTGTTGTCAAAATCGAATCTTCCCCTCCAGAGGAGCGAAATTTGGGTCGAAATTAGACGCGAAGTAGAGCAATTAATGCGAAAGAAGAAGAATAATAAAGGGGGAAAGGGTTCACATGGTTGCCGGCCAATGGCGACCTAGTACTAGCACAGAGCACAGCACAGCAACCTTGGACCGAGTAAAGAGATAGGGAGAGGGTGCGGCTGCCTGGCTGGCTGGCCGACTGACCTGCTTTAGATTGCAGAATCCCTCGTAGACGGCGAGCATGCCGTCGAAGTCGACCGCTGCGGCGGCCTCTGCGGCGGACGCGAGCACGACGTGGACGGCGACGACTCGGTCCCCGGCTGCGACGGCATTGACGAAGGCCCACGTGAGCAGCGCCCGGCTCTCGGCGTCCGCCCGCACCCCCACCACCACCGTGCCCCCCTCGCCGGCGGAGACCCCCTCCTCCCCCGCAGCGCCAGCGCCGGCCACGGAGGCGTCCATGGCCTCTTCCCCCTCCGGCCCTCGCCGCTTCTGCTCCTTGGATACCTTCATCTCGAGCCAAGCCAAGCCTAGCCTAGCCAAGCCTACCGCTGTGAGGGCAGGGGTCACGAGACGGGGCACGAAGCCAGCATGGATGCCCGCGCCGACGCGTTCCCCAGCGGCAGCGTGCCGTTGGCTGGTTCCTCCCTCGGACTCTCTCCTCGGCAACCGTCGCCTCCTCCTCCTCCTCGCTTCCCGTGCCTCTCGTTGTTCCGTTGCGCTTGGGCTCTGGGACGGGGATGGGTTTCCTTTGCGTTGGGGTCGTGTTGGTTCGTGCTCCGTCGGTCTGTCTCTGTAGAGCACTTCTCCTCCGTCCTATACTGCTATGTGTGTGGCCTGGCCTGGCCGCGTGGGGTTGGTTGGTTTCTCCCTCTATACGGACGGAGACGGAAGGAGGAGTAGATTAGTCCAATATAGGCGGCTGGCAACTGCCACTGTCGACCATTTCCTTCCTTTTCCATCTATAGTACTAGTACTTACTTATTTATTTACTTTTATCGCCAATTTTTTTCTACAGGTAGAAAGATACCCCAATAACAACTTTTTTTTGCTGAGCATTTCCTTCCTTTTCCATCTTCTTATTTATATCTATTTATTTTTGTCACTACTTTTTTCTACATGTAGAAAGATACCCACAATAACAACTTTTTTTATGAGCATTTCTTTCCTTTTCCATATACTTATATTCATCTTCTATTTATTGTTACCGCTACTCTTTCCGTTTCAAAATATAAGATGGCTTAGCTTTGTAGAGAAATTGTATCTAGTCTCCTTTTAGTATGAAGGATACACATTAAAAGAACTCTAAATATATTTTCTTCACAAAGCTAAAACAAACGGAGGAAGTACTTTTTTTTCTACAAGGTAGAAAGATACCCGAATAACTTTTTTGCCGAGCATTTCCTTCCTTTCCTGATGGATTATCAATCTATTTATGTCTACCTCTAATTTTTTTTCGCTCTACAGGTAAAAAGGTACCCGAATAACTTTTTCGCTATCGACTTTTTCTCTTTCCCCTTCTTGTGTGTGTATTGTAGGCCGCCACTTGGGGAGTAGAACTGGGATCTAGCGGTATGTGTCGCTGGCAGCGGGCAGGTGCACGTGCCGAATTAAAAAAAAAGATTAGGGAATAGACAGCTCGTGCTTGCTTTTGATTCAGTCATCCGTGACCATAATTATTACCGCCCGAATCACTTTCACCTTTGCCCCCCTTTCATCCAGCCACCTCATACTACGTTAATTATTGTACCACTAGCAGTAGAGTGAAAACTTAGTGCATTGATGATTAGCTTGCTCAGCATTAAGACACGTTGTACTCCGTCAAACATCCGGGAAGCCATCGGCACATTAACTGCTTCCTGCGGATAAACAATGCGAGTAGTAGTACTAGGAGGAGTAGGAGGAGAAATAGTAGTACTACTAGTTGTTTCTTTTTTTTTGCGTAGAGATTTATGTATGGATCAATATTTATTTTATTTTATTTTAAAAAATCACCTTAACAATTAGCAATAGTATATACGGATATGGCAGATATGCTGCGGATAAAAGATGGTGTTAAGGACGTCGAACCCAAAACGCTCGACGGTGGTTCAGTTAACTAGTCCTTGGTACGGCCGCGCCGCCCAACTCTCCCGTGCTATTTCGTCCCACCGCGCGTCGCTTCCACCCCAACTCGGTTGGGGCCGGGTTAGAGGACACCGGTGGATGATGCTCTAACATCGGGAAGTAGTCGCCATCTCACCATGCCAAAGTCGCCGAGGGGTGGTGGTCCGCCACACTTTTAAAAGATCAAGGCCACAGAATGTGGAGCGGACCGGCATCTTTGCCAAGGAACAAAAACATAGAAGGGTTTTAGGCCCGCCTACTCACAATCGTCCTTAGAGCATCTCCACCCGTTCGCTCCCATGCCGAAATTCGGCGCTATTTAGCGTCGGATGGATGTGACTTTTGGCCTGGGAACGGCCATTCTCCCACTCGCGATCCCAGGAGTGGTTCTCAGACAAGAAAAGATCGGCGACGTTTTTTTGCACACGGCGAAATCTCACCCAAAGGTGTTTGATAGAAAACCATCCAAAAAGTTTAATAGAAATTCTCCCAAATGAGGTTCAGCGACCGAAATTGTTACAAAACAGGATGAAATACGACGATCATTCGTCGACGGGGATGGGATCCCCCGTCGTGTCTGCTGCGACGGGGATGAGCTCCTCCAGCAGGAGAGGGCATATTGACAGATTGTAAGAGGTGGAGGCCGAGCTCAGCGAAGGCGTGGTGGCCAAGACGCTCGCCGTAATGCTCGGTGTGCTGACAGCGACGTCCTTGTCGAGGATGGCGTTGCAGCGCGCCATGTACCAGGCCTTGACCTGGGGCTCATCGCTGAGGTGTCTTCACCACCCATGAGGAACTGGAGGTCTCTGTTCCTCTTCTTGGCCGCGAAGTTTGCCTTGAGGAGGTTGAGTTTCTTGTCTCCGTTCTGCAACAGTTGCGTCCACCTCTCCTCGTTCTTCTCCTCCTTCATCTCTGCATGGGCCTTGGAGTCCACGATGCACTTCTCGATAGACGCGTGGAGGCGTTCGGCGAGAGGTCCTGTAGCTTTCAACATCTTCGCCTTCTTCTGGACGATCTCCGGCCTTCCTTCGCCGGTAGCTGGGATGGATCCTCAGGGTTGTACACGTCGTCCTTGTTCTTAGCGAGGCTGACGCGGGTGTCAACCCATTTCTGGCAGTTCTCGATCTTGTCGAACACAACCCGTCTTGGTGTCGTCGCGGTACATGCCGAGTGCATGGACGAGCTGCGAAGACAAGGTGAAGTGCAAATCAGGAAAGGCATGAAATCAACATAGTTTTGGCTTGAGGCCGGCAAACTACCTTGCTATCCAGGCTTGCACCGCTGACTGGTGTGTGCTCGATTTCTTCGAGAATGTCATGCCACTTGTTGCATGACTCCCCAGTGATTGGTCATGGCTTTCTCGCCGCGCTCCATGTGGACTTTGTTGTACACCGGGTCCAATAGGTTGCGCTCATCGAACGCCAGCTTCACACGCCTCCAGTAATTCTCCGAGTTTTGGTTTCGTCGATGATGGGATCCATGCTCACCGACTTTCATGCTTCCGCGAGGCAAATGTCCTCAAGGGCCGTCCACTTGACGCGGGGCTCCACCGCCGCCTTCCTCTTCTTATTCCCCTTGCCCTTCGCCGCCGCCAAGGCGTCCCCTTCAGCCTCCTCCCCTGTTGGGTCCGCAGCATAGAAAACAAAAAAAATTCTACGATGAGAACTATACGCCAAGATCTATCTACTAGATACAGAGCAACGGGTGGACATACATCCATGGAGAACTTACCCTCGAAGACAACGAGTTTTGTTAACGAGTAGGAACTCGTGGATGATGTAGTCATACACTTGCCGATCTCAAGATCGTGATGAAGTCCTTCAGGTCCAGCAGCTCCAGCACCATCAGGTCCAGCACCGTCAAGTCCAGCACTGCAAAGTAGCGGTGCATCCGTGATCGCACACACGTTCGGTCCACCGAACAACCTCCGCCTCCTCGCTCCAGCGATGCAGCGGAAGCAGCAACTCCTTTCCAGATAAAGCCACCGGGAACATGTATCTCGCTAATCCGAGACCATGGGAAATAACTAGAGGGAGAAGAGAACCTTCACGAGGAGGTGGTGCGAGATGAGAGGAGGGAGTGGGGGGCCTTTTATAGGGAGAGGGGGGCAGCCCCTCACCATGGCCGGCAGCCAAGGGAGGTGCCCCCACCTCTTCCATATTCATGTGGGTGGAGCTCCCACTCACATAATTAGCCACCCACTCAAAATTCCACTCACCTCCATTAAATTTCCACCAAATTTAATGCAAGTTCTCATTAAATAAAACACTTTTATTTATTTTATTCAGAATTTTGTCAATTACATTAATTAACAAACATTCACATAAAACCCCCTGTAACATTTCAATATCACATGCAGAACCAGTTTCTGCAATTTCACCCGAAACGATTCCGGTTTCCATCGAAATGATTCCAGCGCTTTCTTAAATCTTTATCTGAAACATATTTGCTCCAAATGGTGTCGGTATCTCTTAAGTGTGTCACCCTACGGTTCGTGAATAATGTAGACATGATCGAGACCCCTCTCCGATCAATAATCAGCAGCGGGACCTGGAGATCCGTACTAACTCCCACATATTCAACGATGACTTTTGTGATTGTGTGAACCTTTAACGTCGTAACTAAATCCCTTTGTCTCGCGATATATTACATGTCCGAGATTCGATCATCGGTATCCAAATACCTAGTTTGATCTCGTTACCGACATGCACTCTTTTCTCGTTCCCGTGATATAACATTCTAGTGATCACATCACTTGCTTGCAAGCTATTTCAATGTGATATCACCGAGAGGGCCCAAAGTATATATATCTGTCATCGGGATGGACAAATCCCACTCTTGATCCATGAGCCTCAACATAACACCTTCGTAGCACTGAACCCACCTTTATAGTCACCCTATTACGGTGTGACGTTTGATGTTATCAAGATACTCTTCCGGTGTTAGCAATTAACATGATCTCATGGTCTAAGGACTAAGATTACTTCATATGATGTTATAGCAATATAAACATAATGACTCTGATCGTACTGCTATACTTCGGATGAATGTTCATCACATCATTCCACCAATGTTGTGACCTCGTTATTAACGACATCCAATGTCCATGATCAGAAAACCTTGATCATCTTGTTAATCAACGAGCTAGTTTATAAGAGAGGCATAACTAGAAACTTTCCTTTTGTTTATTAAACACACATGTATTAACGTTTCCAAATTAATACAATTATAACATGCAAAATAAACATTTATCATAAACAAGGAATAAGATAATAACCACTTTATTATTGCCTCTCGAGAATATTCCCTTCATCCCCATCATCAGCTTGCATCTGGTCGTCGGCCTAGCCTTGGGCGAAATCCTGGGATTCCAGTCCATGTTCGGCGTCGACACGGGACTGCCCTTGAGTGAAGAACGAGCTCCCGTCTGCCAGGAACCGGAGGCGATCATGTCTGCCATGTACGCGTCGCTCGCACTACCACCGAACAGGTTGCGGGCGTCCATGTCGACGAACGGGGCAGGCGTGGAGCTGCTGCCGGCAAACTGAAGAGGACTGCATCGCATGGTCGGTGAAGAACCGGTGTACGTTGGAGAGCTGGCATAGGGGACATTGATGTCAATGTTGAAGGCCGGAGGGCGATGTGTGGGACAGGGGAAGAGGACATTCGGGTTGAACCCGCCATCAAACTCGGGGAAGGATGAGAACCTCTTGCGCTGATTCGACTGGCTTTCCTGGTACATGGCCGGCGAGATCGACTAAAACCCGGCCGGAGATCCGACGCTTGGTTGGCTTCCCCACGACACGCCGACGAGAGGCGTCAGACGGGACATGGCCGTACGTGCAGCGTGCTCGGACGCCTCCCTCGCCATGATCGTCGGCGCCTCCTCCGACATTGCCGCCATATCCCTGCGTCTCTCTGTTTCGATCTTCCTCCGCTGACAATCACTCAACCACTCGGCGTTCGTCAAGCCCTTTGGCCTCGCCCTCGGCTTCCTCTGCTTCTTCTCCTTTGGTACGCTGACGGTGGATCGGGGTTTGACGAAACCCTTGGGTGGCATGGAGGGCGGGAGCTCAGGGAACTAGAGGAGATGTGGCGGAAAATGGAGAAGAAAGGCGGGAGCTCAGCCTTGTGTCACTGACAGGGTTGGCCCACCCGTTTTTTGCTTCATCCCGGCGTTCCCAGGCAGTTTTCGGTGCCACGGGTTCGGCCTAGGAAATCTGTATAAAAATGGGGAAAATCCAGCGAAAAGTAGACATCTGAGAACACGAGTGAACGATTTTTTGCCGTGTGGATAAAGAACGACCTTGGAAGGTCCTCCTAATAATGCTACTGAAGATGCTCTTAGGTACCGGTTCGGTATTCGTCTTGCCTTGTCTAGATCAATTTTGATTTGGCAGCCATAAGGATCAACTGGTGGTGTCCATGATACAATGCTTGATCCGGCCATCAATAACTCTACTACCAGATTGTTAGGAAAGAGCCAAACTTTTCTGGCAGTTGCCATTACTCCCAGAGTCTAGGTCAGATGTGTAGCTTCTTCGATCGAACAAGTAAGAATTAGAGAGTTTAGGCCAGATCTGATGAGAGCCTCTGAATAATGTCCAAAGTAATGGAGAGAGTGTGAGGCAAAAGGAAGCGGTCACATCTGGTCTTCGACCAGCCGTTAGGTTGTGTTATTATTAATTAATAACTAATCAATGGATGCGTGGTGTCCGTACTGCTGGGAACTGGGCAGGAAGGCCACTGATCGCAGATTCCCTTTCTGGCCAGCTCGGCTCAAAGACACTCTACACTACTGCATGCTCACACGATACACTACCTTTTCAGATATAGAAAAAACATGGCGCTTTTAGATAATTTACTGTAAATTTTCTATTTAACTAGTAAATCCGGCACTACATTTTAAGGGCCTGTTTGATTTAAAGGTTTTTCAAAAGAATTCTATTAAGGTGTTTTTGTTTCAAAGGAACAAGTACTACAAAATTCCTATGCATTGCTATCCTACGTTATAATCCTATAGGATTTTTAACAAGAGGTGAGACCTATTAGAAAAATTTCTACGCGTCTATGACAATTATGATATGCACTTAAACCCTGTAAAAATTTCTACGTTTTTCCTACGGTGCAATCAAACAGTTTATCTTACCGATTTCTGCATTTTTCATTCCTACAGAATTCTAAATGTCACACCATTCTTCATGCACTTTTCCTTTTCCTATATTTTACAAAGCCTTTGAATCAAACGAGCCCTAAATTATCTATTTTATGTTGTAAGTTTTGTCCAAAATAGTCTGGCAACAAAAGATATAATCCAAAGAAAAATGGTCAGTAAAGGATGTGTGTGTGTGTGAAACCTTGCCTTGCCTTGCAAGTCGTGGCAAGCAAAACATATTGACCAACGCCGCAAGAGACCAAAACTTGTCAAAAGCATTTCTTTTTTCACAATGCATGAATCGGTGGGAGGACTTATCTATCAACCTATGTAACAAAAATACAATTTACACCAAATTGAATATGCTTACGACCTTGCCTTAACTGCAAAGGCCGCAATTTCACAAGTTATCTTATTGTTGAGGATCATGCAAAGAAAAACAAAGACCTTCCGGAGACGGCGACCTATTTGTATCACTTGCTATGGCCTTATATTAAAGCGTCGGAATCAAACAACAACACAGTGTATAGTACACGTAGAGTATCAAGAAAAGTGTTGGAGACCATAATGTAGGACAAACGTGCCTACTACTAATAATATAAGTGGTACCAATTGTTAATTAATGTGTGGCTCCAAAAGCTTGATGGCTAGGTCTCAAATCATTTGATTAATTTCATTGATGGGGCCCTTGCTTAGGATGACCATTTTGCTTCGTGTTGGTTAATCAGGTGTGTACGTGATTTGTTACCGATTGCGTATTAATGTTCGTAATTTATCACTATATACGTTCATAATGAGTGACGCGAAAAAAACTTTGGTTGGGCAGAAGGATGCTTGATTAGTGCCTGCAAACTTAATTACCTACAAGGTTGCTTGCCCATGCTAAAGCACTCAAGCTTAATCATCATCCCCGCTAATGAGCACACTCTTTTCATGACATGTTTCGTGTAATCCTGAATCGTTCGTACTCAAGTGCATATTTGTACTTAAGCTCGCCAACTGCTCTCTAATTGACTCCGGTGTTTGTACTACTTTCTACGTAAGAGTATCACTTTGTACGACCATTACTTAAATATTGGACTCAAACAACGAGAAGAGTATAGTAGTATACGTAGGGTACGCACAAAATGCCAAACAAAATGATACTACATCAGAAATGTCACATACATACTAATGACAACAATTAGGTAGTGGTCGTCATTGATGTGTGGCTCCAAAACTTGATGGCAACAATGTCTTTAAATCAATTGATCCATGTTAGATTATTGATTAATTTCATTGATAGAGCCCCTTGATTTCGATGGTCATTTAATGTCGTGTTGGTTATCCAGACATATCACATACGTCTTGTTCCTAGATCGTGTATTAATTATCATGATTTATTCAGAAAATACCAAGTGATACAAAAATTGCGTGCCAGAGCTAGTGGCTCGCCATATGCTCATTTTGTTGGACACACGCTGTAAAATATGAAAAAGTAATCAATGAAAGACTTATAACAAAATCAAGGGTCGTCAGTGGGTAAAATATTGTTCGGATCAAACAACACCAGTGTCGTGTGTACGTATGCAAGAGTTGCGATTTGTTTGAGTACTATAAAAATGATAGTTGTTGGTGGCAAGGTGTGCAATCGATCTCTACTTGATTAATTATAGAGTTCCATGGAGACCGGGCCTTTCATGACTAAGACCATTGTGTTTCGTGTTAGTTAGCCAACTACTCGATCCGATTTGTTCAATTGTTCCATCGTGTATTCATGTTCATGCTCAAATATATGCATACGTGCAACAACTTAACTAACCAACCAGGGAATTTAAATTGAGATTGGACGTTGTATACAAGCTTACCATTCAGTTGCCCGCGCACACAAAGGGACATGTACTATTAGTACTTAGAGCATCTCCACTCGTTGGCCATTCTCAAACCCAAATCCGAACGTATTTTGGACCGGACTGAACCAGATTTCGGCCTGTGAACACCGAGTTTCCCACTCACGTTCCCGGGCCACGTTCTTGCGTTTGGCCAAATTTTAGCAAATTTCGGCGAACTTTGGACGAATGCAGACATGGGTTTGGCCAGATTTTAGCAAATTTTCATTAATTAAAGACGAATATAGTACTCCCTCCGTCCCAAAATAAGTGACATGGGTTTGTCTAGATTCGGATGTATCTAGACACGTTTTACTATATAATTATATGCGAATCTAGACAAACTCAAGTCACTTATTTTGGGAGGAGGGAGTATATTACATCGAATTCGGACGAACACCTGAATTTAAACTCGAAAAACTTAAAAAGGTCTCTGCCGCCACCGAATTCGGGCGCACCGTCATGTACAATATCCACAATTATGGTGCTATTTTAACGGCACATATATACAAGTACGTCCACGCAGTGGATAAAAGTGCATTATTCCTCCACAATTGAGTCATTGTAACGTAAACGATGTACTTTTCCTGTTGATCAAGTGTTGAAGTGTTCCATCTTGCATCAATGTTCATGCTAATTTGAAAAGCAGTAACGTACTACGTGCGACAACTTAACTAATCGATGCGGGAATTTTATTAATTGAGATCGGACAGGAGGGTTGCTTGATTATATTGCGTACAAGCATACCACATAATTGCCCACACACAAGAAACATGTAGTACTTGTACCACTAGTAGGAGTACTTAGCACTGTATCGTGCATGCATCCCCAGTTGTCATGCTATTTTTACTGAGGAGTAAACTACACCAGGCGGTCCTAAATCTCTGTTGATACCTTCAGTTTGATCCTCCTATTTGAAATTGCACACCGGTTAATCTTTTCATAAATGATTCACCCAAAGTTCTATTTTACTTTGTCCCTTTGACCTGTCTCCGTGGTACTTTGACCACTGCCACGTCGGTGGTATGGCCCACTAGAAGTACTAGCTGGACATAATATATTTTTAAAGGCCTCTAAGACCCCGTCGATCAAAAATCCAGCCAATTTCTTTTGGATTGCCAGTAGGCGGTCCTGTGGTAGAAGCTTGTCCTGCATCGCGTCCAACTATAAAGAAGGAGATCATATGAATTAGACTCAACACAACTTATTGTAATAAAAATAATGGGTGAATATATTGTTTACTTATTCGAACAGTTTCCAAGGGCTTCTCAGTAGTGATGCGAATGAACTCGCACACGTAGAATCCACATAGATTGGTCCCCTATGGCTGCCTCGCACACTTTAGAAGAATATAATTTAATCAAATAATAACTCTAGCATGATAAATATACATAAACTAGAATTAAATAGATACGCGGACCTAGCTCGTACTACTTACCAGGATCAGTTTAAAATCAGCTCCTCACTTCATTGACCACAGACCTTGTTCTTGAACCGTGTCCAAACACTACCCGACAAAGAAAATAAATGTATGAGTTAATAACTACTTGATATCTCAAGAAATGAACAAAAGAAACCGATATAGTGCAATAATAGTTGAAATTACCTCTGGAGCATATCGATAATGCTACGGTACTCTTCCATGTCTTTGTTTAATGAGTTCATGATTTGAACTCTTTCCAAGTCAACAGAAATGCTTAGAAGAATCCAGTGGTAGCTACACAAGGTTTACATACGTCAGTAACTCATCATTTACACTGAACATCAAGTAAGCAAAAGTTAATGTGTACAAGACAATAACACACTCACTCGAAGTGGTAAGAAAATAGTATTTCATTACAGAAATGCTGGTTCGTGAAAAACCGGAGCAAGTTATGCTCGGTCTCCAGTGGCTTATCCTTTAGCACAGCTCCATTAACTTGATATGGGTCAATGAACCCAAATCCGTGGATAGGCTTTTTTTACATTCGAGAATCTTCATTCTGCATTATTATAGCGTACAAAAGAATATAGTGAGTATACTTACCGACAATGAATTGAACAAGCTGAGCTAGAGACTTAATTACATAAATAAAGTAATCACTTACAGATAATAGCAACTGAGGATAGATTTGTCGAGTTACTTTAGATTGAATAACTAAAAGAGTTCTGTAAATTCAATAGGGATCTCGTCTTCAGTGAAGTAATGCTCTTTTCGAACTTTTGCTATGATCCAATATCGCTCTTTTTTGATACTTCCATGTACCATTCATGCAATTGTCGCATTTTTGTTGGCATATCCCGAAGCCTCTCAGGACTGACCAGAGGCTCCCCATGAACATATTGTGGTGCTGCATCAGCCTTGTCCATATCATCGCCATGAATAAGGTCGTGAATAGACATATTACATTGCTCGGCCAATATCTTAGCCATTTCCATATGCAAAGTTCTCCCCCATATAGTTGAGGTTTAGGTAACACCTGGAGCGGGGGGGGGGGGGAGATTATTTTGCTTGTTTCCCCAACTAGGGAACGTCTCTTTTGATTCTTCCGCTACCACTTGATAGTTTTTCTTGTTTCCCCAGCTGGGGAACGTCCGTTCTGGTGCTTCCGCTACCACTTGATAGTTTTGCTTGTTCCCCTTGCTGGGGAATATCTTTTGTGATGCTTCCTCTACCACTTGATCTCTTCTGTTTTAGTGTCTTCTGAAGACAGCGTGTATAGTTATCTGGTGCATTTAACTGAGCTTGTGATGGCTGCGGCAGTAATCTCCTAAAGTGCTCCTTTGGTTCCGGTTTTATTTGGACCTCTGGCTCAGTTTGTTTCTTTTTAAAATGAGCATCCACTTCGGCATGTATGACCGCATCGGTCTCCTCGTCGTTCAGGTCGTAAGCCCTCTTGGGAGGAACTGGCAGTACTCTTGGGAGGGGTGACAACTGTTGCTTTGGGCGTCGGTTATCCCTCGACGGAGCGGTGCTATTCTTCCGCTTTTGGCCCTTAGTGGGTGGAGGAGGCTGCGTAGATTGAGATGGAATTGTACTGAAGTCATGGATTAGACTTGGAGGTGGTGGACTTTTACTGGGAGGAGACGGTGGCCTTGGAAGTGCACTTGGAGGTGGTGGACTTTTACTGGGAGGAGATGGTGTCCTTGGATGTGATGAATTGTTTCTCGGTGGAGAAGGTGGCCTTGGTGCCGAGCCTGAAAACTTGATGTACTCCTTTTTCCAAAGAATGAAGCCACTCGTGACTTCTCTCAGTGTCGTCTCCCCTTCACCTCCAGGGATGTCAAGCTGTAGTGACTGACACATCGGTTGAACTTCATTCACACCGACACGAGCATATCCAGCTCGAATCGGATTGCAATGGTAGGTAGCTCCCGGTGCAGAAGGTAAAGCAAATTTGACCGCCACCTTCATGGATATGTTCTTTAGTGATTCACCCGAAGTCCTATTTTGCTTTCTCCTTTTGACCTGTCTACTGGTGCTTTGACCACTGCCACCTCAGCGGTATGGGCCCACTAGAAGTACTAGCTGGACATTAAAATTTTCTAAAAAGGCCCCTAGGTTCCTAGGACGTGTGCGTCCGCTAGGGTTCCAGCTGCCTCCGATGCGCCCCTCGGCTTGCCCCCGCGACACATGCTCCCACACAACGCGATTGTGGCCATGCTCGCATAGTACGCTCGATCCCTGGCCGTTGCCCAGTCCTTCTCACCAGCGCAGACGAGCATCCAGATGCACCAGATGTTTTCTAGCCCCCGTGTGCCGGGCGCCATCGGGTTCATCCTCAGGCCATTCCCTCCGCCAACTGTGCCCAGACCGTGCCCATCTCCCTGGTTTTCTACTCGTCCTCGCCTTCGATGCTCATGCTCCTACCGAACTAGGGATGGAGAAGGATCGCGCCCTCGATCTTCGGTGTCTGCTGTAACGACACCCTGATCAGGACGTTGTGCACGATGCTGCTGCCGTCCCTTTTGCCCACGAGGAAGAGGCGCGCACCATCTTCGCGCTCCGCGAACCACTCGTCTCGGGCCTCGTCGGCCCACCATAGCACGACTCAGGCATCGTCGTAGGCGGTGGGCACCAGGTGCTCGGGCGCGAGGCGGTACTCGAGGGAGACGGCGAGGACTCGACTGACTCGATGAGGAAGCAATGTTATCCTTCCGACGTGATTTACCCGAGGGCCCAGGGACCTTTTTGCAAATATACAAGTCCGACTGGTATCTCTCTTGGACCCTACTGCTGACGTGGCAGTGGTCAAAGCGCCACCTAGAAAGGTCAAAGCGGCCAGAGTAAAATAGGATCCCGGGTAAATCACTTACGAAAGATTTAAGACCGGATGTGCAATTTCAAAGATTTAGGACCAACTGAAGGTACTGGCAAAGAGTTAAGACATGACGCGGTTTACTCTTTACTGAGCAGGTGTACCTTGAACTGTGCCGGTGTGCCGTTCCATTCCATAGCCGTAGAGTAGAATGTACTAGCTAAGTGGATTAATTAGCTGGGGATCGTGCATTGTTGCATACCAAGTTTGTGCAAGCAGCGCTTTAGTACATCTCAACACCCACACGCGCGCGACATTTAACGGCGGTCGTTGAGCTGAGCAGGTAGTTGTAGAGCACGTAACTGTGGATCAGCTTTAACTAGATCTAGATCCTCCAAACGTACTGTACGTGAGTAAAATCACTTATCGGTGGAGCCGCAAGACGGGAGGGCCCACCAGTCAGTGAATAATAGCCAGTCTGACGTACAGTAAGAGAATCTGGATTGCTCTAGCACTCTGCTGTCCCACGACAAGGACACTGCTATCCGTTGGTGATTGAAATTATATCATTTTAATTTTCGACACTAGGAAAGCGTTACATTACGGACGATTCTATAGCGAGATGGCAACAATCGCCGAGTGCAAGTTTGTTGTAGCTGTACGAAAACCCTCTCTGCTGCATCGGTAATCCCTATGCCATTTATTTCCTAACAAGAATCTTCTAAATATATAAATGTATTCAGTTCCTAAAATATACTTCTTTTTCCACAAGAATATGCCAACAAGAGTGTACTTTTTGACAACTCTATACTTCTTTATCCACAAGAAACAACAGTGACTCACGGTTTCATATTATAAGATGTTTTATAGCCTTCTAAAACACATGCATCTAGATGCCTTTTAATGTATATGTTTATTCATTTTGCTCCAAATCTATGTAAAGATTGTATGTATACATTCCTTTGAGAAAAAGTCTAAAACATATCGCTTCCACAAACATCAACAAGGGTTAATCAAAATAACCAGGAACAGAAAACCGACCCTTGGGCGACACGGGGGGAACCCTAGCCGCGGCCACTTATAGGGCCCCCACCGGCCGATCCATCGCAACACCTCCGCCGGAGGGGGCCTGGCAAAGCCGTGCGTGCCCTAGAGAAGGTGGCGGCAAGGAGGTTTTGTTTCTCCTCCCGTGTCACAAGGGCGAGCGGGAGCTGCGGGAAGGTCTGGGGCGGTGTCGGAGCTGTGGGCATGCACGGAAGCGCTATAGGCCGCGTGGGACGCGAGACGGTGACGCGGAAGCGAGAGGTCATGACATCACGAGTGCGGGGCAACATGCGCGCAGACGGGTCAGATCTGGGCCCCGCAGGCTGACTCTGGGCACGGAGGGCCAGGGGCGTGGCGTGGGTGTTGCTGGTGCGATGGAGGAGACAGTGTCGGCGTGGGAAGGCTCTGGGTGGCGCTATTGCTGGGGTTGGTCGGGGGTGTCCTTCCCCTCTCTCCTTCATCTGGTCCAGGGGCGGGTTTTACAGGGCGGGCACGAGGAGGCCCTTTGTAGGAAGGACACACATGAGGGAGGGCTGCTGGTTGGGGGAGGACCTCCTCCCCCGGGCCGGCGAGCTCTAGAAGTGGGCGAGAATGCTGGGGCGTTGGCCCTGGAGCAGCTGTTGTGGCTTGTGCGCAGCCTAGAATGGCGTTTGCGGTAGCGTGAGGTGCTGCAGCGGCTGCGTCATGTGGTGGAGCTTGATGGCCGGTAACATGGTCAGGGTGTCTTCTTATGGCTCCCTGAGCTTCGTTACCGGGTCAAACTCAAGGTGAAATCCCTGCAACGACGACGGCGCCACCTGTGGGCGTCATATTCCTTCTCGTTTGCGTTGTTGCGGAGTTTTGTTCCCGACCGACGCAAGGGGTCTCAAGTTCTCCGGGTGAAAACCTAAGCTTCGTCGGAAGCAGGTGGCGGTGACGGACGCGTCACTACCTTGTTGGAGGTGCCGCCTTGGAGGTCTTCGCCCTTGCGGTTCCAGGGTTCGCGGCGGTTGGGAAATTGGCTCTGTTGTCGAGGATAGTGGACTGCGGGGCGGAGGCCCCTGACGGTGGTGGTGTCGAGGCGGCGGCCTTGAGCCCCCATGCAGCGACGGTCCTAGGGGCTTAGCCGTGGCGTGGCATGGGGCTTGGGTGGTGACTTGGAGATCTGTGTGGACAACGAGTTCGTCGACCTGGTTGGTTCGTCTTCGGGAAATGTGAAGGTGGATCTCGCTGCTACGTCGGGGCGGTGGCCCCGGATTTGGCGTGATGGTCGAGATATGTGGGCATACGACTAGATTGGGTAGCGAGGCCCCGGCCCCGGAGCTGGTGATATGTTTGTTGCGTTCGGTAGCTACGTTGTGTGGACAACAGACCTTGTTTCTGTGGTTTTTCGTCTCGGTTTTCTTTATAAACCAGGCAATGTATAGTTTGTATGGTTTTTGACCCTATTTTTCTGATAAATTGGATCACTCTATCCTATCTAATCGGCGCGGTGGATACGACCAACTTGGCCTTAAAAAAGTCTAAAACATTATATATTTTAGAGTGGAGTCGAGTAAAAAAGATGAAAAGACGATCACATGGTTAGAGCATCTCCACTCGGGTTCCCAGCAGGCCGTTCCCAGGACGTATTTTTCGTCCGGACGCCGAAAATTGGCCCACCCGCGTTCTCAGGACGCCGGTTTCGTCCGGATTTGGCCCAAAATAGCTCCGGCGTTCCCAGGCCGAACCCGCGGCTCTGGGAACGCGCTGAGAATGCCAGACAAAGCGAATTTGGCGGGGGAAAAGGATCTCGGCGCGTGGACCTGCCCAGTCAGCGACCGAAGGCCGTCCGTCATCATCCTTCCACCTCAGCTCCCGCGAAGGACCGCCAGATGGACTGCCAGGCATTAACTGCCTGTCTCGTCGATCATGCATCGGCGTAATGGCGCGCCACCGCCGCCTCGGCTTCCCGCCGTTTCCACGTTTTCCACAAAATCATCTACACCCCTCCTGCCTTCGCCGCCCGCGCTCGGCCTATAAAAGCCGGCCACCGCACGGCTCACGAAACACACTCTCCAACCCCTCTCCAACTCCGGCGAACAGTAGAGCTCGGCGAAAACGCCTATGGCAGAAAGGTACCCAGGCGATCCCGCGGCGGCCAACGGTTTCGGCCGGCGCACTCTGCAGCAGTGGGAGGCGCGAATGCTGTACGATGCCAATTACATGGCGCCGCCGGATTTCCGCTGCCCGCCCGGCTAGAAGCTCAGCGCCGGCGGCATACCGATACGACCGCTGTCGGAGGGCAAACAAATGGTCGAGGAGATCCAGGAGGCCATCGCGGCGATGGAGGACCCGAAGCTCGTTGAAGACCCCAGCAACCTGGTCCATTGGGAACAGTTCTTCGCCGAGCGGCGGCTGCGCAAGCTCGTTGCCCACGAGGGGCCGCACGACACGCCGCCGAAGCGCCACAACTTGGTCGGGCACCATCGGTGGTGGAGCGCGCCGGGACACACGCTCGCCGCCGTCCTCGAACACATCCACGCCGGCAACAACCCCCGCCTCAGCTTCCCGCGCTCTCCAACGCCAGCACCTCGCCGCGGGAGCCGACCTCCGGCCAACTGGCTTCCTAGGAGGATGGGCAGCCTCACCTCCTCCTCCTTCGTGTCGCGCACGTCCGGGACGGCGCCGGTGCAGTTGCCGCAGAGCAGCGGCAAGTTCTTTCGGCCTCCCAAACGCGAGGCCGACATGCCTAGGAGCTCGCTGCTGAGGACACACGCACATGGCATCGTTATCAACGGTCCCTACATGGCGACGCCGCCGACATGCCAACTCCGCCTGCGACAGCCGAAGCCAGAGCCCGCGGACTGGGGCGTGGCTGTCGACGAGGACTCTTCGCCTTAAAAATGGCGATCGAACGTTCTCTGCACGACGCCGTGCCTCCGTCGGCGATTCCGGAGCCAAACATCCTCGCCTGGTCCAAGGCGGACTGAGAATAGGAGGAGGCACGCCGCCTTCAGCGCCTGCAGGAGCTGGCCGAGCGCTAGGCCGGCGTGCGCCGTCAGCCAGCCTACCAGGATGCGCCTCTCGTCATCCTCGACTACGATGACGACGACGTCGGCCCTTCCTACCAGCCGTAGAGGTACGGCAATGCAGGCCAAGGCAGCTCACGCCCTCCGCACGGCGGCGATGACGATGACGGCGACGACAACGGCACGGCGGATCCGGACTACACCAACTTCTACCACAACTTTGGTATGTAGACGGCGTCCACCGGCATCGGCATCTGCTTCGGCTTCGGCCCTTTTTTAGTTTTTTTAAGTTTTTTTTAGCCTAGTTGAAGTCAGAATTCGAGTGTCCAGCCGAATTCGACGTAATATGTACGAATCGGCCATCTATTAATGAAATCCGCTATATTCGCCCAAAATTTGCCGACTTTTACTAAATTTTGTCTAAACCCAGAAACTCAGCCTAGGAACACCACTGAAAAACAGGCCGTTCTCAGGCTGAAAACTTGCTTCATCCGACGCTATTTACGTCCATATAAACAGACCAGAGAAAAGGCCATATAAAAACTCGCTTGTCTTCTCATTTTTGGTCGGTACGCCCTGCCTTTCGATGTGTGGCAACTGCTGCCAAGTCAAATTAATTACTAGCAAAACGTCGACGTTTCAAAACTTCTCCTTAATAATAACTGTTGGATGATCCACGATTGTCAACATATGCCTGACCTCAGTGACACGACAGAGGAACCATCTTTTTATCCATTGACGACCCCTTCCTTGGTAGGATCGGTCTTTGCTTAGTCCAATCCACAGTGTGGGGCCAGGAGCAATGCAAGGTAACGCACTGCATTTTATCTCTGTGCGTGTGGTCTATACCGGTGGTGGTGTCGTCCTCGGCAAGTCGTCTGACTTGGTTGTTTTGCTTTAATACGGTCGGTGCACCCTGCAACTCAGGGTGCAGGTTGGAGCGGACCGTCCGCGGCGCCGCAAACGAAAGCCCACGTATCAGCTTATGCGGAGGCCCGCGGCAAAGGAGAGGAAATATGTGGATTTTGCGGGCCACCAACATATCCCGCATACGCGCATATGTTCTAGCCTCGAAATTGCACATGACCGTGCAGGCTCGTGAGGATGTGTGGCTGGAGCGCCGCCGGCTTGCTAGTTGACAGCAAGGTAGACTAGGGGCAGTTAGTTGGCGTCTTGGCGGTGAACTCAACAGAAAGAAGTCCAGTCCGAGCACCCGCCCTGTTATTTCCCTTGCCTGCATCGGCTGTAGCTTAAGCGGGTATGCGGCCGCATGCGGCCGCATGCGGCCGCCGCGAGCAGGTCGCCTTAAGTCCGCATAAATTAAGCAGGTACATGCGGCAATATGCGGAATGCCCGCAGGTAGTCCCACTTACAGCCTTACCTGCAACATATGAGACACTACCCGAAAATGAATTTTAGCCGTGCACGAGTACCAACATATGAGGTCATTTACGCGAGCAGAACTTAGATTCTTGTGGTTAGAGTTAGAGCATCTTCACCGGTGCTGCCCCAACCGGCCTCCAAATGGCCTTTGGCGGAAGCCGGGCAAAAAAGGGCCGACACCGACGGCCCCAATACATGCTGGCGCCTCACGTGGTCTGTTTAGTTGTCTATCACTCCCATGTCGGCCCCTATCCACAAGGAGCGAACGGTGACACTATCTATGTAAATGGCGTTGCTATGCCTCTGCGCCATGGTAGTCGACGCACCAAGGCAGTCGATGAGCCCGTCCCGTCAATGACACCATCAATGTCACCCTAGACTCTTTTAGCACGCCGCCCGTCCACCGTTTACATCATTGGTTTCCACGGCCGCGAGTCCAATTTGAAGTTGTTAATGTTCATACTGGCCAAGCATAAAATAGATTAAAAAAAGAATTTATATTCATTCCGTTCAATTTAAACTTCCTCCTTATTAACCTAGAACCAGGCAATGGCCGTGGCCATGGTTGTGTCCAACCCGCGTTGCCACCAGCCACCTTGCCCGACTTCTCCGGCTTTGAGTTCTTCTTGGTCATTTCCGAAGACTCTTGGGATGCTCTTAAGCTTCCGGGCAAGTTTGCCGATGTGCTCGATGGCCAGGAGCTTCGTGAAGTGAAGTTGTGGGAGGCTACCGACGACAGCTATTGGAAAGTGGAAGTGTACTTCGATGGTGAAGGCCACATGTATCTAGCACAGGGGTGGGAGCAATTCGCCTGCGCGCACAACTTGCATGTCAGGCAGTTCCTTTCGTTCACATACGGCGGCGATGGCAGGCTCAACATCAAGGTGTTTGATGACACCATGTGTTGTCGGCACTAGCGCATTGACGAGGAGGAGGACAACGGCAATGGCGAATAAGCCGCGAAGGCCACCGGCTGTGTTTTAGTGATTTCTTGTGTATAGAAGAGTATATTGAAATCCACGGATGGAGGGGGTGCTCTTCTGCTGGCATTTGCGTTCATATTTACACTACAAGTCCACGTAATACCGCACTTTGCCGTCCGTTCACACTCGATCTGGTCCCGTGGATCCCGTAAGAAAACTGAGCTAATCTTGCGCTAAGTTCACACCGGTCTCTAGTATGCTCTCCACGCATATAGTATACTCACTTCCGTTTAGAAATATAAGATATTTTAGCTTTGTAAAATAAATGTATCTAAACTTTTTTTAGTGGATACGTTCATCGCTTTTTACCTTTTTAGTGGAGTATCCATCGCTTTCACGACATGCACTTGGACGAAAGATTCATCGGAAGTTAATGAGCTCGAAATCCTATTGTGTGGCTTTACCTATTCCCCGTTCAGAAATGTCTCCTCATTTTAGAATATAAGATGTTTTAGCTCCGTGAAAGGAGTGTATCTTGACCTTTTTTAGTGTATAGGTTTATTTAATTTGGAGTGAACCTCACACTAGAAGGGGTCTGACTGGTTACAAAGGGACCGCTTCGTTTTTGTAGGATGGTCCGGCCTATTGCTCTTTCCTTGCGCTTATTTCGCTTTAGGGGGTTGGTTTACAGGGACTGCTTTTGTAACTTCTTGGTATACCCATGGATTGGCTAGTTCCTATTTGGAAGGTTGTAATTTTTTAACCGCAGCAGTTTCTACTCCTGCCAACAGTTTAGCACACTCTTTGTTGCTACTATGGGGGTCGGAAGCACAAGGAGATTTTACTCGTTGGTGTCAATTAGGATCTTCCGCGGTCTTATTTCTTTCATTCTTGCTCGAGCCGGATGATTATAAATTCTCATGTTCGGTTCCTTTGGGGGATGGATCCTAAAGAGTTCGCCTATCCCAATAACAAAGAAACCAGACTTAAATGATCATGTATTAAGAGCTAAATTAGCTAAAGGGATGGGCCATAATTATTACGGGGAACCCGCGTGGCCCAATGATCTTTTATATATTTTTCCAGTACTAATTCTAGGTACTATTGCATGTAATATAGGTTTAGCAGTTCTCGAGCCATCAATGATTGGTGAACCGGCAGATCCATTTGCAACTCCTATGGAAATATTACCTGAGTGGTACTTCTTTCCCGTGTTTCAAGTACTCTAAAAAGATTTGATTTTTCTTTTTCCATCCTCATGGCCTTTCTATCCTTCTAATCAAATTTTAAATTCGATTCAAAAGAAAGCGACTAGAATTTACTTCCTGCATACATACTCCTCTAGAAGAGCATACAATAATGCGTGATAAAGGCAGAAAATATAGAATCATAGTATATTCAATCAAAATCAAAGGTAAAATTCTCTTACCTAAGATCTCATACTATACTATCCTCTTAGACTTTTTAAGGCGAGATATACTCATTTCACAAAGCTAAAATATTCTATATTTTAAAACGAATAGAGTATAAAATATTTTAGTTTTTGAAACAAACATATACAGATATCTTTTGGTCATAGGTTCACTCCAAATCTATACACAAAAATCATCTATACTTCCTTTCAAAAAACTAAAATATCTTATATATTTTATAGAGAGGGAGTACTACTACTTGCACCTGTGGATCGCCTTTTTTTACCTATTCCATCAGCTTGCTGCCTAGTGCAGAGTAGCCTTAAATTTAACCATGGAAATAAATGGTTAGTTAGGCCTTTCACAATGGGGTGTATCTTATCACATTATCTTAGGAGAAATAAATTGTTAAGAGACAACCTCTCCAATACATTGTTTCTTAAGTGGTGTCTCTACATTTAATAATTTAGATGATATGCATGTATTTGATTGGTCTAACCTTGCTTTTCGCCTATGGTTTCGTGCAAGATGTGTTTCTTAGGTAAGATACAACATCAATCTCTTTCCTCATTAACTTGCCACATAGGCAAAGTAACTAGGATACACCGCTAAGAACCGTCCATCGTCAAAGTCCTTATGCTATACCGCATCAGGTCCAAAGCTAGACAGCCTTGCGAGTGCGACAAAGCTAGCTGTTCCTGATGTGCTAACCACTTTATATCTTGGCTTGGTCACGGAATCGATCGATCTGCTGAGGAGGATGCCACAATCAAAAGAGCAGGCTTGAGATGGATCAAAAGACCCGCGGGTCCACCATTCTTTACGAGGCAAAGTGCTTCCCAGTGCAGACATCAGAACCATCGTTGGCCTGAACACCAATCACGATATTGAAATAATACTACTCTCTTCGACCTATATTATTAGTTGACTTAGATTTGTGCTAGATACGAATCGTATGTAGATAAATATAAATTAACTAATATGAATTCGGAGGGAGTACTATAGATCTCACAAAACAATAAGTATCTTTCTCCATGTTACGTACGCTGGAGGACAATACTAACAATGTAGAGAATTAGTCTAGCTACAACCCTCGAGCGGAATTAAAGCGACCATTTCCTCCCTGTTCTAATCCAATAATATCTACTTCGTATTTTCTTTTACCGCTACTTTTTCTTCACGCAAAAAGATACACGAACAACTTTTTTTCGCTATCGACATTTTCTTTTTCTCTGTGTGTATTGTAGGCCGCCACTTGGCAAGTAGAACTGGGATCTAGCGGTATGTGTCGCTGGCAGCGGGGCAGGTGCACGTGCCGAATAAAAAAAAGGCGGGATTATGATTAGGGAAACAACTCGTGCGAGTAGCTTTTGATTCAGTCATCCGTGACCATAAATATTACCTCCCGAATCACTTTCGCCTTCGCCCCCTTTCATCCGGCCACCTCATACGCCAGTTGAGTGAAAACTTAGTGCATTGATTAGATACGTTGTACTCCTTGAAAGATCAGCGAAGAATCGTCCGCAAATTAAACAAAATAACCTATTTGTATAACAAATTTAAATAATAAATCTTCTACCAAAATATTTCACACCATCTAACTGCACATTTGCCACGCTGGCGTGGTGGGGCCCCGACCCGTGTGTGCGGCGCCTGCGGTCATGGCGCCGCAAACACTGTTGCAGCTCCATCTGCAATGGCGCCGCACTCTTGCTACGCTGGCTAGGTGGGGCCAGACCCGCAAGTGTGGCGCCGTATAAGGGGAGTGCACCGCACGCAAGCCTGCATCGCCGACATGGCTGGCGCCGCACGTGCACAACCACATAGCCGTTGGCTGCCCGTCCCGACCTAGCCCTAAACCATTCTTCCTGCCATTCCCAACCCGAGCAAGGAGGCGGCGACTCTTCTATCTTCCCTTCTCCAATCTCCACCCAAAGGCACAAGATTTGAAGGAAAAGTTAGGGGATTCCTTCCCCCAGGTACTCTCCTCCATATCCCTCCATTTCATCTGAAAATTTCAAGTTATTTGTCCCTAGTTTGCGAAATTCGTCTAAACCCTAAATCCCATTAGATTTGTAAATTACTATCGAGAAATGTCATGTTTGGTTGATCTTTAGCTTTAGTATTGGTATAGTAATCCTTCATGTGCATAGCTAAGATTGTTAGGGTTAGGGTTGGGGTTAGGGTAATGTTTTGGTTTTGTAAGTATGATGTTAGTGTAAATTTTGGCATGGATACTTATTGAGTTCATCTACCGTTGTGTTGTTATACTTTTTTAGGGATGGCTAGAATTTTTCATGTTCACCATGTGGACAAGGACGTGTTCTTGAGAAGCATTATTGATCCGGACCCGAATGAGATTGACTTGGTGTTCGATCGTAGTCCTACCTATTCCGAGGTGTTAAAACAAGTTCGGGTAGATTTGAATTTGATGGATCCAAGTGATGTTGTTTACTTGGGGTAGGCACAATGTGGGATTTGGGTTGCACAACTGTTGGAAAACAATGCGTATTAGCTCCGAGCAACGTTGGGTTGCATACAACGAGGTGGTGACCGAATAACATGACAAGGCTTTGAGTTATTTGCCACAAAAAAGGTTGATGCTAATTTGCAAACAAGTATCATCCGGGTTGCCTCCCCATTTGATGGCAGGGGTCCTTCACCCATGAACCAAGAGGAATTTTCCGACCCTCCTTTGACCCAACAACATGAAGTGAGGACATCTCTAAGCCCCATTTTAAAGAACCAAGATGAAGCATTGGAAGAGGATAATGATGAGTACGGGGATGATGAGAGCGATGTTGAGCTCCATGACAACACTGTTGGAGATTTGGACCTATATCATACACAATAGAACATGGATCATGACAACCCATATTCTCGAATGTATGCATCAGACTCAGATTGAGGATGGTTCCGATGAATAAGTTGACGAGGAGGGGTTCACAAAGGATGAGACCGAAGTACACGGGAAGGGCAGGGATCCTCAGATACCCTTGTTTCGTGATCTTATTCTAGCGGATGAAGCCATGGTTGATGGTGGCAAGGGTGTAGTGCTTGGAACAAGGACAACTTCCTACCGTGATGATAATCACGAGAAGAATGGGATTTTGAAAGGACCGAGGTTTGCCACCTTGTTGGAATTTAAAGAATGGATCAATGACTACTCGATTAGGTATCATCGTCCCTTCAAAGGTGTGCCAGCGGCAGGCTCGGAGCCGGTGCGGGCGCGGGCGAAGGCTGGTCGATCACCTTCCCAGGCCACGCTGGCCACTCGTCCGTTAGTGGTCGGAGAAGCCCACACCTCCTCGGCAGTGGTGGCGGTGGAGGCAGCCCCGCGATCACATGCGCCACTAGGCTGGTGAGCTGGACGGCATCCTGGTAGCCGCCCCAGATGTCGTCCTCCTCCTACGCGCTGGCCGTGATGGCCTGCTCAGTGAAGGCATCCTCGTCGTAGCCCCACGCCAGGAGCTCCTGATACTCTAGGGGCAGGCACGCGACGGCAGATGCGGCAGCCTCCTCCTCCTTGACAACGACGTCGAGGTCATTGTTGCCAAGCTCAGCGTCAGAGTGGTTGACGGTACCGTCGTTGTGGGGCTCGAAGGCGGGGAGGGCGCGGGACCCCCATGGCTCGAACTCGCAACGGAAGGAGCTCGCGCGCCGCGCCGTGTGCTCCCAGTCTAGGAACTCCTTCCAGAACCAGGAGGGCCGATGGGAGCTTGCGGACGCGCCGTGCGATCTCCTCCTCTAGCGCTTTGCCCTCCTTGGGCGCGGGCGGCACCGGCACCCGATCCCGGTTGAGGTGCCAACCCATGGGGAGGAAGACATCATGGTGGGTGATGCCTACCCCTCCCTCCACCGCCGCTCGCACTCCACCACACGGAAGTAGCGGCGGTCGCAGTGGGGCTCCTCCTCCACCCGGTGCTCGGCGGGGCGGTCGACAAAGTCCTACGGCCGTGGCCGCGGCGGCACGACCCCCCGAAGGAAGCCCGGCAGGCCAGAAGAGGCCCCTTGGTGGTGTCGGCCTCCCGATGAGGACCCGCTCGCCTCGTGGTCGCACTTGGCCTTCTTGACCCTGGCTTCTTCATTGTCGATGGTGGCGGAGGTGCTGGGAGTGGGTGAAGCTGGCGACGGCGAGAGGTGGGGAGTGCGGCACCGACGGGCGCAGGGGCCGACTTTATAGCCCCTGCGTGTGCGAACGCGTGCAGGTTCTCGCACCTTCGCCTTCAATGCTGGCGCGGGAACTCAGGCGCCGTCCCATTGGTCAGGGTGTCGTCTCGTCGGCATTGATGGCCGAGGCTCCCGCCGGTCAGCCTGCCGCCCCGCGCCTCTGAATCGGTGCCGCTGCGCGTCTAAATCGGTGTCGCGCTAAGCGGTCGCTGACGGGTGGGCCAATAGCACGCGCCGGAGGACACGCTCTCGGTCTGCCCGTGTCCGCCCGACGCATCGGCCATGCAAATTTGGTGCGCCGATGGGTTGAGCCTGGCGAGTCGGTCCGGATGGGTCGTGCCGCTGGGAGGCTGCACACGTCCAGCACGTCCGCGTGGACGCGTTCGGACGAGTTGGATCAGCCCGGTGGAGATGTCCTTATCTAGAGAGTTGTTCAATTTTGATTTGGCAGGCATGAGGATCAACCGGTAGTGTCAATGATGCCTTGCTTGATCCGGCCATCAATAACTCTGCTACCAGATTGTTAGGTAGTGCCAAACTTTATCTGTCACTTGCCATTGCTCCTAGAGTTTAGGTCAGATGTGTAGCTTCTTCGATCGAATAAATGAAAAATTAGAAAGTTTAGGTCAGATCTGATGAGGTTCCGCTCTGAATAATGCCCAAAGTAATGGAGAGAGTGTGGGCCAGAAGGAAACGGTCGCATCTGGTCTTCGACGAGTCGTTAGGTTGTGTTTATTTATTAACAAATCAATGGATGCGTGGTGTCCGTACTGCCGGTAACTGGGCAGGAAGGTCACTGACGCCAGATTCCCTTTCTGGCCAGCTCGGCTCAAAGACAATGTAGTACACTACTGCATGCTCACACGATACACTACGACCTTTTCAGATCTAGAAAAAACATGGTGCTCTTGATTAATTTACTTTATATTTTCTATTACTAGCAAACATGCCCGTGTGTTGCAACGGGTCATAATATTTCATTAATCGTGGTGCACGTCAAGCTTCATTTTCATGTTTTGAGCAAAAGAATAATATCATTTCACAAGATGTACATTTTCAAGAAAACATTGAAAAATAATCTTTGTTATGATTAAGCCGATACCCTTAACCGAGAAACAACACTATGATACAATTCTTCATAATGTGAAGCTGGGAAAATCTCGGCTGAAGTCAGTATGCATATCCATCCGCACTAATAGTGTCAATCTAAGCAAATTGTTCAACATCATCCATGCATGCATCCAAATTTTGCTCATACTTAACATGTTCTTGTACACCTACAAATTCCTCTCTATTGAGTCATCATAAATATTAAGTTTTTTTCCAAGAAGGAAGCAAGGTACTGAAAATCACAATATTCCAAAGAACCGATGGTGTGGTGCCTTTGCAAACCAATTAGTAACCATGGCATGAAACAAAATCATGCTAGCACCCTCATCAAGGACATAAAAGCGATTTACAATGCACAGATGATTCAAAGTTTCTAACAAAATCATCCATAAAATGACATACTGAAAAAATAGTACCACCAAATTTGTGGAGGAATATTTGATTAAGCACCTAAAGCCTCAGTAAAGCAAAATATGTCTTCCACTTTGAACAGAAATACATAATCTCCGCCTTCAATCAACCTATAATTGATTGTCACTTCTTGCATACGTACAATGTGGCACCAACCACAGATAATCGAGTGTTGTTACTGGAATGGCCCACTACTGCATCGTGCACGCCACTAGCCTCCTGATCCCACTCTTTCTTGAAAACCTCCATCCTAGAAATGTTAGGAATTTCATTAAGTCCAACTCCCCAATAAAGTAATCCTTCATTAGATCCTTCGCACACTTGTTGTGACCCATGTCTTCAAACTCATTTGTTCCATACTTACCTTCAAACAGATTATCATATATGATCAAACAACTTTAATAGGAAATTAAGAATGCCAAACAAAGGACACCAGGAAGAGATTGGTAGTAGTAGTACCAGTCATCGCATGGCATTTCAGGAGCTATTGATATGAAAGAAGATCATTTTAGGTCAGAGTGGCTTACGAGAGTCATTTTTTCCTTCCTTCCAGATAGTCCCTCAAGTACCTTGTCAACTATCAAATAATAATATTTAGGACAAATAAAAAAGAACTCAAAGTAAATTGGTGAGTTACTAACATCGATGAATTGGATATTATCATTGTAATATTTAAACTTGAAAACTGATTGCATAAATAGTTTAAATAGAAGAAAAAATGACCGGCCAGAAATAGATTAATGTTTGTTGGACTGCTAGTAGTATACACATGGAATCCAAACTGAACAAGTTCTAATGAAGTTGGGAACAAAGACATTACTCGTGAGTCATGAACACATCAAATCTATTGGGCTGCTAGGCTTATACTTATTAGAGAAATACTTGTTGACTATTAGATTCATACACCAGAAAAGAGAAGATATCCACCAGACATGCATTAGGACCTTGATTAGCAAAACATGTGATGGGTGTTATCTAGAGTAGCCCAGAAAAAAATGAAAATTTGTGATCTGTTCTTTGCCTATTTCAAAATAATATTACGGTCATCAATATAAACTTGAGTCCTACAAATGTTTTCCTAAAGTTTTCTTCTGATTTTTCTGATGATCTAACAAAGCCTACAAATACCAGCGTTGGAAAAGGCAATCATTCTCATGCAGGTATAACTCACTAACAGAAAATGCAAAAAAGTAAGGTATTTTGCAAGTAACATGTGCTGTGGAAAAAGGAGGTACAAAATACATGGCAAGTGGAAGTACCCTCAAACACTTTTCGAAAACCATGGATGTGTTGTTGATGAACTTACTCTCTATCAACCTTGAATCCTGGAGGTGAAAGATTAAAATAGTTGTATACCAAGGATAATATCTAGTACTCCCTCCGATCCAAATTAATTGACTCAAGTTTGTCTAGATTCGGATGTATCTATCACTAAAACATGTCTATTGTAATACACGTATTGTGTAGCAGTGATCATGAAGCCATGACATAGCACTTTTTCTTATACTCCTCCCGATCCAAATTAGTTGACTCAGAGTGATCATGAAGCCATGACATAGCACTTTTTCTTATACTCCTTCCGATCCAAATTAGTTGACTCAGATCTTAGTCAACTAATTTGGATCGGAAGGAGTATAAGAAAAAGTGCTATGTCATGGCTTCATGATCACTGCTACACAATACATGCATTAGAATAAATGGTAGATTAACCAACCATATTTCTAGTGCTCTTCTTTCGCTCCTGGTCATCAAGGTCTGCTATGGTCAGAATGGATCCACTAATCGGTGCTCACTTTGTAGGTCATCGTATTTATGAAAAGCATGTATAGTGATAATGCACTGTGATGGGCTGCAAAATAGTATGAAGTTAATCTTAACATGATAATATAGAACTACTACTAAAAGGATTGAAGAGAAAAACAGATGGCATAGAGACTAAGAAAGGAAAGATAATGAAACAATAATACCCACTATTGAAGACCATGTTAATGAATCCATATATTATGTTCAAAAAATGAATCCATATAGAAAACATGCCTTGACTTGATGTTAACATTTGTTGCAGCTGTGCTATGCTTAAGCATGTCATGTGAAACTAAGCTATCAGCATCCATAAAATTTGAAATAGCCACCTGCAAAGCATCAAACAATTTATTGCATGCCACTAAGAATATTAGTATCGATGTGCAATGCAAGTCAAATGCCATGTGCAATTCCAAGATTCTATCTATCGGGTCAGAAATTGAGGCTAATTATAGCAAAAAAAAGTGCAGATTCCTTATAGGACAGGGAATAGACATCTTAATTCTGACAATCTAATTGAAATTATTAGGAAATTTTGACCACGTAATTTGAACCAACATCAGAGTAAACCTATGTATGTTCCCATCACGCATACTCAAATTTCGAAGTTATTATTTCGAAGCTACCTCTTTAAGACCTTTAATTATAGTTGACTGTTGGAGGACAAGGTCAACCGCACCAGATAGGAAGTCGAGAATCCGTTCTGCTTTTCCTTCACAGAATATCTCAAACATGGACAATTAAAATGACCTGGAAGTATGGAATGGAACTCGTTAAGAGATAGTAGTAGTTGTGATGAAATTTGAAAGCTTCCACTATCGCTACAATTCTAATGGGGACTTGCTTTTGCAGACCCTGATAGATAATTGAGAAAGGATGGGCAATGGTACCATATTATTACATAATAGAAACCAAGGATGGCTTACATGCAAAGGATTGGATGCTGCACCAATGTGTCATATCATATCTACATCATTTTGCTTTTAAGGATACTTCATGGATCCTGCTTTAAAGTTGCGCTTGTACACAAAATTATGAACATGAGTATTTGGGGAGCAGTTGCAGCATGCAACTTGAATGGTTGATACCCTTGAATGGCAGGCACTAAGACTTTATTGTCTAAGTGAGACATATGCCAAATATTCTTGTTCAAGTTAAAACCTATACAATTATAAGGCACTTAACTTTTGGTTAAAAACATCCCATCAATACAAGGCAAGATATACTAACCGTTGATTTAAGTTGACCAATCCACAATTTTGGCTATTGGTAGCAGAAGTTGTTATTTCTATTATCAGGTAACTATCTGACATAGTCATGTCTAATTTTGAATGCAAATTAAGCTCACCTAAAGTAGCATGCTCCATACCCCTTCTCGCTGACCAGGTACTCCAGCAACCAATTTTGCCCATAGCGCTCGATCTGGGAAACCCACACCTACAGATGAGAGAGAGGGAGTTATTCATAGAGAGAAACGAACATACAGTCAGTCTCCTTCCGTGACAGTATGTTGCAAGTTCCTAGGTAGCGATGGTAATATCATGACATTTGACTTTGTGTATATAATGTGGAGTCTAGGAGGTACACTATGGAAATAAACACACGTATGGACATAAAACACAAGCAGCAGAACTCATCATCCAAAGAGTTTATTAAATTTGTGCATACTGCATCCATGTATCTAGACCGCAAAACAGATTCTCGAGATCACGTGCTTACCTAGCCTATATAGATGGCCAGCATTTGAGCCATCAATGAATGGTTAAGCCTCTTCAACCACAACTTGAGATTACTATACTTTTCTAATCTTTACCAAAAAGGGCCAGAGAAAAAATAATATATCATCTTAGTTAAACCTCTTCAACACAACTTGAGCTTGCCTGCAGTGATATGGATTGGTCATTGGTGCCTAGCTGATGATGTGGTATTCTCTTTTTTGTCAAATCTAGATATAAAATCGCTAAAACCTCATTCAATGGCCACTGATCTTTATTATTTTATAATAAAGAGAACCTGCAGATCAGTGAGTGAGGGTAATGTAATTATATATATGGCCGGGCATACCAAGAGAACCAAACTGCAGGTAAACTTACAATGGAGTGGAAGCTGATGGGTGCAAATCAAATAAAGACGAATCAAAGGAGGCATGATTAGTATATTTGTAGGCATGGATGCTTTTGCACTAAGACATGCATACACTGATGCATCATCGAAAATTTGGGCTTCAAGACATGTAGAGAGTTGTTTTGGATCTGTTCGGGCTCATGTAGCTATTGGATAACTCCTCGTGGGTTCTTCACCAGGTAAGGGTGGTGCCGCGGCTTCTTCCGGAGCGTTGCCGATGCTTTAGTTCGATGTTGAGCACGCTCAATAGGTGCAGTCTCTAGTCATCACTTGTTACTCTCTACAAACCCCTGACAATGCCAATATCTGCAGCTGTAGGATAATAATAGCACTCATCGGAATTTACAATTCAGATTCTATTTTTTCTTAACTGCAAAATCAACTTGCAGAGTTTGTGGTATAGTCTTCCTTCTATCATTATTTACTCTCCTGTAAGTTTCTAACCTTAGTGTTCCAAACCAGCAATATGTATCCAATGTGAGTCGCCTGACAGCAAGGAAAGAAAGTATTTAGGTCTGACAGAGGATGCACGTGCAGTATACTTACTTGCATCTGAGGAGGACCTGGATGTTGAAGCCTCCACCGCCGACCGCCTTGGCAAAGGAAGGGGAGGGGAAGGATTCGGTGATGACCGCTGTCATGCCAGTGGTGTGGTCTCCATTCCGTCCAGCATCTGCAGTGGGGAATTTCGAATTATAAACGAAAAATCGAGCGAGAATAGAGGAATGAAAGAGAATGGATTGGATCCGAGAAGAACCAAACCTTTCGACCGTACCTCAATCAGAGAAAGTGGTCTGCAGGGATGAATCTTGGATGGTTCGGCGCTAGCGAGCGATGGTCAGAGGATGAGATCGAGTCGGCGGAGCGTCTCATCCGCAGTCGGAGCAAGATCAGTGGGATTGGGCCGGCGGCGTGTTAGCTTGGAAAATTCGGTGCTGCGAATTTGGAGGAGGGCACGACGCATGCGCCAAGGTTCCCGCACACATTAGAAGTACGACAAAGGCGCCCACGCTCGTGCGGGGAGGCCGGCGGGGGCATGGGCTCTAGGAGGCAGCCACGCGAAAGAGGGACAAGACTGGATGTCGACGTGAGGGAGCCTTGGATTTGAGGCGTGATATGCGGCACGCGAGAATCACGGTGTATGTGCAGTTGTAATATTTTTTTAATAATGCGCGGCGAACGGGATCAATAGAGAGCTACGAAGGAGGTGGGACAAACGGAATGACGTAGTGGAATGGAACGCCCGAATTTACTTGATTGGGTGGAAGGACAAAATAGTCTTATTTGAAAAGTGTTGGACGAAACCAACGACCGGAGGAAACAGAGGAAATTCGTCCTTTTTAATTTTCTATATTAAATAGTAATTCCGGTACAACATCTTACACCCTTTATTTCATGCTGTAAGTTTTGTCCCAAACAGTCTTGCAACAAAAGATATAATCCGAAGAAAAATGATCGGTGAAGAATGTGTGTGTGAAACCTTGCCTTGCCTTGCAAGTTGTGGCAAGAAGAACATAGTATTGACCAACACCGCAAGAGACCAAAACTAGAATTTTTTTTCCAATGCATAAATCGGTGGGACTTATCTATCAACCTATGTACGTAACAAAAATACTTTTATATACACCAAATTGTATATGCTTACGACATTGCCTTAACTGCAAAGGCGGCAATTTAACAAGTTATCTTATTGTTGAGGATCATGCAAAGAAAAACAAAGACCTTCCAGAGACGGCAACCTATTTGTATCACTTGCTATGACCTTATATTAAAGTGTCGGAATCAAACAACAACGCAGTGTATAGTACACGTAGAATATCAAGAAAAGTGTTGGAGACCATAATGTAGGACAAACGTTGCCTACTACTAATAGTATAAGTGGTACCTGTTGTTGGTGCGTGCCTCCAAAAGATTGACGGTGAGGTTTCAAATCGGTCGATTATTCATCAATTTCATTGGTGGGGGCCTTGATTAGGATGACCATTGTGCTCCGTGTTGGTTAACCTGGTGTGTACCGCGATTTGTTACCGATTGTGTATTAATGTTCGTAGTTTGTCAAAATATACGTTCGTAATGAGTGATGCAAAAAAAACTTAGGTTGGGCAGAAGGATGCTTGATTAGTGCCTGCAAACTTAATTACCTTCAATGTTGCTTGCCCATGCTCAAGCACTCAAGTTTAATCATCATCCCCGCAAAAGCTTAAGCATGCTCAAGCACAACTGATTATTGATTAATTTCATTGATAGAGCCCCTTGATTTCGATAGTCATTTAATGTTGTGTTGGTTATCCAGCCATACGTTTTGTTCCTAGATCGTGTATTAATTCTCATGATTTATTCAGAAAATACCAAGTGACACAAAAATGGCGTGGTAGAGCTAGTGCCTCGCCACGCTCATCTTGTTGGACACACGCCGTAGAATGTGAAAAGGTAATTAAGCACAGACATAGAACAAAATCAAGGGCCATCGGTGGATAAAAGAGTGTTGGGATCAAACAACACTAGTTTCTGTGTCGTGTGTACATATGCAATGTGTCGTGTGTACATATGCAAGACTTGCGATAGAAATGATAGTTGTTGGTGGCAAGGTGCGCAATCGATCTCTACTTGATTGATTATAGAGTTTCATCCAGACCGGGCCTTACATGACTACAAACATTGTGTTTCGTGTTAGTTATCCAACTACTAGATCCGAGTTCAATTGTTCCATCGTGTATCCATGTTCATGCTCAAAATATGAGTACATGCAACAACTTAACTAACCAACCAAGGAATTTAAATTGAGATTGGATAAGAGGGTTGTTGTATACACACAAATGTACATGTAGTACTGCTTGTTTCAGCATTGAAATTTTCACAATGATCGAGTAAGCCACATTTATCCATTGAATGGCCCTTGGTTACGAACAATCGTTGCTTAATCTTTCGTACATAATCCAATCTAGTTTGTGGTTCTGGCAGAAGACACGTTTGTTTAATTATCAATATATCTTAATTTCATAGGCCGGACCCTAGTTAAGATGATATCCTTTCGTGTTGGTTAACAACCTACCCGGCCCCTCCGATTTGTTCAAGTGTTCCATCTTGTACCAGTGTTCATGCATGCTAATTTGAAAAGCAGTCACGTACGTGCGACAACTTAACTAATCGATGCGGGAATTTTATTAGATGGGACAGGAAGGGTGCATGACTATTGCGTACTACCTCGGGATTATAGATCCGGAGAGCCTTTTTATATTGTTTGATATTATAAGAGATATCTCATTTATTAGTGTCTCTCATTCAATGCATGTTCTTCTTTCCTCTCACCTATCCGCCTATTCCTTGGTCGGACTAATATTATCTTTTTCCCCAAACTAGCACAGAGGCCCTCGCACATGCGAGGGCATCGTCTTTATATTTTTTCATATAACTTCAAAGGGTGGATGAAATAACAAAGTGTGTGCTTCGCATTTACCTTAGAAAATGTCACTTTGGATACCATTGGATTGTTTGGATGGTGTCACAGAAGGGATTTAAGTTAAAGGTATGTAATCCATGTTGATGGATTATATTAATGACTAGTCATAATAGGGAGTATCATATAGTAGTATCATGTATAAGATACTAGTATATGATATTATCTCTACAATGCATAGCATCATGTAGTAGTATCATAGTTTTAGTATATTTATTGTTTCTGTAGAATCTCAATGCAAAATTGTGTACAAGATTCATTTGAGATTAGTTTTTCTAGTTCTACGTGCTATGATGCCGTATCTACCTATGATACTAATATAACATCTTTCATCATTAATTAGCATGCCACGTCAGCATTTTTCCAACATGGCATGCACGATATACCTAAAGATACCCCCATTGGGGCTAGTCTAATAATCCCAATCAGAGGTAGTACAAGCATCACTGCCTAGAGTACCACATAATTGCCCACACACAAGGAACATATAGTACTTTTACCACTAGTCACTGGCGGCGCCGCTAGGCTCTGATTTCTAGGTATTCATTGTAAAAAAAATTGCTCATTGCAATATACCAATTGATAGCCGCTGCACAAAACAATTGACAACAATTTGTATTCAATCTGTCCTAAAAAAAGCTATTTTCCACAATGCAAATATGCTACTATCATCCATATTTACAAGAAAACAAGAAAAAATTTCAGAAAACTAGAAGCTTGCATCGCATCCAATAATCTTGGCTCTTGGGGGATCAAATCAGATTAGATCTGCTACTCTACTAAAGTGTTAATCTGCTAGGAAGAAGAGAGGAGTACTTGGCCGCTCCGCTCAGGGTGTTGTCGTCGTTGCCGCCTGCTCGGCAGCTCCGCTCCCTTTCCCGCCGTCGCCTGTCACCGGCTCACCGCAATCACTAGTCTCTTCACTAGGGCCTGCCGCTGTGCGCTTGGTCCAGAGGAGAGAGGATGATGCGACGGGCGGTGGTCCCTTGGCATGTGCGAGCTGTTGGGGTTCCGCGTATGAAAACAATAAATTTTACTCTACGCCCCTGAACCACTAAAGCTGTCAGGACCTATCTATTAGTTATACAGTAACGGGAGGGGCTTTTCGCAAACTTACCCTCGAAGACTGAAAAGCGTTGGCAACGCTCAGGAGAACGTGGTTGATGTAGACGAGCCGAAGTCGACCTCAAGGTCGTGATGAAGTCCTTGTGCTCCTTGGCTCCAACAACTTGAGTGCCTCAAGTGTGGCACCTCGCGGGGAGTTACACACGTCCGGTGCCTGACGATGACTCTCGCTTCCCCGATCCAGCAGCAGTTGTGGAAGTAGAGCTCCCGGATCCGAATCCCGCAGCGCGACGGCGCTCCGCGGTGAAGATGTCTCTCGCTCGCGCAGTCCAGACTTGGAACCACGGTCACGAGAGAGAGAGAGAGAGAGAGAGAGAGGGTGAGAGAGAAAATATCAATTAGAGGTCGTCCCAAAAGTGGGGAGACCTTTATTGATTATTGGTGTATTTAATTTGGCCAAATACCCCCACTATATATAGGGGGAGGGGATGTACTACCTCCCTCAAAGTCCCGGGGTGGGACTAAAGGAGAGGAGGGGGAGGGGTGGCCGCCGGCCACCCTAGTAGGCCCCGCGCAGGGGGGCTAGGCCTAGCCGGCCTCCCCCTTGGCCCTTCTCCCTCTCTCCTTTCCCCTAATGGGCCTCTCTCTCCGGAAATTGGCCCATTAAGCCTTTGACCATTAAATTGATTTTTCTATTTATTAAATAAATATGAATAAATGATTAAATCAACATTTAACATTCATTCACATATGATTCAACCTCCGTGGCCATGGAACACCTTCCACCTCTACTCCGGACAACCTCCGGACTTACCGAAACCCTTCCGGTTTTCTCCCTACAACTCTTCAGTGATTCCACCGATCCTATAAACACTCTCTAAGCATCATCAAGCCCTTAAGCGTGATACCCCACAGTTCGGGAACACTCCAGACATGGTCGGGACACTCCCGCACCAATGATCGACAGAGGGACCTGGATAGCCATGTGACCCCTGTGCGTTCCACGAAGATCTTTCATCGTTTGAACCGGGACAGTCGTGTCTTATTCCCTTTGTCACTCGATACTTGCATTGCCCGAGATCTGATCAATGACATCACCATGTGGTGTTCAATATCGTTACTGAACAATGCTACTTGACTCGTTCCGACAAGTGATATCCCCGTGATCAAATCACATGCTGCACAGCTATTGGATATAACTTCTCCGAGTGGGCACTTGAGTATCTTCCCGTCACATGGACGGACAAATCCCGCTCTTGACATATATTGCCTCTACGGTTTCCTCCGAATACCTGAACACACCTTTATAACCACCGTATTACCAGATGGTGTTTGATGCTATCTAAGCACTCTCGGGAGACAGTGATTGATATAGCCTCACGGTCTAAGGAATAGTCTACGAGGATCCATTTCTAATCATCGTAACTTGAACTTCGTGACATGATCGGGTCACGATGTTTAGGTTGGGTATTGGTTCATCATCTCATTCTCAGAATGAGATGACCTCATTTCCAACTGGCATAAATGCCACATGATCAGGAAACATGATCATCATTGACCAATGAACCACTGACTAGAGTTTCACTGGGAACCCCTGGTTGTTTGTATATCACACGTGTATTGATGTTTCCACTCAATACAGTTATAGAATGATATAAAACTTAATCATAAACTATATGAAATATGATAATAGTCCTTACTACTATTTGACTCTAGGGCATATTTCCAACAGTCTCCCACTTGCACTAGAGTACAAATACACTAGCTGCATTTGTTCTCAATCTTTGGCACCATTTATCCGGTACCCTAAACATGCTTGCTCATGGAAGAGGTTGAGTCTTGGGTCTGTACTTTACATTCCCAAATCCTTTGCAACTTACTAATGTCACCTTGATTGACATTAATACTTTATCATCACATGATAGCATCTGTGTGTATGCATCGTCGGTATGGCAGCAGAACGAGGCCTGATTCCAGGAGCCTACAGGCACGTTAGATCAACCTCGAGGGCTTTCTCATGGGCACTGTGCCCTGGGACACATCATTCTACGTTAAAAGCGAACTAGCCCCGCCATAACATTGTACAACACTTTAGATGGTACCTGTAACATCCCAATTTCGGCAACCCTGATTAGTGGTCCAGAATGCAAAAATCAGGGGGGAACAAAAACTTTTTCTTGTTCATTGGTGCAGCGTTTGCTTGTTGTTAGTTTGTGCTTGTGCATGTGAGAGTATGCCATATGATACTCCTTACCTCACCATCAGTTGACAAAAGCTATTTAGCAAAACTATCCTGGCTCATTTTACATATTCTCAAATGTTCTGGCATTTCAAAACATGAGCCAAGATGCTTGTGTAATCAAAACTAGTTTAGTAGCTTCCATTGACAAAACTATGGAGAACTATACCCTCCTTATGTTTTCAAGATAGAACCTTCAAATACTCTTACCTCTAGGTTTTCCAAAACCTTTTCTTTAAGCTGTTGAATTCCACTCTTGGTAGAAATACCAAGGACTCTCACCCTATTCAAATCCAACACTTCAAAATACCCATACTCACCTCAAGCTAGGCTTGATGGTAACCTGATGACCCACAAGTATAGGGGGTGTATCGCAGTATTTTGGATAAGTAAGAGTGTCGAACCCAACGAGGAGCAGAAGGTGCTGGCTAGTGGTATGGATCAAGAATTCTCTGAAAATACTTAGCAAACGGATTTTTAGGGGTTTTCGATAAAGCAAGTAAACAAAGTACGAGTAAATAAAAGACAGTAGGAATAAATGCAGCAAGTGGCCCAATCCTTTATGCAGCAAAGGACAAGCCGGTTGTATTTCTATAGATGACCAAACGTTCTCGAGGACACATGGGAAGACTGTCAAGTGCTTTCGCTTCATATAGTCGATTAATCTTCTCTAGCTTGCTAAGTGTTGTGTGGGTGAACCTGTGCTAATGTACCGCCCCATCCAAGACTAATACATACTTGTGATTATACCCCTTGCAAACATCCGTAAGTACAAGAAAGTAATTAAGGTAGAAACCTAACCACAACTTTAAACTCTAAGACCCTTACGTCCCTTGTGCAATGGTTTCCTAACGGGGGTTCAAGTTTCTGTCACTCCGGCAACCCCTACGATTAGTAGCCAAATACACAATGCATTCCCCTAGGCCCATATAGGTGAAGTGTCATGTAGTCGACGTTCACATGACACCACTAGAAGAAGTACACCACAACTTAAATAACAATCTATTGAATCTTTCTCAACGCAACTCCACTACTAACAACAAGACTTCTCCCATGTCCTCAAGAACAAAACGAACTACTCACAAGACATCATATGGATCATGATCAGAGATGGAATAATGATGTATAACAATCTGAACATAAACAATAATTCAATGGTTCACTCAATAGCATCAACTACAAAGAGTAATCAACACCGGGAAAGTTTCCCCTATGAACTATAGCAAGATTCAACCAATTGTTACAACAATATGGAGATGGTGATGAGGGTGCTGATGGTGATGATGGTGGTGGTGATGATGATGATGATCCCGATGAAGTCCAGCTTGATGGTGGTGTTGATGGCGATGATCTCCCCTCTCCGGGAAGGAATTCCCCCGGCAAAAATCTGTCTGCCGGAGAGATCTTTCTCTCTCGGTGTTTTCCGCCCCGCAGAGGCGGCGGAATCTTTCTGTGGTCGCTTCCCGAGTCTTAGGGTTTCGTGGGGATGATATACGCCAGAGGAGAGAGGCTGGAGTGGGCCAGGGCGGCCACACCACTCCCAGGCGCGGTCCTAGGCCTACCCGCGCCATGGGGTGGTATGGGCCCCCTGTGGCCCACCTCCACTCCATCTTCTGGCATCCCGAGTCTTCTAGAAAAATAGAATTTTCCATATATTTTTCCGGATTTTCTGATCTTCGCGAATTTTGCCTCCAAACAACACCTTTTCCATCAGAATCCTGACTACAGCGGTCCATGCTCCAAAAGTCATCAACCATGCAAAAATAGATGAAATAACATAAGTATCACCTCTCAATACGAAATATATCAATGAATAATAGTGAATTAAGACATAGAATAGTGATGCAAAATGGACGTATCAACTCCCCCCAAGCTTAGACTTCGCTTGTCCCCAAGCGAAACTGAGCTCAATAAACATGACCTCAGGTTTATGGAGTGAAGAGTTGATAAAAGAATACGGACAAGAAGCATCACATTCATCAAATACATAGATCATAATAGAAGACAACTCACTATTATATAACTCAATCTTGCAATGAGTAAAGGAAACACAATAAAGATACATAAAGTGAATCAGAATTGGTAGTGGCAAACTTAGGTCTTGGTCAAAGAATAGTTGATAATTTGCTGGAGTTCACAAATAGCTGGTTTTTCAATGAAAGCTTTCAAAGTAGTAAACATCAAGATAAGAGCAACGTGCAAAACAAGGAACATAAGAAACATGAATGCATAAATCATCATATGAATGAATGAAACACATCAACTCAAAATACTTGCTGAGATAGAGGGGAATAGGTTTACTGACTCAACTACAAAGTAAAAGAAAGGCCCTTCAAAGAGGGAAGCAGGGATTGCAAGTCTCATAAAGAGCTCCCAAAAATTATGATACTCACTAGCTTTCAGCTTTGATTGCCCCTGTCATAGGCATCTTTAGGTGATTAAGGTGAAAGTGAGGTCCAATCTGAGTTATATGCTTGACAGACTATAAACTGAAAATCCCAAGTCCATTGAGTACGAGGGCCGCTCCTCATGCTACTCAACTTTAGTTACCGGTAAGTTCTTGTCATCGTAAGTATGTGCGTATCATTGAGAACCGCCAACGGGGTACCCCTTGCCCGATGATACGGAAGAATCCCCATATCAAAATGACAAGGCAAGCAGACAATGAATATCTCAGCAATCTTCTTATTTACCATGGGAAAATGGTGCCTTTTTCTCTCTTTCCTCTTTTCATAGTATCTCTTTTTTTTTCTCTTTTCTTTTTCTCAATAGCTATCTCTCTCTTTTTTATAAGAAAAATGCTTCATAGATATCATTATGGTTACGCTGCAGGTTTCCACCATGTCAGCATGGATTAGACCAGCGGCCCAGGCGTTTCTCTAACACACATACATAACTCCATGGACTTACAAGCTCCCCTTTTATTTCACACCAACGACATCCGCAAACAAAAGAGCAAGGTATCAACTGGGTATATATTTACAAGTGTTGAAAGCGTTCCCCATGACAGCACGGTTCTGCTAATCCCCAGCCTATAATTTGCAAGCATATAACTTTCATGGAGAGTTCACAATGGTTCAGGTTTATTAAGTGCGGAAAATAAAGTGTGCCATCAAGTTCGTGAGAGCTTTAATCACTAATTTTCGCATAACAAGTTTAATTTGGGAGGTAGACAAAACAAAAATTTACTTGGAATAGCGATAATGCAACTAGGTAGGTATGGTGGACACAAATGGCATGGGTTTTGGTTTAAAGGAGTGGATGCACGAGAAGAATACCCTCTCAGTACAGGTTTTTGGCTAGCAAGGCTGGGTAGCAAGTACAAGAGTTGAAGGAAACACCCAAACATACAAATGATAAAAACAAACATGCAATCTTCCTTGGAAGCACAAAAGATCTTAACTAGAGAATACTAGACTTAGGAGCAAACTAAGAAAGAAAGATGATGAAATTATTTTTTTCTCTAGAGTACTTCTATCTTTTTATTTTCAACTCTCAAAAAGGTGTTGCTACTGACCGAGCCAGGTTTGCCAAAACCAACTAAATTAACTCAATGATCCCAAAGTGATACCAATACTAACAACAAGATCAATCATATAACCACGAATTGAAAACTAACATAAGCTATGCAAAAGAGTGAATGATAGAACTTCTCATTAATAGTCCATAACGGCAACTCACACCAAGGGATACAAATCTAACGAGAGAGGGGACACTTCCATAATGCAAACCATACTACAAAATAACTCCTCTATTCATGACATGACTCTACTAATAAGGTAAAAAGATAGAAGATAGTGATATGATACCGCGGCACTCCCCCAAGCTTGGAACAAACCAAGGGGATGCCAAACCTGATGACGAATTACTCCTTCGGTGGTGGTATCCTCTCGATGAGCTCTCTGATAAGTTTCCCAAAGTCCTCAATTTTGAAGGTGAGATTACAAATAAGCTTTGAGTTTTGCTCAATGCAGCTCATGATCATGTCGGGTTGAGAATTCCAGCTCTTGCTATTCTTTCCCCACTCTTCCTCCTTGAAGTCTTTTTTTCCTGCATGGCTAGAACGAGGCAAATCCCAATTGGAGGGTAATTTCTCCTTGGGCATATTCTGGTATTGATGCTCATGGATAAGAGTGTGGAAAGGATTCTTGGTGCGTGGAGGAAGTGACCAGGGATCTGAACGGTGATGAGGAGGCTTCCCTCCAGTGGCTAGGTTTGCCACCACTCTAATGCTTGCAACGGTAGTGCCGGTGTGCTTTGCCTCCTCTTCACCTTCACTCTTGATCTCCTTCTCCTTCCCAAGGTCTTGGAGGTCTTCCTCCATGGGTTCCTTTCCTTTATCCTTGGCGGACACCATTGTGCTTCTAAACCTTCAAAGAGTATGTTCTGACAGAAACAGGTCGAAACAAAAACACGACGAAAACACGATATACGAACCTCGGGGGATCCGGGGGTTATATATTATGAAGTTTCATATCAAAAGGAAGGTAGTGGGAGAAAACGAGTCGGAGCGGAGTCCGGAGTGGCCTCACCACCGGGTGGGGCGGCCAGGGGTGGGCCCATGCCATGGGGTGGTGTGGGCCAGCCTGGCTCCGTTTCCGTCTCTTTTTTGCTTCGTAGCTTTCCTTATTGACTGAAAACTGCAAAAATATAGTTGGATTGTATTTTCGCGGAACTTTTCTTACCAGAACTGTTACCTAGTTGGAAACGGACTCTGCAGGTCTCTGAATTTGGTATTTAATGGATCCTTCCGGAGTCATCTCTTGAATAACATCAATATCTTCATCTTCATATACTTATTACTTGAGTCATAAAACCTTTCTCTTCCTTATTACACCATTATCTCCACTTCCTGGAAATTTCTTTCACACAAAACTTCACACAGTTCTTATTAGCAACATTAATATAAGTGAAGTGATAAAACCTTTTGAGTCCAACTTCAACTGAAAACCATCAAAACAAAAGCTACTGTAGCAACTCCTTCCGAAAACCCAAAAAGAATTCAAAAAGGAAATCGAATAAAGAAGCAAATGCAAGATTGGCAAAATCTGTCAAAACAGACCAACAGGTAAAGATCAAAATTTTCGAAAATCTTATGTTGCTCAAATCAAAAAGTGACAAACTAACGAAAGTTAAATAACAACCTGGGGCAGAAGCACAAAAACTTACAGCTCAATCCGACATACAGAGATCTCTCACGAATTTTTCCGGTGAAGCACAAAAATCTGTTTCGGGACAGCAACTTCCCCAAATCTTACTTCTCTCTCATTAGAGGTTGATCTTGACACAAAAACCAAACAAAACGGATAAGGAGCGGTTATTACTAAAGTAATAACTTCCAAGACTCAAAGAAACAAAAACAAACTAAAAGCAAAAACAAATTGGGTTGTCTCCCATAAAGCTCTTTCTTTATAGTCATTAAGATGGGCATGATAATTTTGAAGAAGCTCTCATAGGGATATGAATTGAAGTGAAAGAGAGCATTAAGAAGCAAGAACACACACACATTTAAGTCTAACCCACTTCCTATGCAAGGGGATTTTGTAAACAAACAATTTATTTAAACCAAAGACAACTTGCATAAGACGGCAAAAGATGTGCAACATAAAGACTTTCAGCATAAAACGAGGAAACTTGATATTATTGAGATACATAAGAACACTTTTCCCTCTCTCATAGTAACTTTCGGTATCATGCATAAACTTAACAATATAGCTATCACAAGGACCATCATAGCAATGATCACTTACTCTAACAGAAAACACAGGAATACTAGCTCTCATAACACTACTATGTGAAACAATATTAGAGGTATCCTTACAAAGGATAGTGTGTCCCTCTTTTCAATACTTAGTGACAAAGTCTTTCACATTTGCTATTATAGGTTTATCAACCATTTGTTTATCAGGTTCAATAGCTTTATTCACACTTTCATTAACCATACTAGCTATCATAGAATGTTCCTTCATCTTAACTGGGAAAGGAATTTTCTTAATATAAGGTTTAGTAAAACATGATTAGCAGTATAAACTCCAGTATTTCTTGCAGGAACACTCTTAGCAATATCTTTATAAGGTTCATGATACTTATTCCACTTCTTTTTAGGCACTTCAATGTAGGAAGCAAAGGCCTTAAAATAAGAAGCAATAGCTTGAGAGTCTAGACCATAAGCATTTTTAATATTTTGAAAGTCATAAGTTCCCATAAAAGATTCTATGCATTCATAATCATAATTTATACCTGACTTTCTACCTTTGTCATTCTCCCAAGCTTCAGCATTGTCTTGAATACGGTCCAGAAGATCCCATTTAACTTCTTCTTCCATGCGAGTGAATGATCCAGCACAAGAAGCATCCAATAAATCTTTATCATGTAGAGGGAGCCTTGCATAAAAGTTGTTGATAATAATATTGTTGGGGAGCTTATGAATGGGACATTTGAGCATCAGTAACTTCAATCTCCCCCAAGCTTGAGCTGTACTCTCTCCATCAAGAGGCCAAAAGTTGTATATTTGATTCCGATCTTTATGAATCTCACTAGGAGGATAAAACTTTGAATAAAAGAGAGGCACTATTTCCTCCCATTCCAGAGCTTGACCATTCTTCAGCAGCTTATACCATTCCTCAGCTCTTCCTTTTAGTGATAATGAGAATAACTTCTTCTTAACTTGATCTGTAGTAATACCTACACACTTGAACAACCCGCATAATTCGTGTATAAAGAGTAAATGATCACCGGGATGGACAGTTCCATCCCCAACATAGTAGTTATCCATAACACGATCAATAATTCTTGTAGGTATTTTGAAAACATCTTTCTCAGCAGGTGGTGGCTTATCTACTACCTTAGCAGTGCTAGTAGCATTACCAAATAAGAAACTCAACAAAATATCCATAACGAAAATAAAGCAACTAGCAGAAGTAAACAATACTCACACTAGAAGTTTCCTTTACCAGTTCCACTCTCCAATAGTGCTTCACTCCCCGACAACGGCGCCAAAAAATAGTCTTGATGACCCACAAGTATAGGGGGTGTATCGCAGTATTTTCGATAAGTAAGAGTGTCGAACCCAACGAGGAGCAGAAGGTGCTGGCTAGTGGTATGGATCAGGAATTCTCTGCAAATACTTAGCAAACGAATGTTTAGGGGTTTTCGATAAAGCAAGTAAACAAAGTACGAGTAAATAAAAGACAGTAGGAATAAATGCAGCAAGTGGCCCAATCCTTTATGCAGCAAAGGACAAGCCGGTTGTATTTCTATAGATGACCAAACGTTCTCGAGGACACATGGGAAGACTGTCAAGTGCTTTCGCTTCATATAGTCGATTAATCTTCTCTAGCTTGCTAAGTGTTGTGTGGGTGAACCTATGCTAATGTACCGCCCCATCCAAGAATAATACATACTTGTGATTATACCCCTTGCAAACATCCGTAAGTACAAGAAAGTAATTAAGGTAGAAACCTAACCACAACTTTAAACTCTAAGACCCTTACGTCCCTTGTGCAATGGTTTCCTAACGGGGGTTCAGGTTTCTGTCACTCCGGCAACCCCTACGATTAGTAGCCAAATACACAATGCATTCCCCTAGGCCCATATAGGTGAAGTGTCATGTAGTCGACGTTCACATGACACCACTAGAAGAAGTACACCACAACTTAAATAACAATCTATTGAATCTTTCACAACGCAACTCCACTACTAGCAACAAGACTTCTCCCATGTCCTCAAGAACAAAACGAACTACTCACAAGACATCATATGGATCACGATCAGAGATGGAATAATGATGTATAACAATCTGAACATAAACAATAATTCAATGGTTCACTCAATAGCATCAACTACAAAGAGTAATCAACACCGGGAAAGTTTCCCCTATGAACTATAGCAAGATTCAACCAATTTTTACAGCAATATGGAGATGGTGATGAGGGTGCTGATGGTGATGATGGTGGTGGTGATGATGATGATGATCCCGATGAAGTCCAGCTTGATGGTGGTGTTGATGGCGACGATCTCCCCTCTCCGGGAAGGAATTCCCCTAGCAGAAATCTATCTGCCGGAGATCTCTTTCTCTCTCGGTGTTTTCCGCCCCACAGAGGTGGCGGAATCTTTCTGTGGTCGCTCCCCGAGTCTTAGGGTTTCGTGGGGATGATATACGCCAAAGGAGAGAGGCTGGAGTGGGGTGGGGCGGCCACACCACTCCCAGGCGCGGCCTAGGCCTGCCCGCGCCATGGGGTGGTGTGGGCCCCCTATGGCCCACCTCCACTCCATCTTCTGGTATCCCGAGTCTTCTGGAAAAATAGAATTTTCCATCTATTTTTCCGGATTTTCTGATCTTCACGAATTTTGCCTCCAAACAGCACCTTTTCCATCAGAATCCTGACTACAGCGGTCCATGCTCCAAAAATCATCAACCATGCAAAAATAGATGAAATAACATAAGTATCACCTCTCAATACGAAATATATCAATGAATAATAGTGAATTAAGACATAGAATAGTGATGCAAAATGGACGTATCATAACCCAAGTAGTGGATTTGCTGAGGTTATAAGATGAGTTGCCTTGATCTGTTGTCTGATGAGTTGCCTCGATCTGTTGTCTGATGAATTGCCTCGATCTGCTGTTTGACTTGTTTGCTTAGAAGTAGTATGAGCTACCCTAGGAGCTCATACTATAGGATCAAGGAACCTTAAAATCCCCAACCCTTAATCAAGAATACAATCTGGATCTAACCTCTAGATACTAGGTGACCATCTAAAACCCTTAACCAGATCAGTTTTGAAGTGATCCATTCTAGAAGGCTCCAAGTCAATGAGGACCAATATCAAGCATGGATCCCTTCTACTCAATCTACTCTTCAACCACATACACTTGATGATGCTTTGGTACCTTGAAATCAATCAAAAACATCCTCCCTCTTATTCTAGTCAAAAACCCTAAGTCTGACAAATTTGGCTGTGTGGAAATCTGTTTCCAACATCACCTTTTTGAATGTCTTCCTTTCTCAACCCTTGTGCTTTTTGGGTAATGCACTTGAACCATCTTGTTAACCATACTAAGGACTACCAAGGCACACTCTTGCCCTTGGTTAAATCATCGTCCTACCCACTTGTTCTTGATGGTTTTGCAGGCAAGAAAATAACTATTCATGCAAATCTAGTCAACATGCCTACTTTGATAGAAGCTCACACCACCATCTAACCTTATATGGACTAACTCCTTGTATGGTTGTGATATACTCATATAGGTCTATCAACATCTACTTCACTTGTTCCAAGTGGATCTTTGTGTTGCTTAAACCCACAAGATTTTGAAGGCTAGTTGATAATCTGTTTTGGCAGGCTTATTTTATTCGAAGTTTGAAAGCCTGTCTTGGTGAGCTCAAGTAGGATGAAGCTCAAACATATACACCATTGCAATATACACCACTTGGTATATACCTCCATATATCCCATGCCCCAAGGGGAGCCCGGAGCTCCAAGATCCAGCAAGGTTTTGATGGCATGAAAACAATCCTACCCAAGATCCTTAAATCTCTAGTTTTCACTAAAATCAACTTGGATTCTCCAATACCAAGGGTGCAAATGCTTGATACACCTTTTATACATCATCTACTTTGGTCATCAAGATTTATCAAATATTATCCATAATTATTATGGCTCCAAATCTAATTAATCTCTTTAATAGTCAAAATCTCCAATGCACATTTCCCAAAGGAAAGTTTGGTTTTTGCCAAAAGACTTCCCCAACTTTTGGATCATCTGAGTTCGATATATCATACCCTATCTTCCAACTTCAAAAATAAATATTTTTGAAGAGCTTTAATAATTCGTTTTGCCCTTTTCCCTAAATGGCAGAAACAACAAAATAAATGTTAAATACTTTTAAGCCCCAATAAATCTTGGGGAAATTCCCCTAAGTGTGTATTCCCATTTGGGACCATCTCAAAGCAAAAACTCCACCTGTACAATGTAAAATTTTCAAATGATCTTCTATAATCTACTTCTGCACTTTTTGAATAAAGGATTTTAAGTGAACTAAAAATCTTCAGAAAAATCCCAAATAATTCCTGGATATCTACCTTGACCTCATCTATCTACCAGTACCATATCTTCCCACCTTGACCAGTGCAAAATATTAAAATTCCTTCACAAGCCTCATTTTGTTCAAATATGGCAAACTAAGGAATTAGTGGCCTAAACCAAATTAAAATCATCACCAGGTCCTTCCATCACTCCACCCAGCCCCACCACCATCCCTCTGGTCGAGATGCACTGTAGCACTCCCCTTTTACCCTTGTATATTGCCTTTGTAAGTGAGAGAAGGAGAGAGAGACAAAGCCTAGGAAATTTAAGTCTTGGTCTTAAAGCCACAACAACTACAGCACGCCTCACCTCTCCCTATGGTCGTGTCCTTGGCCCCACATCACCTCTCCACCACCCCTCTTGCCCTATCCCGTGCTCCCTCCTTTTATCATGTCCAAAATGGACCAAGACTACCATGGACCATGTCCCTCTCAGATAAGAAGGCCCCTGGCCACCAAAGACTCCACCCTCTCCCTCATTCCACACTCCCCTTACCCCTCTCAAGCCCAGATCCAGATCTCGAGCTCCCCATCGCCATGGAGGAGAACAAGCTCTCATCTCGGTCTCCCTCTAGTAGTGGAGTACAGGGTCGACACCGACCTTCCCTAGTGCCTCAGATCCCCTCCACAACCCCCATAGAGCTCCACTGCACCTTCCCACTGAGCTCCTATGCCTGCATGTCGCTGGAGAGGAAGGGCTCGCCCCGTCGGCCACTTATCAAGGTTTGGCATGGGTGCTCTCGCCCTTGATCCTCTCCCTCTGCATGTGATAATTTTGAATCCCCCATGATCCTCTACATCTGACCTCCCTCCCTTCCTTGCATAGGGATCTCTAGATCTGCTGTGCCGCCGAGCTCCGGCGAGCTCGCCTCGGATGCCTCCGCGTGAGATAGTTCCAGACGCTGAACCTGCCTCTGCCGCCCCTCTCCTGGACCGCCACGCCACGCTGCTCCTCCTCCGCCACCCCTCCGGCGTCGGCGCGCCTCGGTGAGCCCTTCCCGACGAACCCCTGCCGCCGCTAGGGTTTCCGTGCCGCTGCTCTGGTCCGCTGGGGAAGACGAAGCCCGGCCGTCGATGGCCACTTGATCGAACGGCCAGAGTTGCCCCATACCCCTTTGTGCCCCCGTGAGGCTGATAGCCGGGCCCTGCCGCGCGGGATTTAAACCTTCCTCCCGCGTGTGGCTTGCCCCTGGGTGGGCCGAATTCTCTCTGCATGGCCCGTTGCGGTGAAGGAATCGGCCCGGTAGTAGCCCTTTCCTTTTTCTTTTATTCAAATCCTTCTATCCATAGTACTACCAATAGGTTTAATTCAATAAAAAAAAATGAAAAATACCTCTTTCTGCCCATTTTCAAATTTTGACATGTTCCTGTATATTTTCTCTAACATGCATAACAAAAAGTAACTAAAAATATTGACTAGGATGTTATTAGTAAAATAAACCCTCAAATGTATCATTTCCCACTAATAAAATGTTTCCGGGACTTTTACACCTCCAATTGGAGTAAAACAAAATGTCCCTGATAGGTAATTGAAATACCCATCTGTGGGAGCTTGTCTCATGCCTAGTGGAGCATGGGTTTCCCTGTAGCAAAAATAACAAAAACCAGTCCTTTTCTGACTCTAGAAAATTCCATAGACCAAGCTATAACCTGTTTTGACCTATTTCCAACTCCTGGAACACATTAAGGCACACATCTCTCAAAATCCAGGAGCCCATAATTTCCTAAGCCTTAGTTGATTTATTGTGAATTAATTTGTCCTAGGCTAAGTCATTTCACTAGATAAATCACTACAGTAGCTCTACAACTCCAAAAGGATTGATTCCAATTTCTACATAAATGTATTCTAAATACCTATAAAGTGTCTTTGGAATAAAACTAAAAGCTTTTGTAGAATTAATTTGGTGAAAAAGACAAAACAGCTCCAGAACTGTCTTTGGGAATTCCCTGAGGGCATTCTGGTAATTATTTTGAATCGATTCCAACTCTCAGTGAACAAGTACATTAAGCCCTACCTAACCACCCAAGGAAATAATTTTTGGATCTCCAGAACGTTTCTGGTGATTTATTTACTCAAACTAGGGCCTTTATTACTAGAAAATTCATAGGAAATCAAAGAAAAGTGACAAAATAGTGAAACCACTTTTGTTGGTTTCATTTTTTCAATTCCTATCTGTTGGTATCATTTTTACACAATGGTATCATATAGAATATGTCCTTGGTCCAAAACCCCTCTTAGGTAATTCCTAGACTATAAATCCTAAGGGATTTTCTTCCATATTTCCATGACAAGGCCAATCTTATCAAATCCTTTCCTCCTAAGACCTAATGAATTTTGAACTTGTATTGTTCATTGTTTATTGTATGTATTGGTGCTTGTATGCCTTGTGTTGATTGTGGCTTGGTTTACTTGCATGTGCTGTCGGGACGACGATAGTTGCGATGAAATCGGAGAGCAGAAGAAGTGGTATCTATTATTGGTATTAGTATTCTGGGTTATCTAAAGAAGAAGTCCAGGGACATTTATGCCATATTGCGGATCATCAGGCAAGCCACCTTATTTCTCATAAGCCTTGTCCTACTGTTTTACTTATGCATGTTTTATCTAATGTTTATTAAAACTGCACAGTTTTACTATATATCGATGTATATATATATGGTAGTGGTTTGGCTCCTCCAAACTATTACACTTTGGTACTACTAAGTACAACCCCCTTGACGATACCTACTTGTCCCTAGTATGGTAGATGGTGTAATACACCATACCCCTTTGGAGACCCTGTTTTAGCCAAAGAAAAGCTAGAGGATGGGAAGACCCTCGGAAAAAGGTTTTACCAAATGTTTTATGAGAAAACCTTGGTGAAGTGGGACCTCCCAAGAGATGTTGAGAAAGAAAAAGGTTTTTGTTTTACAAAATGTTGAAGGAAAGCTGGAGGAAAAAGATTTACGAAAACGCACCCGGTTCTTTGCAGTTTAGCTATAACAACTTAACCCTGTGCAACCACATAAGCTACCTTCTCCGATAAAGGTCCATGTGGGACATCGACCTGGAGAAGGAACGAAGGGTCTGCTGGCCTCCACGCGTTACTATGAGCCCCTCATTGAAAGCGCACACTTGAGAAGTGGAAAAAGTGCTCCGGTTGGTCCTCGGTACCCGACGTCCCGGTTTTGAGGGGAATAACACTCATAGGGTAGGCACTTATACTGGAGTGGGTATCCGGAGAGTCTTGATTGGTTACTCGACCCACGATCGGTGAAGATCAGGGTAGTGTACCTGGATGGTGTGGGTAAAGTGTACAACCTCTGCAGAGTGTAAGTCTATTCGAATTGCCGTGTCTCCGGTTATGGACGGGTTGGACAAACTTCTGTAGAGCAGTGCTGATTTTGTTTTCAAAAAGAATTTCGGAAGAGAAATTGCTTTGGAAATGTTTTGACCATGGGATGGTCGGAAAGGATACCCATTTTGACCATGGGATGGTCGGAAAGGTATGAAAGGAGTTTGGTCATGGGACGACCTGAAGACGGGAACAAATGGGTGACCTAGTCCTAATGTCTTCCAAAAATTTTCAAAAAGGTTTCCAAAATGTTTACAAAGGTTTTCAACAAAGATATGTAGATGCTATATCTACAAGAGAAACTATTTGAGAAAAGAACCCCTCTTGGAGCCCTTCTCCTACCACAGCCATATTGCATATCCTCTTGTTATTATTGTTATCTTAAGGTGGTTTGCGAGTACATTCAAAGTACTCACTGGCATTGTCCCTAGCTATTAACTTGGTCAGATATCAAGAAGAAGATGATGTTGGTGACATGCAAGCTATGACGTTCTCCCAGTCAGTTGCCTGTAGGTTAAGGCATGACTCGGGCTCTACGCTTGATGAAGTTCTGCAGATGATTATTGATGTAGCCATAACGACATTTATGTAAGTCTTGTAATTCGGTATATTCTCGAATGTTGTAATGATACTTGTCGGTTATGTGCCACGACTAACTGATCATGGGATCGTGGTTGTATGCATAACAGGGATTCTCGGAGGATTAATCTAGGGGCCCCACAGTACCCTTATCTATTTTATAAATGTATTCACAGAAACACTCGTGCACTGTGTGCAACTTTCGATGTTTTCGTTCACCTCGCTTCCTACTTGACTCTAATCGGTATTACGGGAGTTTCCAACATATTCCCTTATAACATAACCCTTTATGCTTTAAGATATGTCATCCTTTATGGTTTTGGAAAACATGTCTGTAGTTCTCTACTAGACACTGTGGACAAACTTAGGTCAACGTTCTGTGATTCGAACTTAATCACTTTCAAACTTTCCTTATTTGGATCACATATTATGTTAAGTTATTATCATGGTTTTCTAAGATAGAATCTATGTTTCAACATAGTGGATGACGATCATCCTTTTATTTATATCAACCATTGATGTTAAACTTAATACTATTCCTAATTTGAGTTATTATGGACCAGTTCCTTAATTAACTTCTATTCCGAAACCCTTTTCAGAATCCCTTAAGGAAAACTACATAATATCATAATACACCTATTATCAACTTCTACATCTTATAAATCATTATTTATAAGTATTTGCGCTTTCATTCTTAACATACTTAAGAATTATTCCTATAAGCTCCCACTCAAAATATGTTCCTACATATTTGAATTTGAGACTTATATTGCTCCCACTCAAAAATATGTTAATCACATATTGTTTCAGGAAGACTTTCATAGCTCCCACTCAATTTTATGCAAATTGCATATCCACTCACTATTTTGAACAACTTCAAAATCCTTTGATCAAATATCAAACTTGGAGTTTTACTATGAGATACTAGTACTATTACTAGTTTTAAATCCACTAGACATTTATCACACATGAATCAAATTCATTTGAATTCGTCCAATACTTGAAAAATTGTGCCTTTGTCATTCACCCCCTTTTTCCACTATGGCTTTGTAGTCATTTGGGAAAATTCCAAATAACCCCTTTTACTTGTGAGATTCAGCAACAGATTGCTTTCTAATGTAAAGGGAATTTTGCTTTTAGGATTTCTCATAATTCTAGTTTGCCATTATTTCCTTAGTAGTTCGTAGGTATGTCATATTCCAAGAATCATGACAAATGATTCATAAATGTTTCCATACTAGATATGGATTTACATTTTCAATCCTACTTCATGTAGTGAAAACACTAGTGGGGAAAAACACAATGATCAATATCATTGATTCTTTCCTTTTGTGAAGAGAATTGTTCAGGAACGTTTTTCGTTGCGCTTCTCAACACTTTGATGCAGGGTTTTGAATCCGCATCGTGTTTTACACTATTTTCCATTTGCCCCATAATTGAGAAACATCACTAGAAGTGAGCTTTCTCAAGAATGCACCAAAATCCAAGCAGTACGAATCTTGCTTTCCTTTTGGTTTCAGCTATGGATCCCGTATTCAAAGTTTCCAATGAATACTCTACAAGGACTTATTCGCTATTGTTTTGGTTATATCGAATAACCCCAAAACTTTCACTAATTCAAATGGTTCACTACATTCTAATTGAGTGCATACTATTTCTAACTAATGGTCTCTACATCTACACTACAACGATTTATTTGGTGCCTTCTATTCACCCACTTTGATATCTAACATCATATTGTGATGCTTTGCATTTTGACGTTTCAAAACGCTTTGCATTCCACAATCTCTTTATGCCAATCCTATAAAGTTGAATTTCATTACTATTGATCAAATCATAGTAATTAGATTCTCTTTTATATTTATACCCTTACAAAACATTTTGATCAAATCAAATAGTTTCATATTCATGTTTCCTTTGGTAAACTACTTTACACATTCAAACAATCACATAATGATAATTACCATTTTCGTTAAAACCCAATACATCGAATATGTATTTATTTTTAACAATTCAATAAACACTTTGTATTCAAGTAATACACGGTGTTCAAGTTATTTTGCCGAACTTAGGCATAATTTATATGTGATAATAAATTGAATGTCTTTCACATATTATCAACATAACTTTGAATTTAAACAATGGTTTTCATTCATTAATGAACATATCATTAAGTTGGGTATTTTTAAGGCATTTCAATATTTTACAAATGTTCAAGCATTATCAATTAGTTTCAAACAACAAGGATAATTCACATATAATCAAACAAGATATGAACGTTGATGGCCCAAAATATATCGAGCTCGTTGGGGAACCCCAAGAGGAAGGTATGATGAGCACATCAGCAAGTTTTCCCTCAGTATGAAACCAAGGTTATCAATCCAGTAGGAGCAAGGAAACACCCCAAAGGTGTAGCTAGCTGAACGTTGGCAGGGCGCACTACCGGTGCCAGGAGCAACATGGAGCTCTGCACAACACAACCACAGAACTTTTGCCCCCAACTTGCGATGAGGTTGTCAATCTCACCGGTTTTGCTGAAAACAAAGGATTAAACGTATCGAATGGAACGAAGTAATAGTTTGCAGAAAGAAAACACAAAGCAGTAAACAATTTGTAGATTATATGTAAAAGAAAGGACCAGGGTCCACAGTTCACTAGAGGTGGCTCTCCTTAAGATAGATAACATGCTGGGTGAAAAAATTACAGCGGGGCAATTGACAAACATCGAGAAAGCATACAAGCATATACTACTCATCTTGACTCCTTTGAGACTTGATTGGGTATTACAACATTATACATAGACCGCCATCCAACTGCATCTATGACTAATAATCCACCTTCAGGTTATCATCTGAACCCCCTATAGTATTAAGTTGCAAGAAACGGATAATTGCATTACGAATTGCGTGTAAAGTAAACAATACGATTGTTCTATGAACAAATGATTGTTGTTTTCTCCCTAGTAGAAACAACACATCTAGTACCTTAGAGATTTCTGTCACTTCCCCAGATTACCAGAGGCATGAACCCACTATCGAGCATAAATACTAACTCTTGGAGTTGCTAGCATCTACTTGGCCAAGATAGCTACTAACAACGGAAAGAATGCAAGATCACAAATAACAAAGACATGATAGAATCAATAATCAATCTGAAATAGCATCTCAATATCCATCGGATCCCCGCAAACACAACATGTAGGATTACAAATAGATGATCTTGATCATGAATGGAGCTCACAAGATCTAAACATGATAGCACAAAGGAGGAGAACCAGCCATCTAGCTACTACATGGACCCGTAGTCCAGAGATGAACTACTCACGCATCACACCGGAGGCTTGCATGATGATGAAGAAGGCCTCCAGGGTGAATTCCCCTCTCTAGTAGGGTGCTGGGAAGAGCTTCAGATCCCTCCCGAGAGATGACAGTGGCTACAGACTATTTCATGGATTTTTGATAGGGTATTTAGGGTTTTGGTATCAGAGGCATCTTATAGGCGGAAGGAGAGGCCGAGGGGGTGCCTGGGCTGGCCACACCACCCCCTGGCGCGGGCCAAGCCTGGCCGCGCAGCCAGGTGGTGTGGCCGCCCTCTGATACATCCATTTTGCATCACTATTCTATGTCTTAATTCACTATTATTCATTGATATATTTCGTATTGAGAGGTGATACTTATGTTATTTCATCTGTTTTTGCATGGTTGATGACTTTTGGAGCATGGACCGCTGCAGTCAGGATTCTAATGGAAAAGGTGCTGTTTGGAGGCAAAATTCGCGAAGATCAGAAAATCCGGGAAAATATACGGAAAATTCTATTTTTCTAGAAGACTCAGGATGCCAGAAGATGGAGTGGAGGTGGGCCACAGGGGGCCCACACCACCCCATGGCGCGGGCAGGCCTAGGCCGCGCCTGGGAGTGGTGTGGCCGCCCTGGCCCACTCCAGCCTCTCCCCTCTGGTGTATATCATCCCCATGAAACCCTAAGACTCGGGGAGCGACCACAGAAAGATATACGCTAGAGGGGAGAGGCTTCGCGAAGATATACGCTAGAGGGCAAAGGCGGCGGAATCTTTATGTGGTCGCCCCCCGAGTCTTCGGGTTTTGGGAGGAAGATATACGCTAGAGGGGAGAGGCTGGAGTGGGCCAGGTGGCCACACCACTCCCTGGCGCGGCCTAGGCCTGCCCGCGCCATGGGGTGGTGTGGGCCCCCTATGGCCCACCTCCACTCCATCTTCTGGCATCTTGAGTCTTCTGGAAAAATAGAATTTTCCGTATATTTTCCCGGATTTTCTGATCTTCGCGAATTTTGCCTCCAAACAGCACCTTTTCCATCAGAATCCTGACTGCAGCGGTCCATGCTCCAAAAGTCATCAACCATACAAAAACAGATGAAATAACATAAGTATCACCTCTCAATACGAAATATATCAATGAATAATAGTGAATTAAGACATAGAATAGTGATGCAAAATGGACGTATCAGGGACCTGGATGGCCATGTGACTCCTGTGCGTTCCACGAAGATCTTTCGTCGTTTGAACCGGGACAATCATGTCTTATTCCCTTTGTCACTCGATACTTGCATTGCCCGAGATCTGATCAATGACATCACCATGTCGTGTTCAATCTCGTTACTGAACAATGCTACTTGACTCGTTCCGACAAGTGATATCCCCATGATCAAATCACACGCTGCGCAGCTATTGGATATAACTTCTCTGAGTGGGCCCTTGAGTATCTTCCCGTCACATGGACGGACAAATCCCGCTCTTGACATATATTGCCTCTAAGGTTTCCTCTGAATACCTGAACACACCTTTATAACCACCGTATTACCAGATGGCATTTGATGCTATCTAAGCACTCTCGGGAGATAGTGATTGATATAGCCTCACGGTCTAAGGAATAGTATACGAGGATCCATTTCTAATCATCGTAACTTGAACTTCGTGACATGATCGGGTTACGATGTTTAGGTTGGGTATTGGTTCATCATCTCATTCTCAGAATGAGATGACCTTATTTTCAACTGGCATAAATGCCACATGATCAGGAAACATGATCATCTATTGACCAATGAACCAGTGACTAGAGTTTCACTAGGAACCCCTGGTTGTTTGTATATCACACGTGTATTGATGTTTTCACTCAATACAGTTATAGCATGATATAAAACTTGATCATAAACTATATGAAATATGATAATAGTCCTTACTACTATTTGACTCTAGGGTATATTTCCAACACGAGCGAGGACCAGATCGAGTGCAGAAACAACATGGCTGGCCTGGGCACCTGGTCTATTGGGCTAGGCTGAACATGAGTACATGTATAATTGTTTTTGCACAGATTATTTGGTATTCACGTGAATATAGGGGCATACTTCTGGAGACGCCAGTGCCACTAGTAGGAGTACTTAGCACTGTATCATGCACGCATCCCCAAATGTCGTGCTATTTTACTGAGCAGGTGTAACTTGAACTGTGCCGTTCTATTCCATAGGCGTACAGTAGTGAACCGAGGCATGCCCGGATGGCTAGGTAGTGATGATACTGCCCAGCCCGCCCGCTTTCGAGCCTCTGTGTTTGCGTTTGAGCCTCCGTGTTCGCAAACGCGTGTTGTACGCATAATTACCTCCATAAGAATCAGCGCTATGGGTTTATTCCCCTAGGTCAATCATAGACTAGGGATTGTGCATTGTTGCATACCATACCAGTAGTAGCTAAGTGGATTAATTAGCTGGGGATTGTGCATTGTTGCATACCATGTTTGTCTAGATTCATAGGCGTACCTATGTTATAAAATGAGAATATGGCCAATAAAAATTGTACCTTTGGACAAATCTATACTTCTTTATCCACTAGAAATAGCAGCTACAGGGGACATTAAAAATAGGAAAAGGGATCAAAAAGTTGAGACTACAAAGAGGAATAGAAAATGAGGTGTGCTTCGGTGTCCCCCCTCAAACTAAAGTTTGCATGGGCTAGTTTTATTTTGACCGGTCGAAACCTATATCAAGACTATGTATACCTCTGTATAGGTGTACTCGGTTTAGCTGCGTATAATCCACATTCTTATCGGCCGAACCTAGCTCCTGTTATCGCAATCTACGTCTTTGCATGCGATATTTTAAAATTTTGTTGCTTCTGCTATATAACTGTGATGTCTAAACACGCTCTTATTCTTGTAGACAGTGTTGGGCCTCCAAGTGTAGAGGTTTGTAGAACAGCAGCAAGTTTCCCTTAAGTGGATCACCCAAGCTTTATCGAACTCAGGGAGGAAGTGGTCAAATGTATCCCTCTCAAGCAACCCTGCAATCAAGATACAAGAAGTATCTTGTGTCCCCAACACACCCAATACACTTGTCAGGTGTATAGGTGCACTAGTTCGGCGAATAGATAGTGACATGCAAGTAATATGGATGATTGTAAGTGGTAATTGCAATCTGAAGTAAGATTGGCAGCAAGCAAACCTGTAACAGAACTAATTGTAAATGGTGTTTCAATGCTTAGAAACAAGGCCTAGGGATCATACTTTCACTAGTGGACACTCTCATATAAATATCTTCTCTTTATGATGCTACCCTGAATTACTCTCCGGTTGGACGATGTAGGGCTATAACAACACACCTTAAAGTTCACATTCCCCATCTAGATAACCCCTCACTATCACCTAGAGCGCTAGATGGTTCGAACAAACACCACAATCTCATAGAGACATCCAACTCAAATTATACTCATGATAAATATTTATGTAACCTTAGCCAAAGTGCCACACGGTGTGCACACTGTCGACTTCACACGCGTGGGGATAAGCAGAGATTCATTACAGCACTTGAGTAGCAGAATAGATCTATAGATTACAAAGCTCATGATCTCATAAGATCACGCATAGAGAGAGAGAGAGATGAACACATAGCTACCGGTAGAGCCCTTAGCCTCGAGAGAGAACTACTCCCTCCTTATCATGGGTGTCAGCAACATCGATGGATATGGTGGTGGAGTCGATGGAGATGGATCTGAGGGCACTTCCCCATCCGGCAGGGTGCTGGAATAGAGACTTCTGTCCCCCAAATCTCCTCTTCGGTGGCGGCGGTGCTGCAGAACTTTTCGTGGAATTCTAATCTTGTACTTAGGGTTTTCGTCCCGGGGGCTTTTATAGGCGAAAGGGCAAGGTCGGTGGAGTCCTGAGGGGCCCACACCACTTGGTGGCACAACGAGGGGGTACCCGCCCCATCATAGGGTGTGGCCAGCCCCTGGCCCTCCTTCGGCTGCCCTCCGGACTCCGTGTTCCTCTTGGTAAAATATTGACTTTGGCTTTTGTCCCGTCCAATTCCGAGAATATTTTCTTACTAGCTTTTCTGAAACCAAAACAGCAGAAAACAGGCAACTGACACTGTGGCATCTTGTTAATAGGTTAGTTACAGAAAATGTATAAAAATACCTCAACGTGTGAACAAAGCATAAGAAAGTTGATATATAACAAGCATGGAACATTAAAAATTATAGATACGTTTACGACGTATCAACATCCGCAAGCTTAACTCCTGCTCATCCTCGAGTAGGTAAGTTATAAAAAAAGAATAATTTTTGAGATGATATGCACCATCATAATATTAATCAAGGTATTTGTAAAATATTGATAGCTGGGATCATAGTACTCTAACATAGACATGAAAGATATAGTTCTAACAATAAGACATAGCAACTACGTTATAACATGAAAAGGTACAAACAAAAGATTCATGAATAACAATGCTTTGAAAGACGTTTGTTTGTTTCACATATAGAAAACATAATGAGAATGGTATTCAGCTTGTCCCTCATAGTGTAGCAAAACATAAATGCATAGGACACCTCAAAGTTCATAAAGGTGACTAGATACAAATAGTTTAAGAACAAGAATTATCAAAGTTATGAATCAATCAACAAGTTTTGGGGCAATGCATATTAAACTAAGAATGACCACTATGCTCTCTCAATAGGTGCATAAAGATAGAAGATGGAGACTTAACATAAAAGTAAAAGAAAGGCACTTCATAGAAGGAAGAAGGGATTCAAGTCTCATAAAGAGATTCCAAAAATTATGGTACTTATTAGCTTTCAGCTCTCATTGCCCCTATCATAAGCATCTTTAGGTCATTAAGGTTAAAGTGAAAAAATATGATGACATGCTTGACAAGTTATAAGCTAAAAATCTCATGCCCCTTACTTATGAGTATCGTTCCTCATGCTACTCAAGTTTAGTCAGAAATAAGTTCTTGTCATTGTAAGTACATGTGTATCATAGAGAACCACCAACGGGATACCCCTTGCCCGATGATACGGAAGATTTCCCATATCAAAATGACAAGCCAAGCAGACAATGAGTATCTCAGCAATCCTTTTATTTCCTTTTTTGCATAGGCCTTTTTTCTTTTTTCTTTCCTATTTGCATAGGTTTTTTTATAGAGGATGCTTCATAGATTGCTCACTAGAATTACGCTGCAAGTTCCACCATGATTAGGCATAGCTTAGACCAGCCGCCCAAGCGTTGCTCTAACACATATACAAACTCTATGAGCCTTACAAGCTCCCCTTTCATTTCATACCACCGGGATCCATCAGCAAAAGAATATGATATCAACTAAATAAAGTGCAATGTTGAAAGCGTTCCCCATGATAACATGGTTATGCTAATTCACAACTTACAAAGCGCAAGCATATACGCAACATAGATGGGCACAATGGTTCAAGTTTATTAAGTTCAAGAAAGTAAAGTGTTCCATCAAGTTTGTGGGAGCTTACACTAATTTTCACATAACAAGTTTAATTTGGAAGGTAGATAAAAACAAGAATATACTTGGAATAGCAATAATGCTAATAGGTAGGCATGGTGGACTCTTTGGAATAACTTGGTTTTATTTGGAGTTGGATGCATGAGTGGAACTCATACTTGGTACATGTGGAGGCTAGGAAAAGACTGGGAGCGACCAACTAAGAGCGCAATAATGGCCATAATCATGCAAAGCGACAAAACATTATTAATTAAAGCATAAAGTGATATTACATGTCGAAAACTAAATTATCATAGAGGCTATGGTGACTTGGCATAGTCTTAACATTGTGTGAGCATGCGCCAAGTCAACCCAAATAAAGCATCAAAGGAGAATACCATAATATTATACCTTTATATGATAAAACAACGCATGATTCTTTCAAGGCACATTAAGTAATCTCAATTGTTTGTAACAAGTCATGCTACAACAATAATCACTAAGCATAAAGTCAAAGAAATATCAAACATGACATGACAAAGCCTAGGCCACAGTCAAAAATAAGCTCCTTTTGTACCACTTATAAGAATGAAACTTCCTACTCTTTTCCAACACCAATCGAAAACTAAAGCTAAACGCAGTGCTAGCAAAGGAGAACACTCGCAGAACAATAAGAGTGAAAACTAGAGTGTTCTAGGCAATGAATAATGGGGTGTGTCTCTCTCCAAAAGATGTGTGTTGGGATCCAACCAACTTATTTAAGCAAACCAAACAAAATAAAACTAAAAACGAAAACAAAGACGCTCCAAGAACAACATAATTGTGCATGAAACAATAAAAATGAAGTGTTTGGAAGAAAACCTGAGATTTTATTGATGAAGGGAATGCCTTGGGCATCCCCAAGCTTTGACGCTTGTACTTCTTGATATTTCTTGGGGTGACACGGGTGGCATCCCCAAGATTGAGCTTTTGTCCATACTTCATCTCATCATATTATTCTTCCCTACACTTAAAATTTTCCTTCATACAAAACATCGCACAATCTTCATTAGCAACGTTAGTGTATTCAAGATAATAAGTCTTTGGGTTTAGTTTCCACACTAGTAAAACTTCAATGAAAACACAAGTTACTGTATCAATTCCTTCTAAAAGCTCAAGTGATCAAAGAGAACTCAAAGAGAAAGAGATTAAGAGGCAAATGCAAATAATGGCAGAAATCTGTCAAAACAGACCAGTAGGTAAAAGCCGATTTTTTCGAAGACCTTCTATTTCTCAAATCGAAAAGTGCTAAACTAACGAAAGTTAGATAATAACCTGGGGCATAAGCACAGAAAATTACAGATCAATCCGACTTACAGGGATTTTTCATGGTTTTTTACAGTGAAGCACAAAAAATCTGTTTCAGGATAGCAACTTTCCCAAGTCTTACTTCTCTCTCATTAGAGGTTATTCTTTGCACAAAAACCACACAAAAAGGATAAGAAGAGGTATTACTGAGGCAATAACTTCCAAGACTCAACAAAAGAAAAACTTACTAAAAGTAAAAATATAATGGGTTGTCTCCCAAAAGCTCTTTCTGTATAGCCATTAAGATAGGCATGATAATTTCGATGATGCTCACATAAGAAATATGAATTGAAGTAAAAGAGAGCATCAAGAATCAAATATAGAACAAATTTAAGTCTAACCCACTTTCTATGAAAAATAATCTTGTAAAGAAACAAGTCATGAAAACACAAAGCAACAAACATAGGAAAACAAAATAAGTGCAACTTCAAAAAAATTAACATAAAGAGGGGAAACGTAATATTGTTGAGATACATAAAACCATGTTTCCCTCTCTCAGTAGCATCATAAATAAAATTAACAATATAACTATCACATAAAATATGCTTATCATGAGCCACATGCATAAAAGAATTAATACTCTCCATATAAACATAGTCATTCTTATTAATTGTAGTGGGAGCAAATTCAACAAAATAGATATCATTATTATTCTTATCACCATAATCATCAAATATAGGAGGCATATTGTAATCATAATTAATTTTCTCCTCAATAGTAGGTGGACTGAAAATATCATACTCATCATTGTAATCATCATATATCGGAGGTATAGTATCATCAAAGTAAATTTTCTCCTTCGTGCTTGGGGGACTAAAAATATCATGCTCATCAAAACCAGCTTCCCCAAGCTTAGACTTTTCCATAGCATTAGCAATAATGGTGTTCAAATAATTCATACTAATAACATTGCTATTAGCATGCAAATAAATTTCCATAGGTTCTTTAATTTTCTCTTCAAACATTTCATGTCCTAACTCAAGATAAATAATATAAAGCTCTCTAATTTTGTTGTTGTTTTCCATTAAGCCTAACTAGTAAAAATAAAAACAAGAAACAAAAAGATATAATTCAGAATCTAAAGGAAATAACTTCGAGCACTCACACACCAACAATAGTACTAGAAGATAGCTTAGTAGCCAGAGGATCTGAGTACTTTTTACCTTACCTCCCCGGCAACGGTGCCAGAAAATAGCTTGATGTCTAAACACACTCTTATTCTTGTAGACAGTGTTGGGCCTCCAAGTGCAGAGGTTTGTAGAACAGCAGTAATTTTTCTTAAGTGGATCACCCAAGGTTTATCGAACTCAGGGAGAAGTGGTCAAAGGTATCCCTCTCAAGCAACCCTGTAATCAAGATACAAGAAGTCTCTTGTGTCCCCAACACATACAATACACTTGTCAGGTTTATAGGTGCACTAGTTTAGCGAAGAGATAGTGAAATACAAGTAATATGGATAATTATAAGTGGTAATTGCAGTCTGAAATAAAAGTGGCAGCAAGCAAACATGTAACAGAACTAATTGTAAACGGTGTTTCAATGCTTAGAAACAAGGCCTAGGGATCATACTTTCACTAGTGGACACTCTCATATAAATATCTTCAATTTATGATGCTAACCTGAACTACTCTCCGGTTGGACGATGTAGGGCTATAACAACACACCTTAAAGTTTGCGTTCGCCATCTAGATAACCCCTCACTGTTACCTTGAGCGCTAGATGGTTCCAACAAACACCAAAATCTCATAGAGACATCTAACTCAAATTATACTCATGATAAGTATTTATATAACCTTAGCCAAAGTGCCACACGGTGTGCACACTGTCAACTTCACACGCGTGGGGATAAGCAGAGATTCGTTAAAGCACTTGAGTAGTAGAATAGATCTATAGATTACAAAGCTCATGATCTCATAAGATCACGCATAGAGAGAGAGAGATGAACACATAGCTACCGGTAGAGCCCTTAGCCTCGAGAGAGAACTACTCCCTCCTCATCATGGGAGTCAGCAACGTCGATGGAGATGGTGGTGGAGTAGATGGAGATGGATCCGGGGGCACTTCCCCATCCTGGCACGGTGCCGGAACAGAGACTTCTGTCCCCCGAATCTCCTCTTCGGTGGCGGCGGCGCTACGGAACTTTTCGTGGAATTCTGATCTTGTACTTAGGGATTTCGTCCCCGGGGCTTTTATAGGCGAAAGGGCAAGGTCGGTGGAGGCCTGAGGGGCCCACACCACCTGGTGGCGTGGCCAGGGGGTACCCGCGCCACCGTTGGGTGTGGCCAGCCCCTGGCCCTCCTCTGGCTGCCCTCCGGACTCCGTGTTCATCCTGGAAAAATATTGACTTTGGCTTTTGTCCCGGCCAATTCTGAAAATATTTCCTTACTAGCTTTTCTGAAACCAAAAACAGCAGAAAATAGGCAACTGGCACTGTGGCATCTTGCTAATAGGTTAGTTCTAGAAAATGTATAAAAATAATTCAAAGTATGAACAAAGTATAAGAAAGTTGATATAAAACATTATATATACGTTTACGACGTATCAAACTCCTGACTTCCACCTCTCGCAGGCATGTGAGTATGCATGTATAGTGAGTATACGTTTAAGAGGACCATACGGGCTTCGGGTAGGTTCATACTGCCTTCAAAGCAAAGCAGTATCGAGTTTTTGTTGTTTAAGTTTGAAAAGTAGGGGGAACATCGAAGCAAAAGTGATAGAAAATAGACAGACAGAAAAACGCCATATAAAAACTCGCTCGTCTCATTCTGTTAGATTTTTTTTGAACAGGTCTCATTCGATTAGTACGTCCTGCCTTTCGATGTGTGTGGCAACTGCTGCCAAGTCAAATTAATTACAGTACTACTAAAACGTTGATGTTTCAAAACTTCTTGTAAGAGCGAGTACAATAGGTCCTAATCAGCGGACTATAGCCAAATCCACATTAGCAAAATTTTAGTTGGAAGAGAAAAAAGAGGAGAGAGAATGGAGCGGGTGCTTCGTTAGTTGCCGAAGGCATCATGGGAAACAATCACATGCAGCCCGCATGCAGCCTGCCGCTGGCTGTTGTACCAGCTCATGCATTAATTACAAGTTGGTTGAGTCTTGCATGTAACCATAATGATAGAGTAATTAAATATTTAAATATTTACTGAAGCCTAATAGCTAGACTATTGTACAAGTACTCATCTGTGGTGGGTGTAGATGACTTGGCATCAGACGTATAGCCAGCAGCTAGCGACTCTATTGTTCTTGCTGTAATAACGGTTGGATTCAACATGCCTGACCTCAGTTACACGACAGAGGAACCATTGAACCCTTCCTTCGTATTCGTAGGTTCCTAGCTAGATAGCTACTATAGTAATTTTCGTCTTTGTTTAGTCCAATCCACAGTGTTGGGCTAGGAGCAATGCAATATCTCTGCGCGTGTGGTCTGTACTAGGGGTGGTGTCGTCCTCGGTGAGTCGGCGACGTCGTTGTTCGACCTTAATGCGGTCGGTACGACCTGCAACATACGAGACACTACCTGAAAATAATTTTGTGATATCTATTTTGAGTCGTGTACGTACCGGCCGAGAGCATATGCATGCTTATTCTTGTGCTTAGAGCATTTCCAGCCGTCGGCATCCTCTAGGACGGCATCAACGCTAACTTTTGGCATGGGGGCACCGGTTCCCAGCCGCGTCCCGATTCCGCCGCCCTAGGCGGCGAATTCTGTTGATCAAGAGCTGCAAGAGGGTCACATGTAAAGTATAGTTCAGTATCAATCACCGGCTCGTCGCCCTCACTCTCCATGATCATGTTGTACAATATCACATAGCCATTCATAATCTCCCATATCTAAGATTTTGACTAGGTCAGAGAAGGTGCATGACAATAGCAAATCGAGCTTAGATCACATCAGACGCCCGCTTGACATCCTTCATGCAAGCTTCTTGCTTCTTGGCAAAGCATAAATTCTTGACCACGACAGGGTTTGAGATAGTCTTCACAAATGTTGATCATCTTGAATAGATGTCATCTGCCAGATAGTATCCCTTGTTGTAATGGTACCAATTGATCACATAGTCCACCGGAGGAGCGTGACCTTTAACAAGCTTGGCAATGACATTCGAGCAATGCAGGACGTTGATGAGATTGTGAGATCCTTCCATACCAAAGAAGGATGCCAAATCCAGAGATCCTGATCAACCACTACCTCAAGAATCACACTTCAAGCTCCTTTGTGGTCTTCGTATATTCTCTACCAAGAAATAGATAGTTCTTTCATGCCTAATGCATGCAGATGATGCTTCCAAGCTTCCCAGCAAATCCTCTTGCTTCATTCTATTCTAGGATTCAAACAGTGTCTCCAGCATTGGCTGATCTCAAGTATGTTGGTCCAAACATTACCACCACAGCCCTCTAGGAGCTTCATATGCGAGCATTCTCAAAGCAGTCGTGCACTTCAAGAGTGATGAAAATCCTACCATGCCAGTGTAATCTTTCTTACAAACAAAATAGGTGTCAAACTCCCGGATGGCATGCACAATTATAAGAACCGATTTCGGTTCATACTAAAATGGCGCCGAATACCGTCTCTCCGTTCAATGGATTATCGGTGAAGTATTCGATGTAAAACATGCAGTAGCCCTCCATCTGCTATCTCGCTTGCTCTTGCGGTGTCCTGGTGTCGAGCCACCGCGTCATGGCTTTGCATTCCGCGTGTATAGGACGACCAAACATGCGACAATCTTCAAGTGCTCATCATCATCGTCGGTTGTGGCCGCCTCCTCTTCCATCAGAGCGGCGAACATCTCCTCGTCGCCGAATTCCATCGCTAAGAACGCAAAATGCCGAACACCTAGCCGGCATGGTGGGCGCGAAGCTTCCAGCGGAGCTTCCCATGATGCCAAATAAAAATGAATACTCGACTAGCAGAGAGATGGAGGTTGGTGCGGTGAAGGACGCCTTTGCTAGCGGTGTGTTTGCGGCCGAGGAGAGACGGGTGGTGCCCGTGGAGACATGGTGGCGAGGGGGGCTAGCTTTGCATCGCGCTAGAAGGCGTATCTTGGAGGGGTATGCGGTATCTTGCTGATAGAGTTGGACCACTTGCCTTTTTCCTTACATCGGTGCCCCTAATCGCCCCCAGTGCACTGGGTTCGGTCTGGGAATGCTGGATGGATTTTCGGCCAAATCCAATGAAAATCGGGCTCCTGGGGGGGGGGCAACTAGGAGAAAACTCTTTTGCCAGCGGAAAAATGGGGTCCTGGGGGCTTGGGGGTTGCTGGAGATGCTCCACCGATGCTCCCAACCGGCCTCGAAACGTCCTTTGGTGAAGACGGGCAAAAAAAAGCCCGCACCGACGCTTTTCACGACCCGTTTAGTTGACCTGCACTCCCGTGTCGGCCCTGCCAACAAGGGGCGAGCCGTGGCACTATCTATGTAAAATGATGTCGCTCAGCCTCTGCGCTATGGCAATCTATGCGCCAAAGACAGCTTACTAGCTGACGCGTCAATGGAACAATCAATGCCACATCGATGTGCCCTGGCCCTTTTTAGCACGCCGCACGTCCTCCGTTTCCATTCCACACTACTCCCACATCATCGGTTGCCATGGCTAGAGGAACCAGGAAGTGGCAATGGCCGATCTAGGTCGCCTCCAACCGTCTTGCCAGACCTCTCCGGCTTTGATTTCTTCTTGGTCATATCCGAAAACTCTTGGGATGCTCTTAAGCTTCTGAACAAGTTTGCAGATGTGCTCGATGGCTAGGAGCCTCATGAAGTGAAGTTGTTGGAGGCTACCGACGATGGCTATTGGGAAGTGGAAGTGTACTTCGGCGGTGAAGGCCGCATGTATATGGCACAGGGGTGGGAGCAATTCGCTCGCGCGCACGACCTACATGTTTGGCACTTCCTTGCTTTCACATACGACGGAGATGGCGGGCTCAGCGTCAAGGTGTTCGACGACACCATGTGTTGTCGGCACTACCACATCGATGAGGAGGACAACAACAACGGCGAATAAGCCATAGAGGCCGCCGATAGTTTTTTAGTGATTTACATTTTATTTAGGATTATGTACTATGTACTATTTATGATTTCCATTCTATTTAAATTTGTATGGGAACTATTTTAGGAGCCAGCCGGTGTGGGGAGGGTATCCCAAATAGCCAACACAATGAACTGGCGCCTCCCAAGGCCTTGTCTGGCACTCCTGCCGGACACTGTTTGAGGCGCTCTAGCGTAGGGGCTCTTAAGTAGTTTCGAGAACTGAACCTATCCGCCTTTTCCTTGGTCGGACTAATATTATATTTTCCCCCAAACTAGCACAGATGTCCTCGCACATACGAGGGCATCGCCCTTTATATATTTTTTCATATAACTTCAAAGGGTGGATGAAATAATGAAGTGTGTGCTTCGCATTCACCTTAGAAAATGTCACTTTGGATACCATTGGATTGTTTGGATGGTGTCACAGAAGGGGTCTAAGTTAAAGGTATGTAATTCATGTTGATGGATTATAGGCACTGGCATCTAGTTGTCATTCTTTTTTTTTTTAATTAATTGGTTGTCTACATCCTTGAATTTCTATTTGGTTGATAGTATTAATTATAGTGTCTCGTGAATATATATACAGGGTAAAAATACACTCACCATTCAGGGATGACAACTATAGTTTACCTCGTCCACATATTCCTTACTCTAGTTTACTCCGGTTGTACATAATATAAATGATATTTACACCACCCATTTTGTAATACATGGATCTTAGACATTGATACATTCTGGAAGATGCAATTTTGACAATATTTTTTTACTCGCTTACCATGGACACGTTACACTCAATGAAATTTGCCTTTCAAACTGTGTGCGCTAGATGGAAAAAAACTCCAACTATCTTATTTTCTGAGAATCCTTGGCCTTAAACCCTTGTATGGTTGAACTTTTGGCACTTGACACATCCATATATAGAGCTTTACATTGATCGAAATTTTCTAGATTAATCTGGCTTATTTAAAGCCCCATAAGTTTAGAACAATGACATGCTTGAAAGGAGTATAGAGATTCTATTGCACGGAAAATATCATTTTTTGGTAATTCATTTTTCTCTCTATCTCAAAAGAAACACAGCATGCAGATATGAAAAGAAAAATAAAGTATCTTTCAAACATTTCTATGTATATACACATTTTCCTTTTTGCTCTGGATGTAGTAATGTAGTTTTTCGCATGTATTCATGAGTATATCTACTTATCAGTTTACATAACCTAAAATGTCTCTTCCGTGCAATAGAATTAAATTACCTGTGCGGATGAACGGATGTCCTGATCCAACATTTTTTTTGCTACTACATGATCTCTCCCATCCATCTCCTTGTTTCAAGTAGACTCTTTCGTTTGCAGCTGACCTTCATGTGGGCTACTTTTTGTTTGCTGCCAGACGAAAGATTGGACACTATCTATATCAATAACTTCTTGTAAAGTTTTGAACTACCAAACAATCTTGCCTATAAATTCCAAAATGTGGATCACCTGGAACAAATGATCGAATATTCCATCTAATGAAATCATAGCCTTCAATTTTACATCGGTAAGTCAATATAATTTTGGTGATGTAGATTAACATGGTTCCTCAAACAATTGTGTTTGCTGTCGGGCATCATGTTGACTCCTTTTTTTGCAGCCGGCCTTCATGTAGCAATGTTTTTGTTTGCACCCAGCCTGAAGATCAGACACTATCTATACAGACAACTTCTTGCACAACTGTAAAGTTTTGAACTACCAAAAATCTTGTCTATAAATTCCAAATTATAGATCAGTTTGGACTAAAGGATTGAATATTCCGGACTAAAATGGTGTCACGAAACAACCCATTATATTTCTTTTAGTATATAGTAAGACAATAGGTCTACGATATACCACATTGGCAATTAAAAAAATCATGTCGTCCATCGACGTTTTGTTAGTATTCATGTGGTGTTTTCCAAATAAAAAATTATTGGTATCCTGCAAAACATACCCTGATATGGCTCTCCAATTGCGTACATGATTTTGTAATTTCGTGGAAGTTGGGGATATCTTCGCGCTGGGAATCATTTGGTGTCAACATGTTGTCACCCGTTGACATCAATGAACATAGGTCATATTTTTTGATCTCCCTGTGTGACTGAAACCGAGATTCAACAATATCTCTTCTAGTTTTGTTGATTGCCAATCGCTTGGCATCCATGAGTTACATTATCCCCATGTAGTATAACATTTTTTTATTGTGATAACTTTCTACTATTGTCTGAAAACATATAATCAGATGAAGTCGGGTAGATGTCTTTGCACGGGGAATCATCGGATGTCAACATGTTGTTGTTGTGACGATTTTCTCATGTATTACTTGTAAATGCATGATTAGATAGATTCTTAGATATTTGTTATATGTGAAACCATTTTGACTTGATTTTTTTGCGTGGAGTTTAAGTTTTTCTTTGCATGCATGTAAATACAGATATCGTGTTTTACACGTTGGAATCCAGCTTTCGGTTTCCATATTTATTTTATTTTTTCCTTTTCTGATTCGTATAGGGGCTCTTTATTTCCAACCGTGGTGGCTTGTAGTTTGTACGCTGAAACCAAAGACTACTGCCGGCCGGTCAAGAGAAACTTAATCATGATGGATTAATTCTTTTTCTTTTTTCACCATCACTATGGAATCACTGGGAAGAAATATTTAAAAAAACATGGAAAGAAATAAATTCGGATTCTGGCTCCACTTAGGCTTCAGGCCTAATAACGGGCTACCTGACTTTCTTGGATAACTGGAGCAGGCCCAGTTAAGGGCTACGTGACTTTGTTGAATCGAACTGGAGGGGAAAAAATTTAACAGATCAGACGTGTGTACATCTACATCAAATGTGTACATATGACATAATGTAGTGTGCACGTAACATATTATCAGTAAATCTCAGCCGTTATAATCTGGTCCTACAATAAGATTAACGACTCAAATAATTTTTCCTACGTGGATTAATGTGGTGCCTCAAAACAACCCCTTATATTACTTTAGTATATAATAGATAGATTCAAGATTATTATTATTTATTCATTTTTATTTACTTAAATAATTGTTTGAAGTTTTAAAAATAAGGCGTGTGACACCATGGTCCAAGGGTTAATATGATTGATATGGTAGTTATTATCAATAAGGTCTAATTACTTATTGAAAGCTCATCCGGATGGAACAGAGAAGTTAAGCTTGCTGGGCTGAAATAGTGCGAGAATGGGTGACCGATCGGGAAGTTTGAACATGAATGCAATTTGATCGGAGTTTTAATCATACTTAGAGTTAAAAAAGACGTGTGTGAGTTTATCGAGTTAAACAATTAAAAAAACTCATGTAAGATTAACGAGTCAAAAAATTTAAATTTTTTCTTTGAAAAAAAAGAAAGAACTAAAAACTAACTAGGCCGACGACATTGCCGTCACGTAGCTACCGCCATACCAAACGGCGATGAGCCTCGCAAAATTTGAAGTGGATCTCGGATGAAGTAGCATATTGTTAACCTAAAAATTATTTTTGTAAAAAATCATGAGCATTAGATCATGTACTTGTAGTTCATATCTAACCCACTTCCTACCGAGTCGGCAAAAATTTGTCGTTTTCACCAGGGATATACGGAAAGGTTTGAGATCCCCTTGTTAGGACATTGTCTATGTAAGATGGTCTAGTATTTTTAAAAATAGGGTGGTAGTATTTTGAATTATTCATTCGGTGGTTGCTTCATAAACCTCCCTTTTTTGCGCTCGGAAAATAGAAAATGACTTTTTGGTGCGACGAATAGGAAAACTTCCTCCTGCAACATATTGTTCGCCATCCCATAATGCGCATATATGCATAATATGGGAACATTATCATAAACTATGCCTTAATTCTAGCTATAGTATTGGTCATTTGACCCGAAAGCCAGGAAACCTCGAATGAGACAAGTCATTTTGTGAAGTTTTTTTGAGACATAATTAATATACCAAGTTTTATATTTTTCCTTTCAACTATGTCATATAATATGACACCACGTGAATGTTTCGCATTGTTTGGATCATTTTTGAATTTCTTATGCACGTTTTAAACTATCGTCAAACTTTGTCGAACGGCGAGCATGAAGATTCTTAGCTCGGGGCTAAGCCTCGCTAAATTTGAAGTGGATCTCTGATGAAATAAAATATTGTGAATATAAAAATTATTTTTGTAAAAAATCATTAGCATCAGACTTGAAGTTCATATCTGACCCACTTCCTACCTATTAGACAGAAATGTCTTTTTCACCAAGGATGGACGGAAATGTTTGAGATCCCCCTATTGGGACATTGTCCATGTAAGGTGGTCTAGTATTTTGGAAAAATGGGATGGTAATATTTTGAATTAGCCATTTGGTGGTTGATTCACCAAACCCCCGTTTTTGTGCTCGGAAAAAAGAAAATGACTTTTTGGTATGACGAATAAGAAAACTTCCTCCTGCAACATTGTTCGCCATCCCATAATGCACATGTATCAATAATATGGGAACATTATCACAAACTATGCCTTTATTTTAGCCATAATATTGGTCATTTGACCCGAAAGCCAAGAATCCTCGAATGAGACATGTCATTTTGTGAAGGTTTCTTTGAGACATAATCAATATACCAAGTTTTATATTTTTTCTTCCAACTATGTCACATAATATGACACCACACAAATGTTTCGATCATTTTTGAATTTTTTATGCCCGTTTTAAACTATTGTCAAACTTTGTCGAACAGTGGGCATGAAGATTCTTAGCTCAGGGCTGAGTCTCACTAAACTTGAAGTAGATCTCTGATGAAATAGCGTATTGTGAAGCTAAAAATTATTTTTGTAAAAAAATCATGAGCATCAGATCATGAACCAGTAGTTCATATCTGACCCACTTCCTACCAATTCGACAAAAAATTGTCTTTTTCACAAGGGATGAACGGAAAGGTTTGAGATCCTCCTGTTGGGACATTATCCATATAAGGTGGTCTAGTATTTTTTTTAAACGGGGTGGTAGCATTTTGAATTAGCCATTTGTTGATTGCTTCACAAAACCCCTCGTTTTTGCGCTCGAAAAATGGAAAATGGCTTTTTGGTGCGACAAAAACGAAAACTTCCTCCTGCAACATTGTTCGTCATCCCATGATGCACATGCATGCACACTATGGACATATTATCATAAACTATGCCTTGGTTCTAACCATAATATTAGTCATTTGTCCCGAAAGCCAGGAAACCTCGAATGAGACAGGTCATTTTATGAAGGTTTTTTTGAGACATAATCAATATACCAAGTTTTATATTTTTCCTTACAACTAAATTACATAATATGACACCACGCGAAGGTTACGTATTGTTTGATCTTTTTGAATTTTTTATGCCTGTTTCAAACTATATGTAATATTTTATGTTTCACTTAAATTTTATTTACAAATGTGTAATATTTGAGTGTAGATAGATAGATCTTATTTTTCTGAAATTTTTGATATATATTATTTGTATTTTTCTGAATTAGAATGATTTAGTTATGATTTCTTAAAGATTAATGAGGTAGCGCAGCCGTCGGCGTAGGCTATCCAACGCCGAGGGAAATTCTACGCCAACGGCTGCTTGAGGGCTGGCCTGGTCACGGTCTATGCCGACGGCCCCCGACGTTTGGTCGTCAGCCTAGCCGCCCATTCCTGTAGTGTAAGAGTATAGTATAGTAATATAAAACCCAAAGAGTCTAGTCTGGCAGTGTTTCAACGGATGAAGGGGTGTTTTTCTGCTCGCACTCCACGTAGTACCGCACTTGGCTGTCCGTTCACACTGTCGATCTGCTCCGTGGATGGATCCCGTATGAATACTGAGCTGATCTTGCGCCAGTTCACGCCGGCCTCTGGTACGTGGTACCCTCTCTCTCATCTGTCGCCTTCCTGCCATGCACTTGGACGAAACGAAAGATTCAGCGGAAGATACTCAGCAGCTCGATATATATATATATATATATATATATATATATATATATATATATATATATATATCGTAGTGTGTGTGTGTTCTTTACGTACCCTTAATTTAACCTTGAAAATAAACAGCGCGCTTAGTTTTACCATACCGCATCAGATCCAAAGCTAGGCAGCCTTGCGAGTGCGACAAAGCTAAGCTAGCTGTTCCTCATGAGCTTACCACTTTATACCTGCTGGCTTGGGCACAGAATCAAAAAGCAGGCTTGAGATCGACCAAAAAGACCATTCTTTACGAGGCAAAGTGTTCACGATACACTGCTTGATATATACTTATATGTCTATCAATAACCCCCAGTACTACCAAACTGTTCAGGCCAGCTGTATCCTCTGATTAATGAAAAAAAAAGAGCTTAGGTCAGATCTATTGAGAGCCTCCAAATAATGCCCAAAGTAATGGAAGAAATGTACGGGAGTATGGGAAGCGTAACCGTCCGACTTGGCGAAAACCTTTGAGAAGCTTTCCATGTAGTATGTCAACTGCCAATAAGATTCGATTCATATTTACAAGCAGAGTGATTCAATTGCACAACGTTATTGGGTGCACGTCATGCTTGAATAGACATTTTGTTTGTTTGTATTCCTGCATGAGATTAGCACAATTATCTTGCATAGTCTAGTAATTAATATGCAGTGATATATATGATCTTGTGGTTTAAAACTTACAATGTTCCTATCATTTTCCTATCCTACGATTCAAACGGCAAACATTCTCAATTCCGGTGCTTTCGGATTGCATAGGATTTGAGGGGTATGCCATCTCAATTCCCGTGGTTTTATTGTTATTCCTGGGCTTTTCCTATCCCCGAGTTCTAAATAGAGCCTAATAGAAAGAATGTATGGGGTCGTGTCCAGGGAAACTGGGTTCGGAGGATGGGCTCCATGTAGCCTGTTTTTGAGTTTCGTTCAAATTAATATTCTAAAGTTTCAAAATAAAATTCTAAAACAAAATTCTAGATGTTGAAAATGACTTGCAAAATCTCACACTACTAGGAAAACAGCTATAGGTAGGCTACTTTGTGACGCATATGCAAAACCATGCGCCACATATAAATATCAGTGGCACATATGGAAAAAACGCCACTGAAGTTTGGCAGTTCAGTGGCGCACAGAACTAATATGCGCCACAGAAGTCCACATTTCTGTGGCGCATATTTTCGTGTGCGCCACAGAAAGTGATGATTCTGTGGCGCATATTTTCGTGTGCGCCACAGAAAGTGATGATTCTGTGGCGCATATGGACATATGCGTCACGGAAAAGTTGATGGGACCCAGCACCAAAAAAAGGGGAGACAATTCTATGGCGCATATGTCCATATGCGCCACAGAAAGTGAAGTTTGAATTTGGGACCCAACACCAAAAAAAGGGGGGAGAAAATAGTTTGTATCCTAGCATACATAAAAATGATAAATTCTAACAAATCAGAAGATTTTTGAATTTGGCACTGTTCATCGTCCCAGATCTATAAAATTGTCATTTTTACATAGCCAAAAATACGAAATATTCTGTTTTCCCATATGACAAAAAAATAGTGCTACTTATTTATTACCGCATAGATAAATCTACTCACCATGGTTCCCTGTTTTTCAATTTTTTTTTGAAAAACCCATTTCCAAAACTCCAAAAAATCTAATAACACATATGCACAAACATATACACATTCCAAAGGTATGGTAGAAATTTCGGCAAAAAATACGTTGTATTTTACGAAATAAAAAAGACAAATTTGTGACAAAAATGTCCCTTTTACTCCTATATACATTGACTTTTTTCTGCAGCCCAAAATAAAAAGAAATTTCTACCAAAACTTTCCATGGGTATTCGAACCATGTACATGTATGTCCGGATAAATTTGTGATTTTCTGAAACCAAAGGTACATATTTTAAAATTCTCAAATAAAGGGCACCACGGTGCCCGCGTGCTACAAATCTTCTCTCTATGAAGCCTTGCCTTGCAAATCGATCATATAGCTAGCAAAAATCTATTGACCAGTGCTGCAAGAGACCAAAACTAGTCAAAGACATTTCTTTTCTCCCAATGCGCGAACCGATGGGACTTATCTATCAACCTATATCGAATTATATATAGTTAGGACGGCATTCCCTTAACAGCAAAGGCGGCAAATCTCTACCAGATGTATTCTAATGCAAAGAAATACAAAGACCTTCTAGAGATGGCGACTTCTTTGTATCACTTGGCCTGACCTCTACTCAAGCGTTGGAATCAAAAACAGAGGGTATAGTATACGTTGAGTACGAACAAATGTGTCCGAGACCATAGTATGGGACAAAGTAAACGTCACGTACTAATGGATGACACAATGAGTGTTGGCGGTCGTTGGCGTGGCTCCAAAAGCTTGGTGGCTAGGTCTCGATCCCATTCGATCAATTTGTGTTGATTAGTGGTATTACCTCCCTTTTAAAATATAAGATATTTTAGCTTTGTGAAAGTAGTATATTTAAATTTCTTTTAGCGTGTAGATCCACTTCGAATCTACACGAACCTACACACTAAAATGATTCTAGATACACTTCTTTCACAAAGCTAAAACATCTTATACTCCCTCTGTTCAGAAATAAATAACTTGAATTTGTCTAGTTTCGCACGTATCTAGATATATTTTATTGTATAGATACACAAAGCCAAATAAATTATTTCTGGACGGAGGGACTATTTGAAAAGGAGGGAGTAGTAGTTAATTTCATCGGGCCCTTGATTTTGACGGTTCGTCTCATTTCGTGTTGGTTAACGGGGCTTCCATTTGTTCCTGTCGTGTATTAGCCCTCACGATTTATCAAGATGTACGTGTGTGATGAACGCAAGGTTTTCAACATTGGGAGAAGGTTGTTGAGTTGTTGCACTGCAATTTCAATTATGATCGATTGCTTGCCCACAACGTAACTACTGTGTCAATGTTCTTAGGAAATAGGGAGATTTAGTTACTACTTGTTTTACAACCATCTTTTTTTTTATACTAGTAGCCATATATTTTATCACACAATCTGGTTACAGAGATTACGCATATGGTCACCATACGAGGCAATCAAATGTGTCATAACAACTTTCCACAAAGGATCCCACGAGAAATAAAACTAAAACTCCACCCTTCGAGAAACTTGAGCCTCGACGGATCGTCATCCACCATTGTCTTCCGCCTCCATCATGGCTGCGCATTAAAATGAGACGCACAACAGTCATACCGAGATCTGGGAGAGAACCTTTTCATCCAATGATGTTTTTTGAGACGATTAACCAGGCCAGCGCTAGCGACAAGATCGATACTTTGTGGCGCGTTGGCCGAGGATCTTCCCCATGGTCACCAGATCCCGATGTCGTAACTTCATTTGATGCAGTCAAAAAAGAGGAACGCTATTGCCTACCATCATCCATGTGCCCAACTGCAAGATATCAAACACAACATAACAACCAGCATGACCGTCACCTGCGACCACCGACCACCCGACATGAATCTAGCTGGATCGAGAGATCTGCGAGAAGAACAGACCATCTGTCCCCCGACACCACCGATTGGAGTGATGCTGAGATGGAGGAAAAAAGCATAGGCAATAATTATGACGCGACACCTTATCTTCCATAGAAGCAACGTAGCCAAGGAACACTACAAGAGAACTGGCCCGTAGAGGCACTATTTTGGCCCTGTAGAGGCACTTATATTGCCTTAACGCAGTTGTAGAGGCATTTTACACATTGTCTCAAAAGTGTCGCTATGGGCAGTGTCTCTTAGACCATATAGTCATTTTGCGAAATGCCTATATATGCATACAGTCATTTTGTATGGACACCCGGAAGTGTATCTACACACATAAAGGCACTCTGTATGGACACCACGAAGTGTATGTACACACATAGAGACACTCTATATGGACACCAGGAAGTGTATCTACACACATAGAGGCACTTTGTCTGGACAGCGGGAAGTGTATCTACACATATAGAGGCACTCTCAAGATACATCTGAAATGTGCATGTATAGGTATATGGGCATTTTTATGCGGCAATTTGGCTTGTCTCTAACAATAGTAGAAGCATTTCTTTGTGGCAAAGTACCATCTTTAGAAACGTAGACATATTTAAATGAGGTATTTTTATTTTGTCTCTAGAAACTTAAAGGCATTATGTAGAGACAAACATGTCACGTAGAGACACCTTGTCATGACATGTTGTTTTTATCTTGAGACATTTTTATAGTCCCTATAGAGGCATCTTGGTATGTCTCGAAAGTTACAATATAGTGGTATCCTTTTACGTCTTCAGTAAGACAAATTTTCATCTCAAAACAATAGACAACGTCAAAGATACAATAAAACCAAAATACACATACAAATAATATTGTGACATAGGACCACACGATGATTGGATACTTATTCATAGAACCAATCGATATAGAATTATAGATATGATAAAAATATGAGTATTAAATTTTAAATTGACACCAGAGTGTTAGCTACATGCCCATGAAGTAAAAAACATAAAACTAAACATGTTCCAAGCACGAACAATAACCTTCCCTTGGTGGACAACATCACAACAACCAAACAACAATAGTCTCACAAATACTACACACCACTAGACAAAGCGACCAAATACTTAAAAGTTCCCTTCTGAGATCTTTTCATCAGACCACCATATGGAGTCAAACATAGAGATCCTGCAATCACCATACCAATGTCACTTTAGTCTCAAGAGCAATATGCTGATGTAGAAATGATATATTCTTCCTATCATAATTCAAGCAAATTACCATTTTGGGATTTGCTCAGATTGCAAGGTTAGAAGGGCATGTTGCCTCGATTTGAACCATCTTTTACTTTCTTAACCTGTAAAAAAGAATAGTCGTTCTGATGATAATTGATAATTGACACACCGTGCATCAATTACTCTGCAAATAAGCAATCCCACTCTAGAACCAGGAAATGTTAATTAGAATACATTAATTAAACTTACATGAGTAGATGGACAGGCAATGCAATGATCAATAGCATCTTGTACAGTCTGGATATGCCCAAATGGTCGAGGCAGTCTTTCACATCCAAGTTTACTAACTTCTAGAACAGTGATTGCCCAATATGAATCGCCAAGTGTATCCCCTTCAACTACATAATTGCTATCTCTACTCTTAATTATTCCTTTACCAACCACCAAATCTTTAGTTCTTGGGACTAATGAGACCAAGATCACTGTTTTTGGTTTCTACAAATAAAGAGATCAATTAATTAATACGAGGATATGTGACTTATCTCTAAAATGTAAGGAATCATCACATTTGTGCACTTTATCTCTTTAGATGATGAAGCAATCTAAAACTAGAAAATGTTCATGATCATAACCCTGTGCAAGGATCAAAACTAGAGAATAAAAGTGCATTGTAGCATGATCATAAGAATATGCAATGATTGAACTAAGAAAATGTATTTTTTACAGTGGCTATTGCAAGACATCACTAACTAAATATTTGACGGTAAAAACGACAAATTAAATACTCTTTCGAGAGGCGGAAGGTACATATGTAATAAAAATGCACCTTAAGAAGATGGCATGACACAAGCCAAGTCTTAGCGAGTGCCATTATGTAGCAAATACTGAAAAAGTAAATATGATTTAGGAAGATGCTATCTATATGCTACAGTATTATATTTGCAGACATAAATGGGTAAATATGGTTATGTCCCATTTCTAAAGGCCATAAGTGATTCCTTCCTCGCTGCATTGCTGTAAAAACCCAAAGATGGAGTGGGTTCATGCATAATTACATGTAGAGGAAGGTGGCTAAGCAATTGTCGACTATGATCTGCTAACTATGGTTGTTCCAGATGATAGAAACGCGAAAAAGACAAGACATAGTGGACAAATGGTGTAAAAAGAGCAATCTGGCTAAGCTATCTATCCCAAGAAAGTGCAGCTCCTAACTGATAAGGACCTAGATTAGTACAATATTCTGGATACAAAAATCGGTACCACACACATAAATCTCACGGGTCTCTTAGTAATTCATGTAGAAGTTTGTGCACATGCCTGTAGTGTTTCTGCACATTGTTAGCTGCTTATGGAGCGGATAATCTATCAAGGAAAAATCTACTAAAAGGCGCCGCACCGCGCGTTCCCTCGTGCGGCTCTATGAGATTCGGAAACGCGTACGTAGGTACAACTGTCATTGCGCGCCCCGCTCGTGCTCGCTTGTTCGATTCGGCCTGGTCGTGTTCTGGACGTGACTGCTCGGTCCCAATTCTCTACAAAAAAATGCAACACTATAGGGACGCTATGTTCCGCAGTATAGGGCCTTACCGATGCCCTGCTCACATGCAAAATCAAACAGTTGGGCATGCGAGTGTGAAAAAGGAAAGGCAGCACAAGTGTTTTGCTAAAGTTGACAAAGTGTGATCACAGCTTCCTTGCATGCACCCATCTACTTTAAAATAAGGCTTGAGTTGTAATACGATTACTAGGTTATTTGACACAACTAGTACTACATCAACTAGCAATAGCTATTACTAGGATCAACATCTGGGTTACGAAGTTGATTTCGCACACCTTTTAGGTTTTCTAATAACAACTACCGGATTTTGAAAGGCAACTGTTTGGTTAATTTTACACACCTACCAGGTTTTTTGAGAGCAATTATAAGATTTTTAAATACAGCTACCAAGTTAATTTGACACGTCTATTAGATTTTTCGAGTACACCTACCATGTTTTTAAATGCAACTGCCAGGTTAATTTAACATCCCTACTCGGTTCTCCGTGAGCAATTATCTGATTTTTATATATAAATACTAGGTTAATTTGATACGACTACCAGGTTCTACTAGGTTCTTCGAGAAAAAATACCAGATTTTTAATTGCAACTGCTCTTTTGATTTAACTGACCTACCACGTTCTTCGAAGGAATTATTATATTTTTACATACAACTACCAGGTTAATTCGACACGCCTACTAGGTTCTTCGAGAGCGATCACCATATTTTTAAATGCATCTGCCATGTTGATTTAACACACCTACCAGGTTGGAGCAATTATCATTTTCTTACATACATCTACCAAGTTAATTTGACATGCCTATCAGGTTCTTCGAGAACAATCACCAGATTTTTAAATGCATCTGCCATGTTGATTGAACACACCTACCAGATTCTTCGAGAGCAATTGTCGAATTTCTCCAATGCGACTATACCGTCTGAGAGTGGCCGCTAAGTTCCTTGATGCAGCTACCAAATTATTCATGTACAACAATGAGTTTTAAAGAAAAAATTACCGGGCAGGTGCCTCGAAAAATCTGAATTACAAGGACTTTTTGTGGCAATTGTGCATAAAAATTAAACATGTAAATCTTTGCAAATAAATAAAGGCATACAAGAAGTCAATGCCACGGAAGACCATCGAAAACAGTAGCTGTTTTTTCCTCCACTAGCACTATTGCAAACATGTTCATGTTGTCCGGTGCATGCAGCTCTTTTTTCCTTTGGCCGTAGTGTGATACAGTGCTAGACGCATGCGCTCGCAGCTATTTTCTATTGTTGTGCCTTTTGCGGCAACATGCGTGCTCGATGGCCGACAAAAGGCAATTAGCTGCCGCCGCACAGATAAACGCTGGTGCGGCGCCACGCTATAGTCGTGTCCATCTATCAAATGTGGCATGACACGTTTCCAAGTTATATAAAGGACCTTGTTATTGGCATTCTGTCCATCTCGTCTAGTTAATGGAATCCTATGTGTTCTATTAAAAAATATACGGATTCACATATCTTTTGTGCATTCTTATGTTTTGGTACTTCCTTTGTCTCATATACCTATAGTAGACAAAACAACATGAAAAGAACCGCAAGGAGATTAAGTTCTTAGAAAAAATGATATAGATGAAAACTTGTGACAAGCATTTCAGACTGCACCTTCACAAATCTTTGTTCATGCGGTGAGGATGAATTCTGGCATTGTTCCTTTTCTTTAGCAGCATGTGCACACTGTATTATCAACCAAGCATGTTTAGTATAATAGACATTCCAAAAAATATAGTGTAATGAAACGAATTTCACATGCATGATACATGTTGAGTGAGGAAGAATAATTTCCAACTAGAAAATATAATGTAGCAGGTACTTTGGACTATAAGTTTGGTAACACAAGAATACATTAGCTAGACGTGCATTTATCTAGAATCCAAATGCTGAAAGGACAACGAGCAATACATCCTTTGTATTTTTGCTTGAAGTTTGAATAGCTTCATTGGATTCAGCAGTCTCAGTAATGTTATGATGTATAACAACATCATTGGCTCTTTTCAAAATGTTCACCTATGAGAGGAAAATGGAAAAAGTAGTTTAAAATCAACACTTCTTTATTTCAGTGGAAGAAGCATAGATATTTAGAATGATGCAGCTCCAAAAAAGGATACAAATACCTGATATGAAGTTTGTTCTGGTGGTTCCTTCCTTGTGGATGCCTACAGTTTTGAGAAAAAAATAGTGGGAAATGATTTATGGAAGTATTTGGTGAGGTGCGATAGATAAGTTAGAACTACTATGGTGGACGAAGATGAAAATAGAGGTATTTGATAATATCTTTTAGAAACACACCTTCCTAGTTATATCTTCGAGATCCTTAGATGTAGGATTTTTTCCAAATTGTGCTTCCTGCAATTAGTAAAAGTTTCAAATATATTTACAATGTCTAATGAACCACAATTTTGGTCAAACACACTAACGGAGGATGACTAATTTGAACTTTAAGAATATTCCTAATAGCATGCACATGAAGCAGTTCTAATCCATAGATAGATGAATGTGCAGCCAACCAATGATGACTCGTGACACCCATTTATCATGATAAAAGTAGTGGCATGGTCCACAATGCGACCTTCAGATCACTTACTGTAGTATGAACATTATCCATGGGTTCTTCAACACCATCAACCTCATTACCACCACCAACTTTATCAGAGACGATGTTCACCTATCAAAGAATAATAAGAACAAATTTTTGAAATGACATACACACATAGTAGTGAACTGGATAGACATGAGTGTCAGCATTGGAAACAATACTACAACTTTACACGAAATTGAAACTAGCAAACCACCCATGCATTGCTACATGAGTACAATCTTGTATGAGATTTATTAGTATAAAAGATAAGGAGTACAAGAAAAATAGTAAAATCTAGGGAGTTTACCGATATGTTGTTCGACTGGAGCCTAGAGGCTTGGTCCTCATCCGGTTGGCCACTCATCTTGATCTATCAAAGAAAAATTAGAACAAGTTCTGGAAATGACAAAATCAAGTAAAGTACATAGACATAAATGTCAGAATAGCAATGTACTAACTTCATTTCTAGGAGCCATGACTTCATTCATCCAATCTTCATCAGGATGGTTTCGTACCATAAAAGCATACATTCTCTCCATGAATCCAGTAACTTTTTCCAAATCAGCTTTCACTTCTTGAAGTTCTTCGTGAGGCATGATTTCACTTGATGACCCTTGAACAGAAGTTGAACCTAGACATAACTTTCCATCGCCCCAATATTTCTCATCATAGTATCCACCAATTGTCGATTCTTTTGCTATAACATCGTCAAACACTTTGTCATAATCTTCTGGTGATAGCTCCCCATTTTTCTTCCTCTCAAGAATTGCTAACTTCTTACGAGCTTTATGCTTAAAAATAAAAGGGAAATCAGAAAGTGACATAAATTAGAGAACTATGATAGACTAACAAGAGAATAACCGATACCATAAGTTGCTGGACATTCTTATTTGCATATTTTCCATCCTTCTTCCTATGAGCCTCATCCCACAGATCAATTTTGCTAACAGGACCTTTATTCTTGACTTCCTATACAACAGAAAGTAAAGCTTACCACTAACTAAAGATGAAAGCAATAGTACATTCAAAGAAAAAGATACTACCATCTCCTTTTTAAGTCTTGCATGGCTTTTCCTTCCGGTGGTGTGTGGATGACGTTGTTGCTTTCCAGCTTCAGAGTTCCTCTCACATATTTTCTGCACAAAGAAAGTCCAGTTAACAAAACAAAAACTAAGCATTTATTTGTTTCACACGTAAGAAAGGCAACATGTACATAACTGCGTGTTGCTCCTGGCACCAAGTCCCAAGTAGTGTTATCCATTGATGTTTATTAACACCACTAGGAACTCGTCGCTTGATTCGATCTAGTGACAGCTTATCTGGCTTGTAGTAATCATTCTTCAAGGAACACTTGTAAGCTCTCCACCCTTTGTTGACAATCTTCAACATCCATCCTTCTGTTGTGTGCTTTGTCTCCTCAGGGTACATGAATTTTGTCTAAAAATGAAAGAGATAATTAGTACAAAAGCACTATTATATTTAAGGAAATGCTTCTTATAACTGTACCTTAACGTAAGTGATGAGAACTAAGGTAAGTGATGAGAACTGTACCTTATAAACTGTACCTTACATGATAGAACGAAGGTGCAGCACTTGTAAACTAAGTTCGATAGATAGTTTCTCGATGCTGTAAATAAAACATAAGTTTCAAACCAAATGTCAATATAGTGCCAGATCTAGATAGCCATCTTATTTCATGTTCACCACTACTAAACTACATCATCGGAAGGTTCTTCAATACCCATATCAAATAGATCTCTTGGCCTCTTTCTTGTAACAGTATGCCATCCTTTAAGTTTTGGATCTTCCACATAAAAGACTTGCTCAACTTGAGAAGAAAAAACAAATGGGTCATGCTCTTTTTCTTTTCTAGTGTGTATCACCCGAGAAAAGTTCACAAGAGTGAAACCAAAGTCATCTCTTTTAATGCCTGCAGGGTTGTGTACGTCACACCAGTCACACTTGAATAACACCACTTTGTAATCATCTCCATATGACAGCTCTATTATATCGGATAATCTGCCATAGTAGTCAATACCATCATCTGACTTGTTTACTACACCACTATTTTGTGTCTTGCGTTTTTTCTCACGACTGATAGTGTGGAATCGGAAACCGTTGATAATAAAACCTTTGTAGCGCGTCCCCCATTTGTTTGGCTTCTTAGCCAATGCACTTATCTTCTTGCTAAAATTTGATCCATCATCCAGTAGAACCTAGAAACAACCACAAGAATATGCTACTCATACGACAATAAGATTGATGATGTGCTGTGCAGTAATATGTGTGACTTGATATCAGTTTGCAATTATGTTTTTTCAGTATTACAGTACCTCCAGACCCCACCTCCAGTTTAATAAAACTGTCGTTACCCGAGGAACTCTAGAGATGGTCGTGCTAGAGCATCTAGCCTATTGTACCTAGATTAAATCTTGTAAAGGTTTATTATAGTTTATCCCTCGCTGTCATGTTTTTATCTGTTATACATGGTTGTTGATGTTTTCATTGCAACAAACTAATCTAAAAGGTTGAGATCAAGAACAAGATCATAATAAAAAGTGAAGGGTACTATGTTCCTGTTGATAGTCGGGCATGACTGCTGTGATGCTTATAAATCTTTCCAGTAAGTTAATTTTCTTCCTACACTGCTGCTCATTGTGACTACTATAATGTAATTATGATATTCCAGAACTAATGACTAATAGAATGATGATCACAAAACTCATCTACTTAACTCGTATTTTACTAATAGGACAACAAATATTTATTTACATAGAATAGCAGAATTGTAATGTTAAGTGAACTCTGATTCTACCTTTTGTTCTAACCAATCAGCAAAATCTTCATTAATCATTTGCTCAATATCTTCAGACGATACATCTTCTAGGTCACCTCTTTGAATTTTCTCCACCTCCACAAATTCTCTACAGGAGTGATATCATTTACTGTTAGCATTTGGTTTGAAAAATAATAGTATTTCACATTAATCAAGTTGTATGAAACAATAGAAGGATCATGATTTGTTACCCACTCACTTTCGAAGATCTTCAAGTTCATCGCAATGTCGCAAAACATAGCGATGTGCTTGAATGAGCATTAAATCGTCAAATTGCTTCTCATTGACATTCTTTCCTATAGGTTCACCAGCACTTCCAAACATATATAAATCTTGCATCTCATTCGATGGATCAGGGTTTCTAGGTGGTCTTGTAAACCGTGTAGTTCCATCTATGAATCTTGAACAAAACGTCATACATTCGTCTTGGATGTATCCTTCTGCCATAGATCCTTCTAGATGAGCTCTGTTGCGCACATATGATTTAAGTCGAACAAAATACCTGAAAATAAAGTTTAAAGGCATGTGTAAGAAAACAATTTAACAGAAAAAACATGAAAGTAAATAAATACCAAAATACTTGCCTTTCTAGAGGATACATCCACCTATAGTGTACTGGACCGCCAAGCTTAACTTCATCCACCAAGTGCACCATTAAATGCACCATGATTGTGAAAAATGATGGAAGAAAGGTCTTTGCCATGTCACACAGTGTTAGCACAATTTTCTCCTGAAGCTCATCAAGCTCAGGGATACTTATTACTTTATAGCTCAATTTCTTAAAGAAATCCGCCAAGTCAACAACAATAGTCATAACTTGTTTGCTTGGGTAACATGAGCGTAGTGCTATTGGAAGAATATCCTCAATAAGAACATGTGAATCGTGACTCTTTAGACCGCTTAACATACAATCCTTCAAGTTCACACATCTAGATATGTTGGAGGCATAGCCATCAGGTGTCTTGAGCTTTTGAATAATTGAGCACAAAATCTCCTTTTGTTCCCTAGTCATGTTAAAAGGTGCCCATGGCAAATATGGTTTACCTTCCTCATCTTTATCGGGCTGGAGTTCAGACCTTATCCCAAGTTCTACCAAATCAAGTCTTGCATTCCAATCATCTTTTGATTTAGATGGAATATCCAATAATGTCCCTATTAAGTTATCACAAGTTATCACAAACATTTTTCTCTATATGCATCACGTCTAGATTATGCCGCAATAGGTTGTGCTCCCAGTATGGTAAATAAAAGAATATTGATTTCTTCTTCAGCCAATCCTCTGGCCTTTTTTCTTTCTTACTTGAGCTTCCGGTTGATTTGCTTGCCTCTGCCCTTTTTCCTTTATCAGTTGAACTTCTGGTTGATTTGCTTGCTCTTTTTCTTTTCTGTTTGGGTTGCTCGGGTTCCTCTTTGATTTTAGATTTTCCCTTCTTTTTGTTTTTTCCTTAATTTGGTGCAACATCCTTCTTTCCCAATACAAACACTCTTCCTTCCAGTATTTTCAACACTGAACTCTCACCCAATGTTTCTGGTGCGTCTGTAGTCTCTTTATTTCCATCAAAATTCTTCTTTTGACGGCGGTAGGGGTGGCCTTGTGACAACCACCTGCGATGGCCCATGTAACAACATTTTTTCCCTTTACTCAGGAAGCGTGATTTTGTAGAACCAGCACAAGATGGACATGCATATGTTCCCCTCGTACTCCAACCATTTAAATATGCTAATGCGGGAAAATCATTGAGTGTCCATAGCAATGCAGCCCTCAACTTGAACTCTCTCTTTGTGGTAGAATCAAATGCATCCACGCCTGTCCATAGTTGTAAAAGCTCCGCAATCAGTGGTTGCAGATAGACATCAATATCATTCCCTGGACTAGCAGGTCCAGGTATGATCATTGATAAAATTAAATTTGTTTCTTTCATGCAAATCCAAGGAGGGAGGTTGTAAGGAATAAGCATTACTGGCCATGTACTATGCTTCAGATTCATGCTTTTGTAAGGATTAAATCCATCACTAGCAAGACCAAGTCGTACATTACGAGAATCATTGGCAAGTGATGGTTCAGACTCATCCAACTTTTTCCAGGCTTTTCCATCGGCTGGATGGCGTAATAACTCATCTTTTGTGCGTTCCTCATCATGCCACCTCATGTCATTTGATGTTTTATTAGTTGCATACAACCTGCAGAGCCTAGGTATCAATGGGAAGTAGCGCAAAACCTTTGCAGGATTTTTATTTTTTCTTGATTCCGTTGGTGTATCATTGCCCTCATCAAGCCAACGGGAGCTCTTGCAGATATGGCAAATCTCTTGGTTAGCCCTCTCACCCCAAAAAAGCATGCAATCTTTTGGACATGCATGTATTTTCTCGTAGTGAAGGCCCAAGCCTCGAATTAGTTTTTTAGCTTCATGGAAGGTCTTTGGTAGACTCGTTTGAGGGTATGCATCAGGTAATACTCCAAGTAGTAATGTAAATGATTCTTGGGTCCACCCACTTAAGCACTTCAATTGAAATAGCCTCACTAAAAAGGATAGCTTTGAATAAGATTCACATCCATCATGTAAACTGGAGTCTGTATCTTTCCAAAAGCTTGAAAGTTTATTTTTGCTGATTTCATCTTGACCTTCAGCAGTGACATTTTCTTGTTCAGGTGACCTTGATAGTACATCAGGGAAGACAACATCTTCATCATCGAAAGCTATGACATTATCTTCTTTAGGTGAGCTATCACTTACATCTGTGTACTCAAGCTGTTCATCTAAGGAACCTTCTGATATGCTAGAATGTGAAACAGAACCACCAGGCATATTTGAAACTGCATTAAGGAGCCCTGTCATGTCGTCCAATCTTCTATAGTCACCTTGTCTTGGGATAGGAGTAGGGTTATTAGAAATAGGCACATTTTCGGTGGCATGGCACATATGATCAAATGCTGCTGTCGAGGAATGAAAATGCTCTCCATGGTAGATCCATGTTGTATATCCTTGTAGGATACCATCACATCTCAAATGGGTTTTTACTTCACCATAAGTCTGTCCCCTTTTGTTTGCACAGTTCACACATGGGCACAAAATCTTCCCGCCATCTGTTACATCTCGGAATGCAAAAGAAAGGAACTGCTCAACGCCTTGTTTGTACTCTGTGATAGTTCTTACTTTACTAATCCAGCTCTTATCCATCATTATATGCAAATGCTGAAATAGAATAGCCAGAATTGTAGTTACTAAATTTCTAGTTAGTGAACAAAGTTAATGGTATATAAAAATAATGTAAACTAGTAGTAGTGACCACAAAATATCTACATACAGTTGTCGAAAGTCTCAATTTTTACATTTATGTTTTTGCTAGCGCCTTAGAGCTTAGTTGAATCTTCTCTCGGGTCGGTAGCTCCAAATCTGTGACCTTTCATACCCCAATGTTCCTTAGTGAAATTATCTCTCGTATAATTTTCATTGTAAAGCTTCTCTCGAGTTTTGTTCCATTTTTCTTCCTTTTGATTTTGGACATCAAACAACTATAAGCATCATGCAGGTCAGCTTGAAGACAAGTGTAAGTTTCAGTAGTCATCTCAGAGACATGAGTATGTTTATGTAGTCAGATTAGGCTTGTATCCTTTATTAATTGCTTGTTGTGGTAGTATTGTCATGGTTTTCAAAGAGCCAAGTTAGTACGGATTTACCAATTTACTTGTAGTGTTATATATATCCTTCCTACTCAGTTTTCTAAAAATAATTTAGTCAAATGGAGTATCTAGATTTCTTGGTTGTTAGAATTGCCTAAGGTCTTTTTGTAGAGTAAAAGGAGGATGTGCACATCGCACACTCCACTCACGCCATCATGCACTCACAATGTTTATATGCATAAAATTTATAACTTTTACTTGTAAGAAATTTAGTATTGTATTTCTAACTTTTCTAGCACTGATATACCAAATGATTGATATGGGGAATTATATGGTTTTGCAGATTTAACACCAAGAACGTTGCCTTCACTCTTCGGTTGTTTTCGAAGACCATGTAGGAGAGTTGCAATATATACTAGTAGAAAGAGAAAATTCTACAACGCCTTTGCAGGAAAATCAGTGACAAAACAACAAAAGCCAAAACACACCAGCAACAACAGTACGCTTGACAGCCACAAGCTGAATGCCATGGATAGCTCTGACTTTCATTAACTCTAAGAAATGCTCCTCTTTTTCTTCAAAGTCTACAGATTGTACAAAGCATGCCAAAGTTGACTTATTTTACATACTCCGTATTTCAGTTTACTGTATTGTCCCAGATATATTTACTCTTGTAGGTATGTACTCTAGTGGTGTATACTTGTTCTAGTTCAGCAGTTACATACAAAATTGATTTTAGTTAGTGTACACAAAGTCAACTTTTTGGTTGGATGGAATTATCATATTTGAGAATGGAATATGTTTGTGGATAGGATTCACAGAGCAAAGTACTCCCTCTGACCCAAATTAATTGACTTGGTTTTGTCTAGATTCGGATGTATTTAGCACTAAAGCATGTCTACATAATTCGAATCTAGACAAATCTGAGTCAACTAATTTGGATCAGAGGGAGTACGAGTTTTGATGAGTTCATGCATACTATACATTAAACAATGAGGTGTAGTAGTTCATGTGAGCGCATTGATCCCTATGCATGGCACAAAATTTGGATGAAATTTTCTGGAGAACATCGTGAGTGATGGGTACCTGAATCAGGTAAATTACCTCAACTGGATCCTTACTGTGCCAGATTGCCAAGATCACGTCGCATCAGGTCCTTGCCAAGGTGTAGAAGCACGGAGGAGATAGGCTACGAAGATATCTGGCTACGAAGATATCTGGGATCACGATGGAGATATCATCTTAGATGTGGCACCGGACTGGTAGAACAAGAGATGAGGCTTTTTTTGAAAACGGGTTTGTTAGGCTGGTCCGGTTTGTTGGACTGGTTCATTTGACTAAGTATTCGTTTGACTGAGTAAAAGCTTCAGGGACTACGGCTGGCTCTGCCTCGCCTCGGAAAAATCAGTTTTGAAAAATATGGCATTCAATTTTTATTTGTGTATTTTCTAGATTACCCGATGAAATTTTTTAAGGCATCTTTTTCCTTAAGAGGAGGTGGTGCACCCGGCCTTGCATCATAAGGATGCACACAGCCTTACAAAGTTTAAGTCACTACGTTGTAGTAATAATTTGTTCATCCAATGCAAAAGAATGTAATAGATGAGAATTGACGTAGTCTGTATTATAAATATGTCCATTGAGATCTACAAAATGTTTATGTTGTAATTATTTCTTCATCAAGTGTAAAAAAAGTACTTCCTCCAATCCGTATTAATGGCCTCAACTTTATCTAGATTTGTATGTATCTAGTTAAGTATTAGACTAGATGCATTTATATCTAAACAAAATTGAGACCATTAATATGGACCAAGGGAGTACTACTAGTCTTATTCTAACGTCCAATAAATTGTGAAATCTTGCATGGAGCTCAATGTATAATTCATGGCTCTCGACTCTTCTATGACTCGATTAGAAACTAATAAATTCTTGTACTTCAAAATATTAGCAGTTTAGCACTAACAGACATATAAAAAGATACACATTTATCTCTAAAATATAACACTTTTATTCTCATGTATTTTAGAAAGGTGCCTCAAAAGATAGTGCCAATATGGTAGCATGTTCTTGGCGCTCTCAACTTATTTATCGTACTTACTTTACCTGCCACTAGAGCGAATATGATGGCTCACTCTTGACTTACCATTTGCATTCACCATAAGGTTCTCTTAATACCTCTACTTGTCGACTAGATTGTGCAACGAGACATCATGGACGGTACGGCTAGGGAGTTGTCTCTATTGTTAAGGCGTTCTTTGTGTCTCTTCAAGTGCCTTTACAAAAATGCTAAGAGACATCACTGCAGTGTCCCTATGGAGAAGTCTTTACCATGCTAAGGCATTCTCTAAAATGTCTCTTATAGTGTCTTTACATAATCACTAAGAGACATCATGGATAGTGCCTCTATGGACATATCTCTACAGTTAAGACATTTTCTAAAATGTCTCTTATAGTGTCTTTACATAATCACTAAGAGACATCATGGATAGTGTCTCTATGGACATGTCTCTACAGTTAAGGCATTTTCTAAAATGTTTCTTATAGTGTCTTTACATAATCACTAAGAGACATCATGGATAGTGCCTCTATGGACATGTCTCTACAATTAAGGCATTTTCTAACGTGTCTCTTTTAATGTCTTTATATAAGTGATAAGAGACATAATACAAAGTGCCTCTAAATATATGTCTCTACTGTTAAGACACTCTCTACAATGTCTCTCTTCGTGTCTCTACATGGTGATTAGGTAAGGTGCTAAGGGCCACAATGGCGAGTGTCTCTAGGGATATGTCTCTACAACACGATTTTGTTGTAGTGGAAGCACAAGGCCAACCCTAACTATAGGTCATAGCTGAAGCACTGGCCCCCACCCCCTCCCGTAGCCGGAGTGGCCAATGGACTAGGCAAGGACCGACAGCTTAGCCGATGTAGTTGGGGGCAAATGAGTCGCCACCTAGATCTTTTTTCTTTGGAGCGTCCCTGGGTGGGCGAAAACTGAATTGTTATCGACACGAAGAAGATTAGTAGGGGGAGAGGTTACAATCTGCTCAGAGACGAGATGCGAGCTCCGGTGCTTGGCGTAACCAACAAGTTGTGGCCCAAAAATGCATCGCTTCTTCCTCCTCTCTCCTAGGAGGCAGTGGCGACCCATCGCACTAGATTTCCACTGGCCATGCCATTGGTCTCATGTCCCTCCGCTTGCCGTTCCAATGGTAGGAGGGAGGGGGACCTCCTTCCTCCGCTCTGGTCTAGTAGATAGGGTTAGGGCTTGTCTGCTATGGTGCGCCTTTGGGGTGGCGGGAGCGGCGTCCATGAAAATAAATCGGCCTCAACCCTATTCCCACAATGGCGGCGACCTTCATGAGAGTGTCTCAGAGTTGATGGCAACATGTGTTGCTCGATCTTTTATGTCGATGGCTTGGACTTCTCGCCGTTCTTTAGATCTAGCGAGATAAGTTTCTCGCTATGTCGCTGGCATTCGTTGTTATCCACAGTGGCGTTGGCGGCCGGGGCGAGGTGGTTCCTCTGGAGCGAGGATGTTGGTCCTGAGGTGGCGGATCTACCGTTCTTTTTTGACTTCGTCGATGGGAGATCTTGGTTCAAGACAACACGATGACACTCACTGGTCAACGTGCCACAGTGACATGTGTCTCGCTGCGTGTAGTTGGCTTCTTCATCGACTCACATAGCCTCTTTGGCGATGGTGCTTTTTTAGATCTTGCATTGGTGGAGGTTCAACGTCTCTTCTAGCGTGCGTCTCGAACGGCGACGCTAGATCTGGACTATGACCGCTGGATTTGGTAGTTGAACGCTAGATCTGGTCTGTCTTTTAGTTTTCACGTATGTTGCCTCTTGTAACTGGATATTGATTAATGAAATACGTGGTTTCTCTCGAGAAAAAAAAGTTGTGGCCCTTATCTCAACGTTATTTATTAGCTACTTTATTTTGGTCACAACCAATTATATCCTTAAAAAGCAGGAGTCAGGCATTTTTTATAGGTACTACTAGAACTTAGCTAGAAGAGTGAGGCACCGCGAGGAGTCAAACCAGGGAGGAGTGTGCCTTGAAGTTGGCACTCGTTCGTCCCATCTGGTCGGTACGCCCTGCCTTCCTTTTGGAGGTAGTACGTGTGGCAAGTGATGCCAAGTCAAATAAATTAAATTAAATTAAAACCTCAATGTTACAGAAACTAGTCAACATGCGTGTCCTCAGCGAAAGGACGTATTGACCTCTCACCGCCGGAAACAAGCTAGGCGCCGATGGTCAGCACCCGTTGGCTTAGTCCGCGAATGCCGTCGGTGCATGCTGCTGTCCGCGTATGGCCGTCAGTGTTTTGCCCCGTAGACGTAGACCATATTGCCTTCGGCATAAGAAAAAACATTGGCGTATGCTTGCAGGGCCCACGTCGGCAGTTAATGGCCATTTGATAATGCCGCCGGCCTAGGTTGATGGCCTTTGGTATGGCGGTAGCATCGGCCTAGTTTTTTTAGTTCTTTCTATTTTTCAAAGAATTTTTTTAATGTTTTTGACTCGTTAATCTCACATGAGTCTTTTTTTAATTGTTTAACTCGCTAATCTCACACACACGTCTTTTTTAACTCTAAGTATGATTAAAACTCCGGTCAAATTGCATTTATGATCAAACTTTCCGACCGGTCACCCATCCTTGCACTACTTCAGCCCAGCACGTTTAACTTCTTTGTTTCTTCCAGATGAGCTTTCAATAAGTAAATTAGACCTTACTGATAATACTACCATATCAATCCTATTAACCCTTGGACCATGGTGTCACACGCCCTTATTTTTAAAACTTCAAATAATTATTTAAGTAAATAAAAATAAATAAGTAATAATAATTTTGAATCTATCTATTATATACTAAAAGTAATATAAGAGATTGTTTCGAGGCACCACATTAATCCACGTAGGCAAAACTATTTGAGTCATTAATCTTATTGTAGGACCAGATTATAACGGCTGAGATTTACTGATAATATGTTACGTGCACACACTACATTATATCATATGTACACATTTCCCGCCAGTTCGATTCAACAAAGTCACGTAGCCCTTAACTCTGGGCCTGCTCCAGTTATCCAAGAAAGTCACGTAGCCCGTTATTAGGCCTGAAGCCTAAGTGGAGCCGGAATCCTAATTTATTTCTTTCCATGTTTTTTTAATTATTTCTTCCCAGTGATTCCATAGTGATGGTGAAAAAAGAAAAAGAATTAATCCATCATGATTAAGTTTTTCTTGACCGGCCGGCAGTAGTCTTTGGTTTCAGCGTACAAACTACAAGCCACCACGGTTGGAAATAAAGAGCCCCTAGACGTGTAAAACACGATATCTGTATTTACGTGCATGCAAAGAAAAACTTAAACTCCTTGCAAAAAAAAAGAAGTCAAAATGGTTTCACATATAACAAATATCTAAGAATCTATCTAATCATGCATTTACAAGTAATATATGAGAAAATCATCACAACAACAACATGTTGACATCAGATGATTCCCCGTGCAAAGACATCTACCCGACTTCATCTGATTATATGTTTTCAGACAATAGTAGAAAATTATCACAATAAAAAAATGTTATCTACATGGCGATAATGTAACTTATGGATGCCAAGCGATTGGCAATCAACAAAACTAGAAGAGATATCGTTGAATCTCGGTTTCAGTCAGACGGGGAGATCAAAAAGTATGACCTATGTTCATTGATGTCAATGGGTGACAACATGTTGACATCAGATGATTCCCAGCGCGAAGATATCCCCAACTTCCACGCTGATAGAACTGAAGTAATTAAATTACAAAATCATGTACGCAATTGGAGAGCCATATCAAGGTATGTTTTGGAGGATACTAATAATTTTTTATTTGGAAAACACCACACGAATACTAATAAAAATACTAATAAAACGTCGATGGATGACATGATTTTTTTAATTGCCAATGTGGTATATCGTAGACCTATTGTCTTACTATATACTAAAAGAAATATAATGGGTTGTTTCGTGACACCATGTTAGTCCAGAATATTCAATCCTTTAGTCCAAACTGATCTACAATTTGGAATTTACAGACAAGATTTTTGGTAGTTCAAAACTTTACAATTGTGCAAGAAGTTGTCTATATTGCTAGTGTCCGCTCTTCAGGCTGGGTGCAAACAAAAAATTGCTACATGAAGGCCGACTGCAAAAAAAGGAGTCAACATGATGCCCGACAACAAACACAATAGTTTGAGGCACCATGTTATCCACATCACCAAAATTATATTGACTTCCAGATGTAAAATTGAAGGCTATGATTTCATTAGCTGGAATATTCGATCATTTGTTCCAGGTGATCCACAATTTGGAATTTATAGACAAGATTGTTTGGTAGTTCAAAACTTTACAAGAAGTTATTGATATAGATAGTGTCCGATCTTCTGGCTGGCAACAAACAAAAAGTAGCCCACATGAAGGTCAGCTGCAAACAAAAAAGTCCACTTGAAACAAGGAGATGGATAGGAGAGATCATGTAGTAGAAAAAAATGTTGCATAGGGGACATCCGTTCGGCCGCACAAGTAATTCTATTGCACGGAAGATACATTTTAGGTTATGTAAACTGATAAGTAGATATACTAATTAATACATGCGAATAACCACATTACTACATCCAGAGCAAAAAGGAAAATGTGTATATACATAGAAATGTTTGAAAGATGCTTTATTTTTCTTCTCATATATGCATGCTATGTTTCTTTTGAGATAGAGAGAAAAATGAATTCCATTCTTCACATAAGGATTTTCTTTTACAATTACCAACATTGTTTGAAGATAATATTATGAATGTCTGATGACCTTTTTTCAGCTTTGTTTTTGGCTTACATTAAGCATGGCAATATATCCAACACATAAATTATTCAATCAGAAGAAAATCTTCTATGTATGAATGCTAATATGAATTAGTACATTATCTATTTATGGCATCTCTATACTCCTTTCAAGCATGTCATTGTTCTAAACTTATGGCGCTTTAAATAAGCCAGATTAATCTAGGAAATTTCGATCAATGTAAAGCTCTATATATGGATGTGTCAAGTGACAAATGCTCAACCATACAAGGGTTTAGGCCAAGGATTCTTAGAAAATAAGATAGTTGGAGTTTTTTTCCAACTAGCGCACACGGTTTGAAAGGCAAATTTCATTGAGTGTAACGTGTCCATGGTAAGCGAGTAAAAATATATTGTCCAAATTGCATCTTCGAGAATATATCAATGTCTAAGATCCATGTATTACAAAATGGGTGGTGTAAACATCATTTATATTATGTACAACCGGAGTAAACTAGAGTAAGGAATATGTGGACGAGGTAAACTAAAAATTTCTCATTATTTAGTTGTCCATCCTTGAATGACGTGTGTATTTTTACCCTATATATATATTCACGAGACACTTTAATTAATACTATCAACCAAATAGAAATTCAAGAATGTAGAGAACCAATTAATTAAAAATAAAAAGAATGACAACCAGATGTCAGTGCCTATAATCCATCAACATGAATTACATACCTTTAACTTAAACCCCTTCTGTGACACCATCCAAACAATCCAATGGTATCCAAAGTGACATTTTCTAAGGTGAACACGAAGCACACACTTTGTTATTTCATCCAACCTTTGAAGTTATATGAAAAAATATAAAGACAATGCGAGGGCCACTGTGCTAGTTTAAATAACAATAAAATGAGTTTTTTTGCTTTTTTATTTAATATGGAATAATTCATATCTTTAAATCCATAAATCGGAATTGGACAAATAATATGTCTAAATCGATCAGAAAAATGAGAAGAATCCAAATATGACATCTCTATCATGTTTTTAATCATGCATCAAGTGATTTTAAATAAAATTCATTCAATAGTGTTCAAATCTTCAAAAAATCATATCTAAATTTCCCTTTTAAATTTGAGGATTCTAAAAACAATTCTTAGCTCGGGGCTCAGCCTCGCTAACCTTGTAGTGGATCTCTAATGAAATGGCATATTGAGAACCTAAAAATGATTTTTCCAAAAAATCATGAGCATCAGATCGTGTACCTGTAGTTCAAATCTAACTCACTTCCTACTAATTCAGCAGAAATTTGTCTTTTTCACAAATTTGTGGACAAAAATGTTTAAGATACCCCGGTTGAGACATTGTCCATGCAAGATGGGCCTAGTATTTTTGAAAATGGGGTGGTACCATTTTGAAACTTTCATTTGGTGGTTGCTTCACAGAACACCTTTTCTGGCACTCGGAAAATAAAAAATGGATTTTTGGCGCGATGAAAAGGAAAACTCCCCCTGCAATATTGTTTGCCATCCCATGATGCACATGTGTGCACAATATGGGAACATTATCATAAACTATGCCGCGATTCTGGCCATAATATTGGTCATTTGACCTGAAAGCCAGGAAACCTCGATTGAGATAGGTCACTTGTAAAGATATTTTTGAGACACAGTCAATATACCAAGTTTGATATTTTGCCTTACAACTATGTCACATAATATGACATCACATGAAGGTTTTGCATTGTTTCGGTCGTTTTTGAATTTTTTATGCCTGTTTCAAACTATCGTCAAACTTTCTAAAACGGCGGGCACGAAGATTCTTAACTCAGGACTGAGCCTCGCTAAACTTGCATTGGATCTCTGATGAAATTGCATATTGTGACCCTAAAAATATTATTTCCAAAAAATCATGAGCATCAGATCATGTATTTGTAGTTCAAATCTGACCCAATTCCTTCCGATTTTGCAAGAATTTATCTTTTTTGAGGGATGAACGGAAACGTTAAGATACCCTGGTTGGGACATTGCTCATGTAAGGTGGTCTAGTATTTTTGAAAAATAGTATGGTACAATTTTAAAACTTTCATTTGGTTGCTGTTTCACGAAACACCCGTTTTTGGCACTCGATAAATGGAAAATAGCTTTTTGAGCGACGAAAAGGAAAACTTCCTCCCGCAACATTCTTCGCCATCCCAAGATGCAAATGCGTGCACAATATGGGCACATTATCACAAACTATGCAACGATTCCAGCCCTAACATTGGTGTTTGGCCTAAAAGTCATTTTTAGAAGGTTTTTTTGAGATATTTTTAATATTCCAAGTTTGATATTTTTTTGCAACTATGTCACATAATATGACACCACGCAAAGGTTTCACATTGTTTTGATCGTTTTTTGAATTTCTTATGCCATTTTCAAACTATGTTCAAAACGTTGGGCATGAAAATTATTATTCAAAATAATGTGTCATATTTAAGAGTGGAGATAGATCTTATTTTTCTGCAAATTTTAATATATTATTTGTATTTTTATGAATTAGAATAATTTAGCTATGATTTTTCTAACATTCATTTGAAAGGGGAAAACAGCTAGGCCGACAGCATTGTCGTCGGTGTAGCTGTGAAACCTATGCCGACGGCAACCTGACGCCGTTGCATCCCCGTCATGGCGGACCCTTCCGGGCCACGCGTCAGGCGCTACGCTGACGGTGCCCGTCGGTGCTGCCGGACCTATGCCCATGGCAAAGTTGGGCCGACGGCCGCGTTGCCCGGCTGCCCAGTCTAGCCACCTTCGCCGGCGGCTCCGAGGTTTTGCCTTTGGCGTCTTTTACTTCTCCCGTGTTCCTCGCTTCGCTAGCGATCGATGGTTTTGCTCTTTGCAAACACCAATAGCAACAGCACCAGCAACGCTATCTAGGCAAGGCGCTGCATATATATACATGTGCGTGTGTGGTGTAGCACGATCGGCCTGACCGACCGCGACATCGTTTGGTCGGTGCTACGCGCGCATGCCATGCATGATCGGTCAGCTTGACCCTTTTGGCCTGCCTGCTGTGCAAGTTCGGTGTACATATAGTCAGGTCCTGCATTTAGTGTACAGTACATCGTTGCGTCGCGCCGTACTACACGACTACCCCCGTTTCACAATATAAACCATTTTAGGAAGCTAAAACAGTTTATTAAAAAAGACTTATATTGCGGAACAGAGGGCGTACGTCGGTGTGTGTAAATGAAATGAAGGGATTCCCCGCAACAAAAAAAATGAAGTGATCAGGAAGATGCATGGGACAGGTGGTATACTACTGTATTTTCAACGGAGGGGGGGAGGGAGGGACCGAAGATGCTAGCTCCACGTTCACACCCGAGATCTGGATGCTGCCTCTCGATCCCGTATGGACACCGTGCTCTTCTTGTCATGTTCACACCGGCAGGTGTATAGCTACCATAGTTTTACTAGAACTAGCTAGCCACATGTCGATAATAAATGCATATATCGGTTTTGCCAGAACTAAGTATGCAAAGAATAACTCTTCGGTGACGTGATTGTAGAGGTCGATGCCGAAGAAGAGTTGTCGATGACGATGCAGACGAGGCGCCGATCCGAGTTTGTCAGACTCAGGAACGCGTCGGGGACGAAGGCACGTACCGATGTTCCCAGTACCGAGCGTGCGAGGGAAGGGACCATCATGTGCATGCGCGCTAGTGTCATAGGGGACAAGATGACTACGGCGATGAGATCGTTTTGGATGGAGATGTAGAAGGCGGAGAAACCAGCGGCGACCCGGAGTGGTCATGCTAGACGCCTAGAGAGGCACGGCGACGGTACTCAATGTAGGCGAAGAGGAATCCAGCGTGACGAAAACCGTGCGCGGACGTAGGCGACCCGCACCATGGAGGTGGTGCGGAGATATCCTAGGGCGTCAGTGCACGGGGACGGTGATGTAGACTGCATACAACAACGCTATGACCCCTATGACCCGATGGGGCGGCATAGCTACATGGCACGAGTCGATGCAGCGACTAGAGCCACTGGCGTGTACATGCTCGTGAGGCGTGTTGGCAGCCAAGCGGAGAGGACCAAGGCGGCAGTGGTGCGGCCCGAAGGGGCGACACAGTGAAAGCCCGTAGCTCGATCGGTGGTAGGCACGTCCTCGGGGATGTGCTTGGCATACACGGGCGCGGGATCGGTTGATCAGACCGATGATACGCCGTATATGCCATGGCATGGACGACACATAGATCAGATTCGATGGCGACGTTGTCGGTGAAGTCCCGGACGATCATGACGAAGACGATTCGAGGGGGCGGCGGTAGCCTTCCAAGGTGTCCGGCAGCCTGTCGTGAGGCCACGACAGCCTACCAAGGCAGGCACGGCAACGGAGGAGGCATGCACATGGGCGCGGTGTAGATCATCGATGCCGATGGTCGGACTAGAGGCACGATGAATACGATGACCGGTGGAGAGAAAAACCGATCTAGAGATCGAAAAAGAGTCACCAGGACAGACGATCACAAATCGGCGAGAAAACCCTGCGACAGATCGTGCGGCCCCTGGCGGATATCATGGATATCGATTCCCCCTGGGGCGGCGCGGTGGAAGCTTGTTGGTGTCGGCTAGGTTAAGGATTGGTTTAGGCTAATATCATGTAGAATGATAGAGAGGGGATTGACGAAATATGATGGATGTATTATTGAGCCTCGTGTGAGAGTATATATAGGCCTATGGGGATCATCTTGGAGTACAAGTCAAGTTAGGACTACATGGAAACGTATCATATCTCTATCCTATACTGCCAAATAAACGTATATGCAACACTCTAACAGAAATGAAAAAGATTCAGCAAAAACCCTTGGACACGGAGTGTGTGGTTAGAGCATCTCTAGCCGTCCCTCACTGTCCCTCCTAAACAGCCCATGAGGAAGGGTGCCATAGACGAAAAACTCGCCCAACTAGGCCCCATAGCCCTATTTCTTCTTGTGCAACCCATTTTCCATCTGGTGACCCTAGTCCGCACCCAAGCCAGGGGGAGTGGGGGCGCAAGTGGAGATGAAAAAGCGGGTTGGCCAGCTTTGTCGTCCAAACACACTATTTCCCCATATCCCCATTCCCTTGATCCCGTTGTCCCTAGTCCGGCCTAGCGATCAGGCGCATGTGCGCCGCCGTGCCATCTCCACGCCGCCATGCCGACGAAGAAGTTCGTCAGCCCTCGTTGGATGGATGCACCGTCGGTGAAGAAGGCAAGGAAACCAAAGCCACGTTCGACTGGTAAGTCCAACACCGACTAGGCGGCGGACGTCCAACGCCAGGAAGTGTTGTAGCCCAACCACAGGGCGAGGGAGATCAAGGCTAATGCTGTGAAGGCGGCTTTGGAGAAAATGGTGCCTCCGCCTCACGTCGGGCAGTACTGTCCTGCCGTTTGGGGGAGCCAAGGGAACATCTCGCCGACAAGCCTCTCATTGTCTGCTCCGGCGATGTTCCGATATGACCATGATTTCAACTCCATTTTTTTGCAATTTCTTTTCTGTTAGGACCTCACGGACATGGACTATGCTCCATACTGAAACGGAAACCCCACATTTTTCGGCATAGCAATGGATTATCCCGAGGTGTATCGCGTCCACAAGCTTGAGCATGTCAAACATGTTGTGTTTTGAGGAAGCAGCATTGGCCACATATTCTACCTTTGTTCTGTGTAGAATATAAGTCTAAGCTGAAGGTTTTTCAGTTACTACCTAATCGACAAGGTGCGAGCATTAACTGGTGATTTGCGAGAAGTCACAAACTGCGGGTTTGTGACTTGGTTAGATAAGAAATAGCCAAAAATAGCAAACAAGCATTAGCCAAACTTTAGGAATGTATCATTACAACAACAGTGCAAGCATCGACTCAAGAGATTGAGAATAAAAAATTGGTAAAGCAACTAGTTGATGAGAAACAAAAATTATTGATCCCTAAAATCATTGAGCGGTGCAATGCAACAAAAATGAAAGTAAACGAAAATGAGAAGAAAATTAGTAATACTACTGTACTATTGTACTACCTCTGTTTGAGATTATATGTCCGGAGAGCTTTTTTATATTGTTTGAGATTATAATTGTTATCTCATTTATTAGTTTCTCGTCCAATGCATGTTTTTCTTTTCCTCTCGACTCAAGGGTGCATGCATATATTAATGAAAGATAATTATGGAGTGTCTTGGTATTTGCAATTCGGCCCTTAGAACTAATAATCCCAAACAGAGGTAGTATGTCCATAGTCCACTAGGTAGACACAGTACGGGCTTATGCGGGACTTCCAACTAGTCCCTCCATTAGGGATTATAATGGCAGATAGTTTTTTTTAAAGGGTTTGTCTCTGTCTCATCCGACTAGATTTTCTTAAGTCTCAACCAACTGAGAAAAGTGCAATCGTAGTTAAACAAAAAGTGCAACTGGTTTCAGTTGCATTTTTTAGCAGAAAAATGCAATTGCATTTTTAGCAGAAAAGTGCATTTTTAGGTGACTAAGACTGAATGAGAAATAGCAAAACCGTTTTTAAAATTGTTAGAGAATATAAAACCTCTTATTTTGTTACCATCTCGTCTCTAGTGCTTATCCTATGTTCTTACATCTTTCTATCATGCATGTAGAACTGCTGGTGCATGCAGTAATTAAGGCTGGTCATAGTGGTAGTATCATACTACTTGTATCGTGCATATGATACTAGTATATGATACTATCTCCATAGTGCATGATATCATATAGTAGTATCATACTAGTACTATATTTAATGATTTGTAGAATCTCAATGCAAAATTGTGTATTCCCTCCTGTTCGGTTTACTGAGCGTACATAGCAATTCTCTGTGATCTAGGCGTTTGTTGATTGGGTGAGAAAAAAAAGAGTATTCATGCGCTAGTTATTCTCTCATCTTGCTTAATGAGGGAGTTTAAGCGTTTTGCCCAATCAGCTCCATTTTCTTCCCTGCATGCACAAGCCAAATCGGAATAGTTGGCTGCACTTAAGCATGCATAGGCCAGTCAGACTAGCTCCAATAGGTATCATAGGGAGTATCATACATACCATGTTGACAAAATCCTGACGTGACATGCTAATTAATAATGAAAGAGGTTGTGTTGGTATCATAGGTAGATACGATATTGTAGCACGTAGAACTAGAAAAACTATTCTCAAATAAATCTTATACATAATTTTACATTGGGATTCTACAAAACAATAAATATATTAAGACTATGATATAATACATGATACTATGCATTGTGAAGATGTTATCATATATTAGTATCATATACATGATACTTCTAATTATGACTAGTCTCGTGCACAAGACTAGAGTACTCCTCCCTAATTATGAGAGAATTATTAGCGTATGCACATGCCACCTCCCTAGTTACTCGCCCGCATCTAATGCTAATGGCGCCCTAGGCTGACTTAGTTTAGGAATTGCATGATTTTAGAAGTGCGGCTAGTAAACTGAACCAGTGGGAGTACAAGATTTATTTGCATGAGGATTTTCTAGTTTTACGTGCTATGATACGGTATTTGCCTATGATATTCTAACCATCTCTTTCTTCATCAATTATTGTGTCACATCAGACTTTTGCTAAATGACATGCATGCTAGCTATGATACTTCCACGAGAACCAGCCTAGGAACATGAGTTATCCACTACATTTGGCTTAGCTAAGCCAACTGGGATGCGCCCTGAGACCCTCGCGTCATCCGCCTAGCTCACACGCACAACGCATGCAGAACGCCCTCTTTTGTCTCTGTTTGCTGCATGTTTCCGACCGCCCCAATCCTCCTCCGGCGAATCACTTGACACACACATGTACACCGTATTCCCCTCTTTCCAACTCCCCTGACCTCGCTCAAATCCAAGCACCATAGCTCTGGAAATCGTCTCCCCAAGACAACCGGTTTCGCTGTCGAAAACTGTCGACATCTCATCAGAGAAACGCGTCTGTTTTGGTCTCTGTTTCTGACAAGCTCTCGTCATCCTTCGTCCATCTATAGATCCTCTATTTATATAGATCTCTTCTACTACATCCTCTCCTCACCTCGCATCAAACTTTACCTCAATCGGAGCGACAAAGAGCTCGAAATCTTCCGACGAAAATTGGATCACCTAGCAGCGTTAACCCGAAAAAATCAGTTATCCACCGGACACTGTCTTCAGTGGTACCTCTGCAAAACATCTCCAGAACTGCGCGTTCCCTTGGTTATTTCTAAAGACTTTCAACATCAGAGTTGTAAGACTATTCACCCTATACAATTCGTTCCATACCGGTGCCTCCTAATTCTGCCAAGATTCGTCAATATAATCCTCTGAACACAGGCAAAAATATAAAGTTTCTGGCAACTATTGCTTTAGTATTTTTATGCTGTCAAAACCTCTTCAGATCTATGTGTTCCCGTCCGACTCTTTGAAAGTGGTCAACACGAAAGTTGTAGACCCCGTACTTGTAGACAAATCACTCTTCTATGGTGGACTCTAATTCGGTATAGATTTGTCTCCAGGATCAATCCAAGACGGCAGTTGTTAACAGTTTTCTGTTCCAGTATTTCATGTTATCAGTCGGCCTCCAAAATCACTTCAGAACTCATACTCCCATTCCGATTGTGAAAATCTTGTCAACACCAAAGTTGTAGAGCTCATCCTCCTCTACAACTCTGCTCTTATCAGAAATTTCAGATTCCCAACAGATCACCCTTCATAGTCAGTCAAAATCAGAATGTTTTAATCAAAACTCTGCAGTTTCAAACATCTATTTTATCAAGTCAAAACCATTTGAAACTTTGACCATGTTTTAAAATATGTTATGTACTGTTTTGGGAAAACTCAAAACACCAAATATGTTTGTTGTTTAAATACTGAAAATGAACATGCCCTCTAATTTTTTTGGTCAAATATTGTTATATAATAAATATTTTTGGAATATCATTAAATGTTTTAATACATGTTCAATCCCATCTTTTTTATTTATAAATACAACGTTTTGCATATAATATATGTGTTGAGATCATAAAATGAAAGGATTAATAATATGCCACTAGAAATAATTTCTAGCAAATAAAAAAGTTCGAAAATGTTTTAATGTTATTAAATGGTTTTTTCTTAATAAATTCTTAACTTTAATTTCGTAAATCAAAATTTGACAAATAATATGTCTAAAACAATCTAGGTGATGATCTATTTCCACCTATGCATTCCATGATATCAATTGAAGCATGCATCATATAAAAACTAAATAACCAGCACCAATTATGTAATGAAAATATGATAAATAAAATTCCTAAATGCTTTATTCTTTTCTATAATGCCTCACCCATGCCAGCTATGTTATACCATGCCACTGTGCATCATTTCATCATAACATACCATGTTTTTCTTGTTGCACATGCTTCATATGTTTGCGCACTTTATTTATTATGGCCCTTTGTCTGTTTGGTTTTTATTCGGATAGACGCTAAGCAAGGAGGATACCACGAGGCACCTGAGTATATCCGAAATCTGGTTATTCTACTTCTATGATTCCAGGCAATCATTTTCCCATGCTTGCATTTACAATGATAGGACCTATGCATCTATCTTATTCTTGTATCATTGTGTCAGGTTTCCAAATTAATTAAATTGCAACCCCATGTACTGTACAACCTTTAAATTTCAGTCCACTATAAAGCTTGTACCCTTTATCCTACCAGACATTAGTACAAGAGTTGTTTGAGTCATGCGAGTGGCAGAACTATATGTGTATGGTTTGTGCGAGTCTGGATAACGAGGTACCTATACAATTAAATTGTGTAGTAATGGTCTAACTAAAGAAAGAGGCACCAGTGGAAAATATCTAAAATTTGACTTGTGTCCGGTGGATAACTTGTGTCTCACTTGTGTCCCGTAAGACCCGAGTACTTGATTCTTGTTCCTTGACTATTGCACTATCCACATGTGGGCCCATGGATCCACTTGGTATGAGCTTGATTCACATCTTAATTCTTGTGGCCACAATTAGTTTGGGGCTTTATTACTATCACATACTTATGCCATGCTATACTGCTTTATTTAGTAATGTTGCTTGATGAGCGGTTTACTACTATACCGTTTAGTACTCGTGCTACGTTTTCGCGGTATCGACAAGCCCAATCACACTTCCGGCTTCCTAGTCGTTTACAGCCGTCGACACAACCCTAGGCCCATCTCGAAGCCCGGTCGACTTTGTTGCGGGTAGTTTAGTGGGGTGGCCCCCTGAAATAATTTTTGAATCTTGTAATTGCTTTGTCATGATGCCTCTTTGCTTTTATTTGATTTTTCCCAAGGTTGATCTTGCGTGTGTTGCAATTTGTGCACCCCTACAGGATAATCTTTTCGAAAATTCATGTCCACGGTTATGAACTATTTGGAGCACAGTTTCTCGATCATAGACAACTCTAATTAAATTAGCATGTTTAACTTGACTAAAACATGACTAGTAAGTAGTGTAATATTCATGGAATGGTTAATAAAATTGCCTACGGATGGGATATTCTGTTAGAAATATGGGCTAAATACTTTGGCCCATGTAATATTTCAGATTTTCCATAAATCTCAAAGACCATGTGTGTGGTAGCCCATATGTGATTTAGCCCAAGTTGGTGGCAGTTCACATGTGTGTGTGGCAAGAGGAGTGGGAGCTAAAGTTTAGTTCCATATGAAAAGTAGGAGGAGAGTTACACCACCTTATAAGGTGGAGTGTTTCACCACTTTGTAAGTGAGTGAGATGAGAAGTGCTACATGTGCGCTCCTCCTCCAACGATGCTGCTCGCTCGCCCGCTCGTCTCAACATGACCGGGCCGCGGGTTGCGGGAATCTCGCCGAACAGCTTTATTTTGCTGCTCAGGAAAATGTATGCGGTTTGACAGACGTGTCAATAGTTAGTGGGTTCAGGTCGCTCCAAAACATGCGTGACGTGGGCTTGGTCCACACCGTGTCTTGTACGGGATTTTTTGAGTTGCTCTTTATAAGCGCATGTGCGGCCTTCACCATAATACAACGAACCAATCTAGGGTTTTGCCAACCTCTCTGTTTGCATCTCCATTGTAGTCTACTCCATCTCGTGCTCCGTCGTGCGCCGGCGAACGGTAGAGAAGGTGTCCGGAACCAGTCATGTTTGCGATCCTGTACAAGAGAGGGCAAATAAGGTTTTTGGGAAGTGCTTCGCATGACTGCCTAAGTTCGTCATCATGGCGCGTCTTCCTGGGTGATCTCCTGGTCTACGGACGACTTGTCTTCAAGGTCGTCTCCTTCGAGAAGTTGTTGTCGCCGCCACTGCACCAACGACTTCTACAACTACAAACGATCGGTATGTGTGTTGTGTTCCGATCTAAAGTTTTAGCATGGCTTTCATTACAGATGTTTTATTATGGCTACTATTCATGTTGATTAATACATCTAGTATGTTATAGTTTCACATGTTAATAGCTTGAGGTCATGTTATATATTCTGGAATTAATCCTAGAAATTATGCCTAATATTCCAGCAATCCAAAAATCTTATTATAGGAAATTTCCTGAGTTTAAAATGGGACACTTGGACAATGCAATGAAGCCGGATAAGTTTACCGGTGTTCATTTTAAGATGTGGCAGTATAAGACAACTATGTGACTGCAAGCTCTCAAAATATTCGAGGCTAGTGAGGGTTTACCTGTAGGATCTATATCTGACGAGGTTCAGAACAAGTTCAAGAAAACCAATCTTGCCTTTGTGGGATGCGTTCTGAGTGTTCTTGATAATAAGTTGTTTGTGTGTACATGCACATTAAAGATGGAAAAGAGCTCTAGGAGGCAATGAACGCTAAGTTCGGTGTAGCAGATGTTGGCAGTGAGCTTTACATTATGGAGAACTTTCATGATTACAAGATGGTTAACAAATATTTTATAGTCGAACAAGCTCACGAGATATAGTGCTTTGGCAAGGAGCTTGAAATCCTTAATTGTATCTTACCCGACAAGTTTGTGGTTGGGTGCATTATTGAAAAGTTTCCTTCTACATGGAGGAACTTCACCACAACTCTCAAACACGAGAGAGGATATATCGGTTGAAAACCTAATAGGGTCTCTTGATGTTGAGGAGAAGTCTTGGGCTAAGGACGCTGCAGAGAAATGAGTAGAGGGTCAGTCTAGCGCCAATATGATGTGGAAGAAAACCTTCGGCAAGAAGAAAGGGAACTATAAGCCCTCCTTAAACAAGCCTAAAAATACTACAATCTTCAAGAATAAGAAGAAGCCGAACAAGGCCGAGCTAGGTTGCTATACCTGTGGAGAGCTCGGATGCTTTTCCAAGGACTACCCATAACATGCAGATCGCAGAGGGAAAAGTGGGAAGACTATCAATGTCGTGACCGCTAGCAACACTCATGGGTATGACAATTTATTTACTATTCTTTCGGTGTTTCAATCACCATGTTGGTAGATTGATACAGGTGCTAATGTGTGTGCTGACATTTCCATGTTCACTTCTTATCAGGTGCCCGAGATGCTTCCGTCCTAATGGAGAATGGATCACATGCTTATGTTTGTGGTGTTGGCATAGTGGATCTGAAGTTCACTTCTGGAATGGTCGTCCAACTGAGGAACATGCAGCTTGTCCGTACTATGAACAAGAATCTCGTTAGTGGATCCCTTCTATGCAAAGATGGGATTAAGGTTGTCTTAGAGTATGATAAAGTAGTTGTTTCGAAATATGGACAATTTATTGGTAAAGATTCTGAGTTTGGGGGCTTGTTCTATTTCTCTCTTTCAGAGTTTTGTAATAAATCCGTGAATCATATTCGTGGTGTAAATGATGATACCAGTGTTTGGCAATCTCGTTTATGTCAGCATGGGTTTAATTCTGAATTTCACTATTGTCAAAGGTTCTAAGTGCCATAATTGTGTGCAATCAAAGTAACCTCGAAATCCTCACAAGGCAGCCGAGGTGATAAACTTGGCACCTCTAGAACTCATACGTTGTGGTCTGTGTGGTATGAATGATGTGTTGAAAAAGGTGGAAAGAGATATTTCATGGCGTTGATTCATGATGCTACTAAAGTCTGCTATGTTTTCTTGTTGCAAACTAAAGATGAGGATTTATACCACTTGAAAATTTATAAGGCCGAAGTTGTAAATCAACTAGAGAGAAAGATCAAGAATCTTAGGTTGGATCGTGGTGGTAAGTAGTTTCCCAAAATATTTGATGAATTCTATGAGGAACATGGTATTATTCATGAGAAGATGCCTCCCTACTTGCCCCAATCAAACGAAGTTGCTGAGAGGAAAAAATGCACGCTGACTTGGTGAATTCCATGTTATCCACTGCTGGTTTATCAAAGGCATGGTAGGGTGGCTTTGTTGACTCGTCCTGAATAGAGTTCCTAACAATAATAAAGAGAAGACCCCTTATGAGGAGTGGGCTAGGAGAAAACCATCACTTTCGTACTTGCGCACTTGGGGGTGTTTGGCGAAGGTTAACATACCAATTCCCAAGAAACGCAGGCTCAGACCTAAAACAGTGGATTGTATATTTATAGGATATGCTCCACAGAGTGTAGGCTATAGATTTCTAGTGGTGAAATCCGAGGTAGTACCTGATATGCATGTTGATACTATAATGGAATCTTGTGATGCAATTCTTTGAGAATATGTTTCCTATGAAAGGTATGCATATAATTGTTACAATTTCTTCTGAAATACTTCCTGGATCTAGTGCATCTATTGAGAATTCTGAACAACCACATGAGGAAGTCCTTGAGAAGGATGCCGATGAACCTCCCACGAGGAGTAAGAGCATCTCCACTCGTTGGCTGTTCCTAGGCCGAAATCCGACGCTATTTTGCACCGGACGGATGTAACTTTTGGCCAGGGAACAGCCTTTTTCCCACTCACGTTCCCAGGCCGGGTCCCCACGTTTGGCTAAAATTTGATCAAACATGGCGAAATTTGGACGAATATAGGCGATTTTAATTAAACAACGGCGAGTTCGTGCAATAGATGGCCAAATTTGGACATGTACCCGAATTTTGGCAAAATTAGGATAAGCGAAAAACTAAAACAGTAAAATAAAATGACGATGCCGATGCTGACGCCGCCTCACATGCCGAAGTGGCGGTAGAAGTTGGTGTAGTCAGGATCTGCCGGGCCGTCGTCATCGCCATCATCGTCGCCGTCGTTGCCTGGCGTCTACAGGGGCCGTGAGCTGCCCTGGACTAGGTCGTCGTACCTCCATGGCTGGTAGGAAGGGCCGGCGTCATCGTCGTCTTCAAGGATGACGAGGGGCACGCCTAGGTAGGCGGGCTCGGGGCGCGCTCTGGCCGGGGTGGGATCGCGGCGCCCTCTGGCGCGATGCTCGGCCTGCTCCTATAGGCGCTGCACGCACCGTGCCTCCTCCTCCTCATAGTCCGCCCTGGACCAGGCGAGGATGTTCGGCTCCGTAGACGGCGATGGCGGCGCGGCCTCGCGCAGAGAACGCTCAATCGCCATTTTCATGGCAAAGGAGTCCTTGTCGATGGTGACGCCCCAGTCCGCGGGCTCATGCTTCGGCTGGCGAAGGGGAATCCGCTCGGTTGGCGGCGTCGCCGCACGGGGCTTGTTGATGACGATGCCACGTGCGCGTGTCCTTGGCGTGTCGGCCTCGTGCTTGGCAGGCTGAAAGAACTCGCCACTGCTGCACGGCGACTGCGCAGGAGCTGATGCCGAGGATTGCGACGTGGAGGAGGAGACGGAGAGGCTGGCCATCCTCTTGGGCGCCCAGCTCACCGGAGGTTGGCCCCCATGGCGAGAGGGTGGCACCAGCGAACGCGGGAACCCTAGCCGGGGGTTGTTGCCGGCGTGGATGTGCTCAAGGACGGCCACGAGCGTGCGCCCCTGCGCGCTCCACCATCGGCGGAGGCTCGCCGCGTTGTTGCGCTTCAGAAGCTCGCCTAGAGGACCCGAGTGCACGACCAACTTGGCGAGGCGACACTCCTTGAAGAAGTTCTCCCAGTACGCATAGTTGTTGGGGTCCTCGGCGAGCTCCAGATCAGGCATCACCGCGATGGTGGCTTGGATCTCCTCCACCATCTCGTGGTCCGCTAGTACCGGTGGTACTGGTATGCCGCCGATGCTAAGCCTCCACCTGGGGGGCAGTGGAAGTACGGCGGCACCATATAACCGGCGTCATGGAGAATCCTCGCCTCCCACGGCTAGAGCGTTCACCGGCCGAAGCCGTTCGCCGCCGCGGGATCGCCTGTGAACCTCTCCGTCATCTTCCTCTTTGCTGATTGTTTCTTTCGCCAGAGTTCAAGGTGGTGCGGGGTGGAGGGGGCAGTGTGCTACGAACCGGCTTATGCGGGAGGATGAGGACGACTCGGCTTATGCCGCTGACTGGGTGGGTCCATTCGGTGAACGCCGCTTTTCTCGCCGAATTCGGTTTGTCCGGCATTCCCAGCGCGTTCCCATCACCCCGGGAACGGTCTAGGAAGGCCGGACGTAGTTTGGGCCAAATTCGGACGAAACTAGGGTCCTGAAAACGCGACTGTGCCAAATTTCGGCATCGGGACCAAAAATACGCCCTGCGAACGGCGTGCTGGGAACCCGATTGGAGATGCTCTAAGAGACCGAGGATTGCAAAATCCTTTGGTAATGATTTCATCATGTACCTTGTGGATGATACTCCTAGATCCTATGTCGATGCATATGCATCTCTACGGTGACCTATCATACCACTGCATGATGTAGTACACTATAGTCGCTGACATAAAACAAATGAAACATTGTTCCACTAGTATTGCATCCGGCAAAGTGGTACAACAAAAACATCGCGGGTCCAAGACATGACTATAGATTACAGCTCGACTCTTCACAAAAGATTCAGAGAACACTCTAAGTTATAGAAGAAGAAACGAACTTCTTACAAATAAGAACCAGAAATAACAACTCAAAACTATCATACTAATAAGAGTAGAATCCAAACTATCGGGTTTGCAATTGCTGCTATTGCAATGCTCTTCATAAGTAGGTTCTATGGCTAGAGATTATACTTCTATCTAATCAGGAACTTCGTCTTCACTTCGGTCAATGTACATGCTGACTCCATTGACTTTCTTCTTTGAGCATAAGTTGTTTTTGATGACGTCTTCATCGGCTTTAGAACCTAGAAAGGGTTAAGAAGGTACAGTTGAGTACGAGCGTACTTAGCAGTTCACTAAAAAATAGTGTTTCATGCACTATCTACCACTAGAGACCATAGGTCATAGGTTATGCAGGTTTTCATAAACATTTTTTCAAAGGTTGCTTGTATTATGAAAAGCTATGGCCCTCAGCCTTCACAGATTTACCAGAACTTCATGGAGCTCCTTTCCTACTGCGTTCATAGCTCCTTCCCGAAACAGGGAGTAACATTTCACACTTTTCTACACTCTGCAGAGGTGCGTTACTTTACCCATAAGAGATCCTTATTCATGGTGCACAACCGAGCGATCATTCCTATTCACACTTCCTTTGGTATGAGGCCTAGTATAAGAATCCAAGCCGGTCACCGCCCTTCTTCGTGACCCCACATGCCAACATGACCCCGCAAGCAGAACGACCTCTGTTAATCCACATATACGTAGATATAACTATGGTTGACTCCTTGAGGATTCTAGTGAGTAGAACAATGTCCCTGGTTGTCCTAACAAGTTGGTGGACCTACCTACGACAGTTTCTCACAGATAGTTGAGATACCAAGATCATGGGGAACTAAGGGATCACACCCATGTCTTGGTCCTCGAGAGGAATACCAGCACCATGATATGGTCATTCGTTGACATACGGAAGGAAGAAGATCTAGCTGACTTCTCCGTCCCATTCCAGATCTCATGGTTAACACGTATTATATGGAGCAAGAATCAGGCGACATTGGTTGTTAAGTCCTAGATATTATGTTCCTTTACCACTAGAACTGCATAGTAGGTTATTACCACATGGTAAATAACCTATAATCATATTATTGTGAAAATAGAGTTTTCTGTAATCCTTTTTGAAATGCAGGTGATAACATGGTATATTGCAAATACTTGATAGAAAGTAACCAAAGGACATGAGCAAGTGTGAACTTGCCTTTTGTGATTGCAAGATTATGCACTCATGGTCTTCGAGACAATAGAAGATCCAATATCTGAAAGCAACATAATTGGTCCAGTAAGTACTAATGTTTAAAGATGCTATTATGCATAAGTAATGTTATGCATTTTATAAAACTCCCAAAGTAATTCACAACATTGTAAGTGTGTTGAACTTAGGTGATTTATTTAATATTTGGTTTATCTTCAAGTTTACTTTACAAGCAAATAAATCTACAAGAAACTTAAGACTAACATGCAAGATGCAAAAAGTAAAGTATAACAGTAATACAAGATTAAGGTTGATTAATAACATGTAACTATTATGAAAGTCCATGGTTGTTAAGACTTAAAAGAAATACTATAATGTGTTTTATTGAAGTGGCAAAAAGAAAATCATTTGAACTAAATATTGATTATGTTAAGTTAATCAATTCTGAAGATTACTAGGATTAAAACTATGGTTTTTGATAAAGTACAAATGATCTTGAGTTATTATACTTCTAGTTTATTGTATATTAGACCAAAGTTGACCATAAAAATAATATGGGCTTAAGAGATAATGTTTATGGCATCCAAGTTCTAGGGTTTTCCTAAGCATAATCAAAGATGCAAAATCATTCATTTCCATTGTAAGTGAATGATGAGTTCAAGATTTATTTTGCTATGGCAATTCTAGAAATATGATGTAACTCATTGATGGAACCATAATTATATGATATCATTATTTGTTAGGGCTCGAAGTATTTATACAAACTCGAGAGTTAATTCAATTGTTTAAAGAAATAATTTTATATAAGTTCTACATGTTTTAGCATTAACTACATCCTATGCTTCAATAAATCCTAAGTAGCCAATTAAAGCTGACAAGGATTTATGTTGATTTATAAATGATAAAAGAGAATATATCCTTTTTATCTTAATAGAAGAAAAAGGACTATAGAGTTAATTATAGCACTTATTTGTTTATAAATCCTAAAATTTATTGGAATTTTATATTTAGCATTTTTATAAAATAACAGATTTATTTTTATATACAAAAATGAATTTTATTGATTTTGAGGACTCTCATTTATTTTGTTATATTTCATTGAGGATTTTAGTGGCTTTAATATTTAGTTGTATTTTATTTAACCCAAAGAAGTAACGTTATATTTTTCCTAGGTAGATATTATTTTTGTGATTATTTTGATATATTATATGTATTTTTGGATTTTCTATATTTTTTAGAGTTAAAATAATCTCATGGTTATTTTGGTAATTCCCATTTTCCTTTTTATTTATTTTCTTGGTATTTTATTTTTAGAAAAGGCCTTGGGCCCACCAGTCAGTCTGGCCGACGGTTGGGTTAGACCAAGCCGATCAGTGGACCGAGTCGGTCAACCCGACCAGCTCGATCCCATCTCCTCCCTATGTGACCTACTCCTCCTCACGCCTATGAGGCATGACGCCATTATCGGCCAATTCCGGCGAGAATAGACTGTTGCGGTTGTCGTCGTTAGTCATCGCTGAATCGTCATCCTCTGCTACTTCTGCATATCCTGCTCGATTTGGAGTCTGAGCTCGGGACTGCTGGCCTCCTTCTGTTGTCTGGCGCTCGGGTTCGGACGCCACAACCTCGCTGTGCTCAATAGACCCTGTCGTGCTCCCGCTGGTGGTCATGTACTCTTGTGCTGATGCGGTTCTCATGGTGTGTGACATGGGGTTAACACGTCAATGCCCATGATTAATGGACTTGGGGTTTGAGGAAGAGGGGAGTGCTGGAAGCTTCATTCGGCTAACAGGAAAGCAAATCGGGGACACGAAGTTTACCCAGGTTTAAGCCCTAGAGGGAAACCTTACTCCTTCTTTTCTGCTCTTGATTATCAGTGGAACCGAAGGTTACAGGGTGCACATATGCAATCTGCCGGTGTATGAACTAGGGTTTTTGCGGTGCCCTCCTCGCTACTCCCTCTTGGCCTTTATATGGGGAGGCTAAGTCTCAGCATAACAAGGCGAGTTGGTTACAAATTAGGGTTTTGACCTTTAAACTTCCTATCTACTCTTTGTCGTGTCCTCCAACGAGTCGCACCTCTACAGGCTTGGGCCATCCGAATATTTCATGGGCTCCATTTACATCGTGGGCTTCTCTTGGGGAGGACCACATAGGCTAATCCTAGGTACCCGTAGGGTATACCCATGTTAGTATCCCTCGAGTATCCATCCGAATCGTAGATTCAAAGGGAGACTATGAAGTCTTCAAGTGTGCATATTTCATCCGAATGTTTTATCGGGTTTTATTATTTAGGTCATAGGGATAGTTGATATGCGTACCTGATTCATCTGACGGATAGGTATCATTTAACTGCCTTGGGGAAAAACAACACTATCTACTCAAACTCGAGTCCCCGAAATCGAATTCGGAAAGTTGTTGTTGTAATTTGACTCCTGTTGTGGAGGCCTTACAGAGCCAAATTCTAGTGTTCTATGTGTGCACTTGATGCATCTGTCGATGATTTTTCATCACACCTATTGGTACGACATGTTTCTGGTAGAGTGTAGTATATGTGTTACTAGGACTTTAGATTGTATGTGCAGGTCTTAGCTTCACGTCGTAAATGCAGCATCTGAATGTTTGGTCACCACGGCGGTGATTCGAGTCGCCAAGGAGACGTTGTCTCTTTACAAGGCAATTGAAGTTGATAGGAGGTGAAGTTGCCGAAAAATTCAATTACTTGTGATGAAATGATGCGGACGTAGTCGATGCAGTATTTTATGAGGATTTTATTTAAATTTGTTATTCATTTCATAGGGCGCGCGACCAGCGCTCCCTATGAAAGTAGCCCTCGAGTGCCTATTTGAGCATAGAATCGAGTGGGGACTCTAAACTTCTGCGACTGCTATCGATGGCCATAACTTCTGCGACTGTTGTCGATGGCCATATGGTGTCGATTGTGCTTCCAACACTCCCTATGGGAGTAGCCCCCTTGTCCGTAATCAAGTCTTGGTTTCGAAGAAGGAATCGTGGTGTGCTTTGCTTGCGCCTGCAATTGCTGGGGAAACACTGGTCTCGGAAAATCCTCGGGTGCGCGCCTAGCACTCCTGTTAGGAGTAGCCCCCAAGTATTTGGTCGAGTCCTATACTTGAGCAAAAACTTAGTGAGTTGAAGAAAAATTACCGTTGCACACGCACATCTTGTGTTGATAGTGTGAATGCTAATGACATTAATGCTGACTAATAGTGAGCTCAGCTGCCGGCGTGAGCGATGTTGATGGGATTGGATGAGTGTGGGCCCCAAAGTCTGACTATGATTTGACCAGTCATGTGTAAATTGAGGTATCTCAACTGTGCCTCCTCGATTTCCGTGCGGAGTGGGGATCGTGCGATGACGATTCGTGCCTCCCGTTCCACGTGTGTGTGACAATGTGTGCCATGAGTAATGTGTTGTAAATCAATGGTTGCAACACATATTCTTCCGTTGTTTAATACCGCAGGGCACGGGTAATTTTTCCCTTCGTCTTCATCTTCTCCGTTCCTCCTGCCATTGCTCCTTTGTTTTACTTCTCCATTGCGACTCCTACGCTGGACATTCTTTGTGTCTTTCCCAGTCAATTCTTGCAATCTCAAAGGAGGAGGTTGTTGGTGCAGATGGGGAAGAGTTAAAAAGCCACCGGTCAGGGGTCGAGTGTCGCCGCTGCCGTCGCCCCCAAGAATAAGGGCACCGCAACTCGCGTCACCAATGGCGCATGGCTGCGCTCCATGCTGAGGGCTTCCGAGATGCGACCTCTTTGCCAAGCCAAGATTATCTCGGCGAACAAGGCTGGCTGCCACATTCCCGGACTAGAGGTAATCCCCGATCCTCCCCCAGGTTCCGGGTGATGTTCGTCACTTTCCTTTTGCATGGGATTTCTCTTCCTCTCCATGATTTCGTTCATGGATTGCCTTTTCTCTATGGGATTCAGCTGCACCAGCTGACTCCCAACTCGATTCTCCACATTGCTTGCTTCATTACCCTGTGCAAGTGTTGGCTCGATATCGAGCCACACTTTGGCCTCTTCAAGAAGATGTACGGGCTGAAGAGGCAAGTAGGCACTAATTCAGTGGTGTATGATGTTGGTGGTTGTGGTACATCTGTGAGCCCCAACATGCAGAATTTCATCTTCGATATTGTCGACTCTGCTCAAGGATGGAGGGACAAGTGGTTCAACATCTGCGACCAAAAGTTTGACAACCAGAAGTACGGTCTGTCTCCATTCGAATCGTCCACAGAGATGAAGAACAAACGTTCCTGGAAGAACACTGTTATGCCAGGTGAAGTGGACAAAGCCGAGGCCTTGTACCAGCGAGTGGAGGCTCTGCAGCTTGTTTGTCGTAAAGAGGTTACCGGAGTTAATATCATCCGGACATTCCTGCGACGCTGAGTGCAGCCTCTGTAGGCCAGAGCCCACCCCATGTTTCTATGGGGCGGTGCGGGTGATACTACTCGCATCTATGGCGAAGACGTGCCTTCCTGGGAGGTTGAGAAGAAAATTAGGTCGTTGACCAAATTTATGGCGAATGAACCAGTCCCAGCAGAGACAGAGACTGGGCCATTCAACTGTAACACCCCAGCATTAGAGCTTAGAAATAAGCTGAACACACGTGTGTGCATTGCATTCATCTGGATAATTTTCCCGCTTTTAAACAAAACTTGTCAAAGAGATTGAAGCTTCTCTTAACTTGGTGGAACTGAAGTAGATCATCAAGTTGACTGCAATAAGTTTCAATATGACCTTTGCTAAAACCTTATCTTTGGGTAATATAATTTGATCTAAGGGTAGATCAAATGTAATAAAACTAAGTCACAACACACTACTTAATAAGGAGTACTTGATCTTCTAGAGATCATTACATGGTATTCCATACCACAACTCAAGGATGAATACTTAATATTCTAAAGCTGATATCAAGGTATTATCTACCACAAACCCTGAATACCAAGTTAAGTATATAACTTAAGTAAAGAAAACTTTATAACTAAATCTTGATATACTTGCTTGCCATAGTCATTCCTACCATGAATATCATGGTAGTTTCTAAACATTAACTCTTACCACAAATAGAGTAGAAAAGGAAGTCAAGTCAAGACCATCCATCACATACCCTTAGTGTCATGTTAATAGATGACAATCCTATTTAACCAAGTCCTAGTGTCTATTAATCATCAATGTGTGTGATCAATTCTTGACCTAGCACTTATTGACTCATAGCTTTGACCTATTGTATTGACCTTCCCAAATCCCTTAAGTAATTATAAGAAGGAGGAACTAGATATGGTTGAGTGTACCATCATCAATGGAATGTGATCCTTAGTGGGATCAAACCATTTGATGTTGTAGGACTTACCTCACTCATGAGTTAACTAGAAGCAGTACCTAAACCCAAGAGTTAAGCTAGTAATTGAGGAGCCACGAGAAAGCTAGTAGTAATTGTGTATCAAATAATAATCTTGTTAAGCCAAGTGGGTATAAACTTCAAGTAAGTTACCTTAACAATATAAGTCCTATAGAAAGACTAGTACAACTTTACTACTTAGTTAAGTAGAGATCTTGATCAGACAATTAAAAGCCTAAGCTTTGTTTGATCAAGGGTTGGTGGTCATTATTCTCAAGCCACTTGAGAATAGATGACTGGATAATGAAGAAGTGAGGTGAGTACACCAAATTAGGAAAAACCCTAGGATGCTAAATCATCTAGCTTGATTATGAGAAGTCAAGCTAGAGTATAATGAAGTATATAAAATAAGTTGTAGGAGTAGTTGGAAGTATAATAGTTTAACCAAGGTAATACAAGAACAAACTTGTATTGTGGAGAGTAGTACCATACCTATTCTAGAAGATTGATATCCCTTGTTATCTATAGTGAGGATTGTAATCCTGTAAGGCTTGGATATAGATGCAAGGTGAATATAAAAGGAGTTAATGGAGGGAGTTAGAAACAACTACATTAATGGATTTATCAAGGGTAGTTTATAAATGGAAGTTGTATATATATGCTAGGAGAAGAAGGAAGGAGTAATGTTGAAGTGGCATGACCATGTCATCATATGATAATGGATATGGTGGAGTAAGATGATTGTCTTATTTAGGAAGATGTGATCTTTGTGAATAAGATAAGAGAGATTTATAGAGTATATTTAGGAAAGGAATTCCTTATCTCAAGATAAGCTTAGTGAGGTATTAAGGTAAGGATTCTTTAGAAACCTTTAACCAACAGTACATCAAGACATGACAAGACCCATGTCTACTTTATTATTCGAAACCCTAGAATCAAATTGATAGTGAAACTATTTCCTATTCCTAGGTAACCATTGAACAATACCTCTTGGACAATTAAAGCTTCCAAGAGATAATTATAGAACCAGATGAGTGTTTATAGATGGAAGCCTTGTCCACCATATTGTCTTAAACCCTAATAAGAACCTAGTCTCATAGAACCGTCAAGATCACATTAGGAAAGTAATATTTGTAGCTCACTCTAAGTTGAGTTATTATCCATGGCCACAAAACATGGAGGTAATTTATCTTAGCTCTTAATCTTATCCATATTCATTATAGAATATGAGTCTATTAAAACCTTCCTAAAACTCACGGTAGTTACTTGGAAATGAACATTTTCATTAGTGATTGTTATTCATGCTTCTTGATTTCTCCAAGGTTGTCCATGGTAATCCTAAACACTATAAATCAAATAGGATTTGAATAAGAAAAATCACCAAATATGGAGAACCAAGAAATCAAATCATCATATTAAAAACCACAAGGTTTAATACCTTATAATGAATATTTATACTTCCTTCATGAAGTTAAGTATTAATAAGATTCTGTACATATAAATATCCATTGTAAACCATCACCATTACATTCTTTGTGGAAGTGAAAGTCATTTTGAAAGATCTTATTATAGAGAGTCAATCCCTAAAAACCCTAATTTATATTTACTTTACAAAATAAAAGAATCCTTCATATAGTTACAAATATTTTATATATAATAAGAAATGATGAGAAGAGGGTCATACTTGATCTATACAATAATATTCATGACCTACAAATTCTCTGCATATTTAAATCCTTAGAAAAATTCATATTTGGAAATGGTTTTATCAAAACAGAAAAGAATAAGAAGTAAATGAAAAATCTAAAGCAAATCAATTCGGCCCATAGCCCAGAACCTCGAGTACTATCCATCGCTCGTGTGCGCCAGCCACCACACTTCGCTCATATCGTCGCAGCCCAATACCGGCCCAAGCCCAAATACCCCTTCGCCGTTTCTTTTCTTTTCTTGCTCCTCTCGCCAGAAGGACAACACCGGGAAGCAGCACGCTGGTGAGTGCTCCGCCGTTCGCCGTCGCTGAGATGACCGCCGCGCTACGATTCATGCTACCGATGCCGCCCTCGTCTATAAGAACCCCGTACACATAGAGAGCAAAACCCATTTTCCCTTCATCCTCCTCCTCCCTTATCCACTGTGAACCTAGCTCGCCGGAGCTCTAAGACGTCACTGTTCCCGAGCTTCCCTTGGAGTTCTGAACACACCGTTGGACTCGCCTCGATGTCCTCATTCTCCCTAGCCAGGCCACGGAAGCCAGAGCGCCCCCAGTCAAGCCAATCGACACCTCACCTCCGTCGCTGTTCAACGGTGTTTCTCGTCGATTCCAGTCACCATCCGCTTCATTGACCACACCACCGTGTTTCTAGTGAGCTCCTAAGTCCGATAGTTTCCTCCCCTTCCTCGATTTCTTCTTATACCATCCTACCGCCATGGACCGTCGGTCGCCGCCGCGGTTGCTCGTCGTGGGGGTGATTTCGGTGACCATTACCGGGCGACGCCACCACTATTAGGATCACATCGGCCTCCTCGTTCCAACGCAACCCTCCGTAGCCACGCACATGCACCCAATCGACTGATCAGCCTTCGATCTATGAGGATCAACTCGTGCTGATGTCATGATGACATCGTGCTCTCGTCAGTCTTCGCCTAGTCAGCAAGTTTGACTAGTCCACTGCCCATGTGGCGGATGACGTGTCCCTAACCCCACGGGTCAGTGACCCTGGGTAGATTAGGACCCAGTGTGAAAAGTTTTCTCTGTTAGTAAATAGATAAAACAAAATAATTCAAATATAAATATATTTTCAGGAATTTAATAAAATGATTAAATCTTAGAAATTGCATATCGTTTGTTTTATAACTCAGAAATATATATATTATATCAAAATGGTCAATAAAATGTCCCTAACAAACATTATTGTGTTAACTGTTTAAGTAATTATTATTTAATAAAAAAATATAAGTAATAATACTTAGAAAATTCATATTTTAATATTGGTAAATAAGAAAAAAGAAATAATATACTAAAGTTCTTAGGATAATAAGAACTAAAATGTAAAAATATGAACAGAAAATTCACTTAACTAATATTTATTATTTATTTAGTATTTATAAAGTGATAAAACTTGTAAAAATCATATCTTATCATTTAAAAATCACAAAATACTTATAATATACCACAATGATCACAAAAATAAATTCTACACATCAAAAATGTCAACTCTCACTTTTGAAGTAAAATAAAAGGTAAAGGTCTAATAAATCTTGTTTAAACCCTTTTCTTTTATTTTAATTCCTTAAAAATATATAAACCATTACTATTGCCTTTGCCATTATTTGTTTAAAGTCTAAAAATGTAATAACAAGTCAATTGATGTTTAAGTGAAGTTAACATAGGACAAGCCATTTTAAAATGTATCTACTAAACCTATCATCTCAAATTAAGGGTATTTTAATTTTTCTAAAAAGTTTTTTACTAATTATTAAATCAACTAAAATAGTATATTGGTGATCACAAGAATCCTATATACTTATAAAATCACCAAACTCTTATTTAGTAATTCTTTCACAAGTTTGAGAAAACCACTTAAAGATTTAAACCAAGTTCTAAAGTAATTGAAGTAATACCTATTCTTTACTTATGAAGTATAACCATTGATTTTAAAGATATATAGAAAGGTAAATGCATTCACTTATAACTTTAATAAAACACCACCTCATTCAAGTAATAACATTTAAATTCTAACTTTGTGTAATGTTAAGAAGTAAACCATCTACAATGTGATGCCTTATTCAAAACATGTAAATCTCCACCACTTATGCTATGATTGTTTAATGTAGTAATGTTTTCCTCTTTAATAATCTTAGCTAATAATAAAACCTTAAAGTGTTAGCCTTAGGTTTAAATACTTTTTACTTTGTAAAGTAACCTTTTCCTCAAAAGTTATTCTTTTAAGAAACATTAAAAGTAATCCTTGAACACTTCTTTAAAGCTCTAATTGATTCTTAATCTTGTTTAAGAAATATTTTAGATACCATGACCCATTTGAGTGCTTTAGTATTGCATACTATTTATTGTATTTACATATTGTTTCACCCACTCTCACAAGCCTTAATAACAAGCACAAGTGTGAATCTAATATAAAAGTGCAACACATTCCTAAGAACTCATCACAAATTCCAAACCTTTGATCAGATATGACTATTCCGAGGATTTGAATTTATCAAATTGCATTACATTACTTATGGATTGTTGCATCTTGCTTCTTTGAAAATTAGTCCTTACCGAACCAATTATGCTGTTTATAGAATTTGGATCTTCTATTGTCTTGAAGACCATGATTGCATAATCTTGCAATTACAAAAGGCAAGTTCACAACTTGCTCATGTCCTTTGATTATTTTCTATGCTTGTAACTCAACTGTGTCATCACCTGCATTTCAAAAAGGTCGAAAACACTATTTTCACAATTAACATAAAGTGTCGGTTACTGATCGAGGGTGATCATCTAATCTATCATAACCAGCAATGGAAATGGGGAACAACTAGCGGGAGCGTGCTCTTCAGGAAGCGCGTGTTTCGGCAGCAGCGCGCACGTTTCCGGCCACACGGCAGCTCGACACGTGGCGTGTGGAAGCTCATCCGTGCGTATTTCTGGCCGCTCGGCAGCGCGTGTATTTCCGGCCACATGGCAGCCCGACATGTGGCTAGCTGCTCATGCAGTGCACGTGACGAAAGGCAGTTTCACGCAGTGCAATAAGGCAGTGCACGAGCGGTGCAACTCGTTTACTGTCGATCGAAAGCAGTGCAACGCAGTACACCGTGCACTCCAAGAACATCGCGCAGTGCATTGCAACCTTAGACAGTGCAACGCAGTACAACAAGGCAGTGCTTGGACGGTGCACTGCCTGGACACCGCACAGTGCACTACGACCGAAGGCAGTGCAAGGCAGTACACTGTCAGGACACCGTGCAATGCACTACGAACTAAGGCGGTGCAACACGAAACATTAAGGCAGTGCATGGACGGTGCACTGCCTGAACAGTGTGCGTAGTACACTGCCTAGACACCACGCAGTGCACTACGAACTAAGGCAGTGCAACATAGAACAACAAGGCGGTGCATGGACGGTGCACTGCCTGGACAGTGCGTAGTACACTGCATGGATACCGTGTAGTGCACTGCGAACTAAGGCAGTGCAACACAAAATAACAAGGCAGTGCATGGACGGTGCACTGCCTGGACAGTGTGTAGTACACTGCCTGGACACCGTGTAGTGCAATGCGAACTAAGGCAGTGTAACACAGAACAACAAGGCAGTGCATGGACGGTGCATTGCATGGACAGTGCATAGTATGTTGCCTGGACACCACGCAGTGCACTGCGAACTAAGGCAGTGCAACACAGAACAACAAGGTACTGCATGGACGGTGCACTGCGTGGACAATGCGTAGTACACTGCCTGGACACCGCGCAGTGCACTGCGAACTAAGGCAGTTCAACACAGGACAACAAGGCAGTGCATGGACGGTGCACTGCCTGAACAGTGCGTAGTACACTGCCTGGACACCACGCAGTGCACTGCAAACTAAGGCAGTGCAACACAACCGAAGGCAGTGCAATGTAGGGTCAAAGGGTAGTGCAAAACAAAAAGTTCTTCAAAAACCTATCATATGGGATCTAGTTTTGTAGATCTCGATGCGACTAGCACAATTGTGAAAACGGATCTCAGTTTGGATGATTTGTTTAAAAGATATCGCATTTTTCGTGTTTGAATCTAAAAAAGAAAGGGAAAAAGGACCGCCACCCCTCTCTTTGTAGGCACCACGTGTCGCACAAGGAAGGCTAGGGAAAGCGCACGAAGGACTCTCCGAACGCCACGTGCAGCAACATCAGTGATTGCAGAGCATGCTCGGGAACGTGCGCGCTTTTTCTAGCCTTTTCGATGGAAATTCCATTGTATAGGAATGTATCATCTAGGACTTAATAACCAATATCGACAGTGATTCTAGCGCTGTATATTACACGTTAACCATAAGCCTTGGAATGGGATGGGAAAGTCAGCTGTATCTCCCTTTCGCATGGACGGATGACCTTATCATGTGGTTGTTGATATTCTCGTGGAGAATCCAGCACATGGGTCCCCTTAGTTCCCAGTGAGCTAGGTGTCTAGATTATCTGTGCATAGGTGTCTTGTTGTAAGCTCACCATAGCTAATGGTGGCTGCCAGACAGAGCTGCTTACAGATTCTCCGAGAGGCTACCCAAAGAGTAACCGTGGTAGTCCGTCTCAGGGGATCGTGTCTTCATGCGGGGTCACGGAGAGGGCATTGATTGGCTTGGATCTTAGACTGGGCTCCACACGAAGGAAGTGTGGACGAGAATGCAACTTGGATGTGCAACAAGGATAAGGTCTCTTGTGGGTAAAGTAACGCACCTCTACCGAGTGTAAGAATTGTAACATGTTACTCCCTGTTCCGAGAAGGAGCTACGAATGCGGCAGGAAAGGAATCCCATGAAGGTTCTGGTCAACCTGTGAAGGCTATCGGACATAGTTTTTAGAATAAAAGCAACCTTTGAAGAAATGTTTACGAAAACCTGCATTGCCTATGACCTTTGGTCTGTGGCTGTAGTGATAGTGCATCATACACTCCTTTTTAGTGAACTTGCTGAGTACGCTCGTACTCAACCATACCTTCTTAACCCTTGCTAGGTTTTAAGCCGTTGAAGACAACGTCAACATCAATTTCTGCTCAAGAAACCATCATCGACAACTCAAGTTCTTCAATAAAGTCAATGAAGTCAACATATACATCAACCGAAGCAAAGGCGAAGATCTTGATTAGATATGAGTACATACTCTAGCCATAAAACCTACTTCTATAGAGCATTGCATTAGTAGCAATTGCAAGCCAAATAGTTTAGGTGTTAGTCTTATTAGCTAGTTAGTTCTGAATTATTATTTCTGGTTCTTCCTTGTAAGAAGTTCTTTCTCTCTCTTTAACCTAGAGCGTTCTCTGGATCTTCTGTAAAGAGTCAAGTTGTAATCTATAGTCATGTCTTGGACCTGCTGTGTTTCTGTTGTACCACTCTAAGGGATGTAATACTAGTGAACGATGTTTCATTGGTGTTATGTCAACGACTACAGTGTACTACATCATGCAGTGGTAAGCTAGGTCACCGCATCAACGCTACCCAACCTATGAAGGGAATATGCCCGAGAGTCAATAATAAAGTTGTTATTATCTTATTCGATGTTTATGATAAATGTTTATTTCTCATGCTATAATTTTATTAATTGGAAATGATAATACATGTGTGTTTAATAAACAAATAAAGGGTTCCTAGTTATACCTCTCATATAAACTAGCTCGTTGATTAACAAGATGGTCAAGGTTTCCTGATCATGGACACTAGATGTTGTCAATAACGAGGTCACAACATTGGTTGAATGGTGTGATGAACATTCATCCAAAATATAGCAATGCGATCAAAGTCATTGTGTTTAAATTTCTATAACATCATACGAAGTAACTTTAGTCCTTAGACCATGAGATCATGTTAATCACTAACACCAGAAGAGTAACTTGATAACATCAAATGTCACATCGTAATAGGGTGAAAATAAAGGTGGGTTCAGATACTCCGAAAGTGTTATGTAGAGGCTCATGGATCAACAGTGGGATTTGTCCATCCCGATGACGGAGAGATATACTATGGGCCCTCTCGGTGATAGCACATTGATATAGCTTGCAAGAAAGTTATAAGATCACTAGAATGTTATATCAGGGGAACGAGAAAAGAGTACTTGTCGATAACTAGATCAAATTAGGTATGGGGATACCGATGATTGAATCTCGGACATGTAATATATCATTAGACAAAGGGATTTAGTTACAAACGTTAAAGGTTCACACGATCATAGGAGTCATTGTTAAATGTGTGGGAGTCAGTACAGATCTCTAGGTCCCGCTGCTGATTATTGATCGGAGAGGGGTCTCGATCATGTTTGCATTATTCGCGAACCGTAGGGTGACACACTTGAGGGATACCGACACCATTTGGAGCAAATGTGTTTCAGATAAACATTATGAAAGCGAGGACGACTAGCAGGAGCGTGCTCTAGGAAGCGCACGATTTAGGCCGCAACGCACTTGTTTTCGGCCGCTTGGCAGCATGCGTATCTCCGGCCGCACATTAGGCCGACACGTGGCGTGTGGAAGTTCACCGCGCGTATTTTCGGCCGCTCGGCAGCATGTGTATTTCCGGCCACACGACAACCTGACACATGGCTAGCTGCTCATGCAATGCATGCGACCAAAGCAGTGCAATAAGGCAGTGCACGAGCGGTGCAACTCGTGTACTGTCGACCTAAAGCAGTGCAACACAGTATAATAAGGCAGCGCATGGACTGTGCACTGCAAAAACACCGTGCAGTGCACTGCGATCTTAGGCAGTGCAACGCAGTACAACAAGGCAGTGCATGGATGGTGCACTGCCTGGACACCGCACAGTGCACTACGACCGAAGGCAGTGCAAGACAGTACAACGAGGCAGTAAACTGCTAGGACACCGCACAGTGTACTACGAACTAAGGTAGTGCAACACAGAACAACAAGGGAGTGAATGGATGGTGTACTGCCTGGACAGTGCGCAGTGCACTGCCTGAACACCGTGCAGTGCACTACGATCGAAGGCAGTGCAACACAAAACAACAAGGCAGTGCGCCAGAACATCACGCGGTGCACTGCGGCCTTAGATAGTGCAGCACAGTACAACAAGGCAGTTTGTGGACGGTGTACAACCAAGACATCACGCACTGCACTACGACCTTAGACAATGCAACACGGTACAACAAGGCAGTGCACTGCTAGGACACCATGCCGTGCATTGCAACCGAAGGCACCATGCAATGGACCAAAAGGCAGTGCAACCTACACATCAAAGGCAATACGAGAAAAAAGTTCGTCAAAACATATCAACAATGGATCTAGTTTTGAAGATCTGGATGTGGCTAGCAAGGCAGTGAAAACGGATATCGATTTGGTCTCTCCGTTTGAAAGATATCGCAATTTTCATGTTCAAATTAAAAAATAAAAGGAAAAAGGACTCGCGACCCTCTCCGCATCCACCATGTGTCGCACGGGAGAAGGCAGGTACAACGCATGAGGCACTCCTCGCCTGCCACGTGCAGGCAGCAGCGACGCAGCGCAACCTCCTAGGAGTGCACCCTTTTTCTAGCCTTTTCGTTATGAAAGCGCTGGAATCATTTCAATGGACACCAAAATTGTTTCGGGTGAAATTGCTGAAACTGGTTCTACATATGATATTGAAATGTTGCAGGGGGTTTTATGTGAAAGTTTATTAATTAAAGTAATTAACAAAATTCTGAATAAAATAAATAAAATATTTTTATTAAATGAGAGGTGCATTAATTTTGGTGGAAAATTAATGCAACTTTGAGTGGAGATGGAATTCATGTGGGAGTGCTTAGTGGAAGTTCCACTCACATGAATGAGGGAGAGGTGGGGGCACCCACCACGGCCGGTGGCCATGCCCCTTGGGCATCCACTCCCCTATAAAAGGAGAACCTCCTCCTCCACTCTCACACCTCCTCATGAAGGATCTCTCTCCCCCTCTAGAATTATTCCCCATGGTCTCAGATTAGCGAGATATATGTTCTCGGTGGCTTTGTCTGAAAGGAGTTGCTGCTTCTGTTGCATCACTAGAGAGAGGACACGGCGGTTGTCGGGGTACCAGGCATGTGTGCGATCACGGATGCACCACTACTTTGCGGTGCTAGACTTGATGGTGTTAGACCTGCTAGACCTAAGAGACTTCATCACGATCTTGAGATTGGAAAGTATACAACTAAAACATCCACGAGTACAACCTCGTAATGCTTTGTCGCTCTTCAAGGATATGTTCTCTAGGGATGTAAATCTACCTATTGATTGTATCTAGGTAGATAGATCTTGGTGCTTAGTTGTTTACATCATAGGAATTTTTTTGTTTTCTATGCTGCTAACCCAACAGTGTTATCAGAGCCGGATCTATGAGCAGATGCTTTGCACGGGTAGAACACATATGACTATGCTGGTGATGATGATCATTTTATTGCATCGTTCATGTATTTTGGATATTGGTGGCATAGTGGGATGAAGCTTCCCGGACGAACTTTACATGTCCTCGCACATGAGACCTGTTCCACGCTTGACATGCAACTAGTTTTGCATAAGTGGCTAGCAGGTGTCCGTCTCTCCTACTATAGTCAATATTTGATTTACAACAAGTTGCTAATAATTTTCTTATCATTGTTTTGGTTCCATGTTCGTAGGTATGAACGGTTATATCTCAAAAGCCCTAATACATGTAAAACATGCAATTGATAGATTAGAGGCGTCTAGTTTAGATTGTTGCTGGGTAAGTGTCATGATATGGTGATGTTATAATTTGTAGTATGAATTGATACTCTTTGAAATTATAACATACCAAAGTGTAAGTTCCATAGAACTTGTCCTTACACATATAGGAATGATAAATATCATACCGCAATGCACATGATAGTGATCAAGTGCAAGAACCATATCATATCACTTTTTGCATATAATGGATGCTTGCATCTTATATTTCTTGTTTGGCACTTTAGTAACATTATAAGATGATCCCTCATTTAAATATAGGGATAAAATGTGTTCTTACTTAAGTATGCACCATTAATAAAGTTCTTCGTTTCGAGACACCACGTGATGATCGGGTGTACTTGACTCTATGTTCGCATACAACGGGTGTAAGACAGTTTTACACATGTGAGTACTAAGGCTCTTACTTGGCGATCCTAGCATGTATAAACATGGCCTCGGAACATGGACCGAAAGGTTAAGCATGAGTCATATGGTTGATATGATGCCCATATAGATGCTCGCCTTTGAAACTACACCGACTCACGTGATGATCGGACTTGGTGTAGTGGATTTGGTTCATGTAATCACCAAAACAACTTGAGGGATGGTGGTTTTGAGTGGCAGTTCATATAGTAATATGATTGAAGTTGAACTCAAATATCATAAACTAAATCGAAGTGAATTTGCATGATTTGTTGTAATCATTGGCATCCGTTTACTACCTTGTACTTACTTATACTTGAGATAATGGAACTATAGAATTCTGGATATTTTGTTTATGAACTGGTATCGTATTGTTTTTGAGTGTCAATCTAAAGTTTAGAAGTCATATTGCAAATTTCAGCAAACTCTATTTACTCCATGAAGTTTAATAAGTAGTATTAAATCATGAGTAACAATTCCAGTGTTAGTATCTTAGTATCATGCTTGCCTCTATGATTCTTGATATTCAAAAGTTGTTTTAATATCGAGGTTATATAGGAGCTGAAAGAATTGTTTCAGAAACCATCATGTGTGGAAGATATTGTGATATCTAAAACAATGTTTTAGTTGCAATATGATAGAGTTTAATTTAGCAAAATACATCACTACAAGGAATCTGGCATTTTATGACCCTCTATTTTCGTCACAAAATCGTCACAATAGTGTGTTTATGACGATTCTGTGACGATTTTGAGATCGTCGAAAGCTGGGCGTCGCTAATGAACTATAACGGCGATTTTATTGAAATCGTCATAAGATACTATAACAATTTGATATCGTCATAACCTCTATGACGTTCCAAAATCGTCATGTGCAACCAGCCCATGCCACGTGGGCGATCCGACGTGGCACATCTTTGTGACGAAATGAAAACGTCTTAAGGTGAATTTAGCCCGATCCATACTGATTGTTATATGGGCCAGCCCATTAATTGGGTCCATTATGAATTATTATTCTGGTAATTGTTTTCGAGTTATTGGGCCAAACTTAGCATTTTTAGGGCTTTCTATTTTCGGGCTACTGGCCTTTTTTTTGTCGGGCTTACATTTGGGCCATGACCTTACTCAGTCTATCAGATTATAATTCAGTATTCTTTTTCTGAAAAAGAAATGTTCATTTACACTTTCTTCTGGGCCAAGGCCTTTTATTCCAGTCCAGATTACTTTGGGCTATGGCCATTTCATTACTTTGGGTTGTGGCCTGTTTAGTAAGGCCACTATTTCATTCAGCCCAAACTAAATAGACAGGAAATCAAGATTTGAAATTCAAAAGCAACATTTCAATACATCAGGTAGCATTTCAAACACTAAGTTAACATCATGTAGCATCAGGTATCATTTCAAATACTAGGGTAACATCAGGTTCACAGCCCACCATCATCATGTATCATCAGGTTCAAAGTCACCATCATCAGGTAACATCAGGTTCACAGCCAAAAAAACAGCAAGATACTCAAATGACAGCAAGGTACTCAAATAATAGCAAGATGCTCATTGCTAAAAAGATAGTAATAAGATACCCATCGCCCAACAAGATACCCATTGACCAACAGCTACATCCCAGTAATTTTGGCTCCAAATAAAGCCATCATGTGAGCAAGCTGCTCCTCATGCTCTTGCGCCCTCTTGACCAGCACCTGGTACTCCTTATCCCGTTGATCTTGTGCAGCTTCTGCCTCCTACGCCGCCTTTTTGATTGCAGCCAATTCTTCAGACATCTCTTCACTCCTTTGCTCCGACTTCTGCAACTTTTCTTGCAGGTCACGGACATGAGCGGATACAGCCGCATGTGAACTGTTCATCTTGTTCTTGGAGCTCGTCTGGAGGAAAACATTCTTCAGGAATGTGCTTGACGACGCCTCATTGGTGAGAACTTGGGAAACCACCTCCACAGCAGACTTTGGTTGTTCCCCTTCTGCTACTGGCTTAGCCATCTCAGCTTCCATTTTGCTCTGCAATTTGGAATCAGTTGCTCAAATATGTTAGGAAAAATTAGCATGAGCACAAACAATAGGAGCACAATCTCAGAAAAATAAGGTAGTCCAGTAGGAGCAGAAGCAAAGAAATTTGAAATGGACAGTAGTATAAGTTCTTCAAGTAGACTACAACTACAACATACTTGGAGAGCAACCTTCTGGTAAGAAATGAAGAGTAACATGCTTATCACAACTAGACCATTTCCAACATTAATAGGCTTATCAAGTAGACCATTAAAGAAACCTAGGCAGAACTAAACAAGCCCACACAGAACCCAAACCAATGGACCTAGTTATCACGAAACCATTCTCAGATTTAATCACAACCAGGAAAGGAGTGACTCACTATAGCATCTTGAACTGCGATAGAGAACCATCATTCTTGCTGTTGTGGGTGACCTTAAACATGTCAATGGCATTAAGCTCTTCACCCTGATGTTCCTCCCTCTAGAATGATTTCCAACATTAATAAGGACATAGGCTTATAAGGACACAATTTAATTATGCCTAAAGAAAACTGTAAGAGTATCTTACAGCTGCATAAAGATGAGCAAGATAGCACCGTGAACCGGTCTTCTGCTGAAATTTGACTAGTCCTCGATTGGTCTTGTTCTTTTGGCATGTTTCCTACATATGGGAGCATTTTTATAAGACATTTTCAAAAATCTGCATACTAGAATATAAACTAATTGATGAAACTTGACCAGATAATGTATCCTATCACATAAAGCATCAAATAAAATGAAGTACTTCACTCTGACTTGTTGACAACATGTCAATAACTGTTGCTTTGTTCATCCAATATTAGAAGTTTACTTGACAGATCTAAATAACTACTATTCTATTCCTTCAACATTCGAACTTCAAAAAACAGTAGTTGACAGCATATAAAGCCACAGTACACAGGCAAGGTAACTATAGAATGCAAAGGTTAAGGAATGCAGAATACCATGTGTTTTGGGCTTGTCCACAGCTTGAGCAGTGCTTGCCATTCGTCATCAGAGATGTATGAAACCGAGGACTTGATGCTGAGTTCATCTGCTGGTACTTGATCAAAAAATTTCTTTTTGACCAAATGTCGTCTTTGCTTTGAAACATTCTTCAGTATATCAGTGCATGCTACCTTAACTTCCTTTGCAGTAGTGTCCATCTCAAAATTTGCCTGCAAAGGCAGCAAACAAGGCAATGACAAGATAAGTAACAAAATGACAAAAAATAGTAGAAAAAACACATTCAGCTAAGGAATCATGAGCTTACAACAACTTTTCCTATATAGTCTTTCACCATATTCTTGTCCTTTTTGTATTCCTTGAAGTGTGGAAGGATTGGTGTATGGCTTCTAGCAATCATCCCACCTTCTGATGCAAACTTTGCAGCCAGCACAGGCCTCTTGGGGCGTTTCATCCCTTCAGCAATTGCAATCCTCACTTTGCTTCCCAGCCCCTTGGTCATTTTCTCCAGTTCTGAACCTTTTCTCTTGCGGCTGACTACCACAAGTGAGTTGTCTAAAATAGAAGGCAGTAATTAGAAGCCAGTTAGTATATCTATACTAGAAGCTTATCAAGCAAAGACAAAGAAGATCGGATGTAAAAGCTTATCAAGCTACAACAGTACAAATAGAAACAACTAATTAAAATTGGCACAAGTAAAAGCTTATCAAGCAAAGCTACAGCAGATCAGATGTACAGCTGGTAGTACAATATTAGCAAGCAAATAAATTACATCAAACAGATCAGATGTGCAAATAAATTACAGCAAGCTTTCCAAATAGCATGTGTATATCAAGAATCTATTCATGTTCATCAAGAACTTGTGGAACATGCAAAACAGTACAACATCAGTTTAGGACAGCATATAAGTAGTAGCACCAGATCTTGTACTCACATACATATGATCAAATCTTTTATCTAGCAAATAATTGGGAGTCAATCTATACTACAACACATGTACAACAGAATTTCTTACTTTAGAAAATGCACGAGTAAAAGAAAAAAGTACAAGATGAACTTGCCTTCATCACCCATAGGCTGCTCAGCTTCTTCATTGAAGTCATCATTTATGTCCACCGTAGGCGCAACAGGGCTGAAGTCCAAACAGACACTACTTCCTTCATCCATGGACATAGACCCATCATCCATTTGCATTGAGCTTCCACCATCTTTGTGAAGCGGGCCTTCTTCATGAGCTGCAACAACCACCTTCGCTTTCTTCCTTGTGACTCTAGCAGTAGCAGGTTCATCAACACACCGCAACTTATCTGATCCTCCTGGTGGTAACGCAAACACTCTTCCTGGAGCCATTGTTGTAGTTGTATTTGAGGTACTTGTACTCTTGCTCTTCCTCTTAGCAGCACACTTCTTCCTCCTCCTAGGAACCTTCGGGACCTCACATGAACAGCATTAGACCATAGGTTAGAAATAAAACAGTGGAAGCATAGAATGAAGGAAAACAAGGAAAAGCAGACAGCAAACAAGTAAACCCCCTCCAAACAAGTTATAATTTGCACCGTTACAATCTTGTTCACAACAGTATCATCAACTTCTTCCTCAATAATATCTTCCTCTCTAGGAGTGTATTCCGAGCTCTCTCCTTGTGTTATGGCAGATGCGGAGGAGTCCTCAGCTAGTACTTCCCTACCACCATTTGAGTTTCTAATCATTGAGTCTATCCTGGAGATGCCAAGAGATTGGAACACATGGTTGTTCCGCATCATTGTCCTAGCCCTAATCTTCTCCAGTTCAGTGAGGGGTGCTTCTATACATGAATAAGAAAATATGCATTAGATGGATGGTTGAAATGCATAGGGGAGCAAGACAACTCAAACAGCTAATGTATATTACCATGTTTTAGTTTCATTAAATCTAGTAGATTAACCAAAGATTTCTATACTGAAAATATAAACTTAGTGAACAAATCCTAACCATAATTAATGTCTAGTTACTATTACTATTAATGTCTAGTTACTATTACTAAAGCATAAACAAAAGGCTAGTTACTATTACTATTAATGTATAGTTACTATGGACAACAAAGCAGGTAATTACAAGACAAAACTCAAATTAATTTCTCAAACATCAAGTTAGAATTTGCAAGACAAAAGTCAAGTTAATGTATAGTTACTATGGACAACAAAGCAGGTAATTGCAAGACAAAACTCAAGTTACTATTACTAAAGCATAAACAAAAGGCTCAAACATCAAGAAACATAGCAGATTAACAAGATAAAATCATATTAAACTACCAGCGTAGTCATTAATCCAAAGTGATGAGTGCTAAGCTTAGCACATCCAAGCATAGAAATTATAGCAGCAAGCATAAACACGAGGAGCAATTTGCATACCAGCGGGATGTGTCTTCTTTGTCATCCTTCCCATTGCTGATGTCGAGGTGGTTGGACTAGTGGCGTTAGGTTCTTGATGTCCACTCGCGAAATCCCTTGATAGATTCCTGCAATAACCATGTGGTTAGGTAGCAGTACCACAATGCACTGAATAGTAAGCAAATAACTAAGTTAATTTATACTTCATAGCATCATGCATTTTAGTTGCATCAACAAGCAAGCTAGTAGTTTCCTTAATTATGGGTAATAGTCCAGGTGGTGCACAACAATGCCCCTCTGGAGAATAGTAAACATCTGATCTATAGCCGGCAAGTTCTTGTCTTCTTCACTAAGGCACAGTATAGCGCTATGAAAGACCAGGTCTATGGCATCTTTCTCCTCTTATTAAAAGCTAGGACATGAGCTGGAGTAATCCTACTTCTACCACTACTATAGAAACCAAGCAAATCTTGCTATGACTACCGCTATTACTGCAACAATCAAGCAAGCAAGGCCACCTCTGCAGTTTATTAGCTCCGTAGTTTAATAGAGTTGCTTCATACTTGACTAACCAAGCAATTGTCTAGTGTAACCAAGGAATTTTATAACCAACCAATTAATATAGTCAAGTAATCAGTATAAGCAACTCTTAAATAAACCCAGATGTATTATTGTCCCAAGTTAGAGTGCAGATAGCTGTAGATGCTTGTCTCGCTACACAGATTCGGGGAACTTGGGGCATCTGACGAGACAGTATGCCCCTGGATCGAAGCATAGAACCCTAGACACGACATGAGAGCCAAATCCTATATCTAGACGCCATGAGAGCCATACCCTAACCCTAGAAATGGCATGAGAGCCAGACCCAAACCCCCTAACCCTAGACACGCCATGAGATCTAGACCCTAACCCTAGACACGCCATGAGAGCCAGACCCTAACCCTAGACACGCCATGAGAGCCAGACCCTAACCCTAGACACACCATGAGAGCCAAACCCTAACCCTAGAAAAGCCATGAGAGCTAATGCATAACCCTAGACGGCAGGAAGTAGGAGGAGCTTGGGAGAATGCCAAGAGAACTCGCTTGGCTGTCGAACTCAGAGGAAGACCACTTCCTCTTCTGTGGCCGTCGTCTTCGCTAGCGTCATCGTCGTCGGTCGCAGCTACCAGCCTGTGCCCGTTGTCATAGCGAGCGTGCGTGGCCGCCGTGGGAGCGGGCGTGTGGGGCTGTCGTCGGAGCAAGAAGGTGTGGCGGTCGTGCGTGGGAGCGAGCGCACGCGGCCGAAGACGGAGCGGGCGGGCGGGGCTGTTGCTGCTTGCGTCGTGGGGATGGGTGGGGAATGGAGGTGTGATATAGGGATGAGATGGTAGGTGGGGAGGGATGGGGACCAGGTCGGTAGGTGGGGATGGGTGGGCCGGTTTGTCCAACCGGGATGGATGGGTCTGCCGAAATTAGTGGGTGGGAGAAGCGTGGGCGGGAGATTTTTTTGGTTTTCGCGGTAGATATTTTAGGTTTTGGGTTAAGGGTTTTTTGATTTATGGGGTTAAAAGGTTATTGCATTTCTTCTTGCACATATTTTTGCTTAAAAAAGTTTCTATCCACTTTTATGTACAATTGTGCAATTTATTGTATATAACTATATCCATTTCTCATGAAAAAGACAAGTTTTTCCCCGGATACAATATATGTCACATAAAATGATACAGCACTAAACTTGCATTGGATCCTTGATAAAATAGAATATTATGATTTAAAAATGATTTTTTCAAAAAATCATGAGTATCAGAGAGTGTACCTGTAGTTCATACCGGACCGCTTCCTACCGATACTTCGGAGCAGCATCAGCGCTAAACTGTGTCACATAAAATGACGCGACGTGAAGGATTCACATTGTTAGGATCATTGTTGAATTTTTCCTTGGAAACTGTGTCACATAAAATGACGAAACTCGAAGGTTGTACATTGTTCGGACCGTTTTTGAAATTTTTATGCTCGTTTCAAACTTTGGTCAAAACGGCAGGAATGAAGGTTCTTAGCTAGAGGATGGGCCTCGCTAAACTTGCACTGGATCTATGAAGAAACATCGTATTGTGAACCTAAAATCATTTTTGCAAAAAATCACGAGTACTAGATCATGTACCTGTAGTTCAAATCGGGCCCACTTCCTGCCGATTCGGCAGGAATTTGTCTTTTTCACGAGGGTTGGATGGAAAGGTTTCACATACCACGGTTAGGAAATTGTCCATGTAAGGTGATCTAGTATTTTTTTAAAATGGTTTGGTTCCATTCTGAAACTGTCACTCGGTGGTTGCTTCATAGAACACCCCAGTTTTGGCAGTTGGAAAATGGAAAATGCATTTTTTATACGACGAACAGGAAAACTTCCTCCTACAACATTGTTCGTTGTCCCGTGATACGCATGTGTGCACAATATGGGCACATTATCACAAACTATGCCGTGATTCTAGCCATAACATTTGCCGTTTGGCATAAAAGTCATGAAACCTCGAACATGATAGCTTATTTTTGAGAAGGTTTTTTGGGATGCAATCAATACACCAAGTTTGATATTTTTCCTTAGAACTGTGTCACATAAAATGACGCAACGCGAAGGTTTTACATTGTTCGGACCATTTTTGAAATTTTTATGCTCGTTTCAAACTTTGGTCAAAACGGCGGGAATGAAGGTTCTTAGCTAGGGGATGGGCCTTGCTAAACTTGCACTGGATCTATGAAGAAACATCGTATTGTGAACCTAAAAATAATTTTTGCCAAAAATCACGAGCACTAGATCATGTACTTGTAGTTCAAATCGGGCCCACTTCTTACCGATTCGGCATGAATTTGTCTTTTTCATGAGGGTTGGACGGAAAGGTTTCAGATACCACGGTTAGGAAGGTGCTCAAGTATTTTTTTAAATGGTTTGGTTCCATTCTGAAACTGTCACTCGGTGGTTGCTTCATAGAACGCCCCGGTTTTGGCAGTCGGAAAATGGAAAATGCATTTTTTATGCGACGAAAAGGAAAACTTCCTCCTACAACATTGTTCGTTGTCCCATGATACACATGTGTACACAATATGGGCACGTTATCACAAACTATGCCGTGATTCTAGCCATAACATTGGCCGTTTGGCATAAAAGTCATGAAACCTCGAAGATGATAGCTCATTTCTGAGAATGTTTTTTCGGGATGCAATCCATACACCAAGTTTGATATTTTTCCTTGGAAACTGTGTCACATAAAATGACGCAACGCGAAGGTTGTACATTGTTCGGACCGTTGTTGAAATTTTTATGCTCGTTTCAAACTTTGGTCAAAACGGCGGGAATGAAGGTTCTTAGCTAGGGGATGGGCCTCGCTAAACTTGCACTGGATCTATGAAGAAACATCGTATTGTGAACCTAAAATCATTTTTGCAAAAAATCACGAGCACTAGATCATGTACCTGTAGTTCAAATCGGGCCCACTTCCTGCCGATTCGGCAGGAATTTGTCTTTTTCATGAGGGTTGGACGGAAAGGTTTCAGATACCACGGTGAGGAAATTGTCCATGTAAGGTGCTCCAGTATTTTTTTAAATGGTTTGGTTCCATTCTGAAACTGTCACTCGGTGGTTGCTTCACAGAACGCCCCGGTTTTGGCAATTGGAAAATGGAAAATGCATTTTTTATACGACGAAAAGGAAAACTTCCTCCTGCAACATTGTTCGTTGTCCCATGATACGCATGTGTGCACAATATGGGCACATTATCACAAACTATGCCGTGATTCTAGCCATAACATTGGCCGTTTGGCATAAAAGTCATGGAACCTCGAACATGATAGCTCATTTTTTAGAAGGTATTTTCGGGATGCAATCAATACACCAAGTTTGATATTTTTCCTTGGAACTGTGTCACATAAAATGACGCAACGCGAAGGTTTTACATTGTTCGGACCGTTTTTGAAATTTTTATGCTCGTTTCAAACTTGCCCAAAACAGCGGGAATGAAGGTTCTTAGCTAGGGGATGGGCCTCGCTAAACTTGCACTGGATCTATGAAGAAACATCGTATTGTGAACCTAAAAATCATTTTTGCAAAAAATCACGAGCACTAGATCATGTACCTGTAGTTCAAATCGGGCCCACTTCCTACCGATTCGGCAGGAATTTGTCTTTTTCATGAGGGTTGGACGGAAAGGTTTCAGATACCACGGTTAGGAAGGTGCTCCAGTATTTCTTTTAAATGGTTTGGTTCCATTCTAAAAGTGTCACTCGGTGGTTGCTTCATAGAACGCCCCGGTTTTGGCAGTCGGAAAATGGAAAATGCATTTTTTATGCGACGAAAAGGAAAACTTCCTTCTGCAACATTGTTCGTTGTCCCTTGATACACATGTGTGCAAAATATGGGCACGTTATCACAAACTATGCCGCGATTCTAGCCATAACATTGGCCGTTTGGCATAAAAGTCATGAAACCTCGAACATGATAGCTCATTTCTAAGAAGGTTTTTTGGGGATGCAATCAATACACCAACTTTGATATTTTTCCTTGGAACTGTGTCACATAAAATGACGCAACACGAAGGTTTTACATTGTTCGGACCGTTTTTGAACTTTTTATGCTCGTTTCAAACTTTGGTCAAAACGGCAGGAATGAAGGTTCTTAGCTAGGGGATGGGCCTCGCTAAACTTGCACTAGATCTATGAATAAACATCGTATTGTGAACCGAAAATCACTTTTGCAAAAAATCACGAGCACTAGATCATGTACCTGTAGTTCAAACTGGGCCCACTTCCTGCCGATTCGACAGGAATTTGTCTTTTTCACGAGGGTTGGACGGAAAGGTTTCAGATACCACAGTTAGGAAACTGACCATGTAAGGTGCTCCAGTATTTTTTTAAATGGTTTAGTTCCATTCTGAAACTGTCACTCGGTAGTTGCTTCATAGAACACCCCGGTTTTGGCAGTCGGAAAATGGAAAATGCATTTTTTATGCGATGAAAAGGAAAACTTCCTCCTGCAACATTGTTCGTTGTCCCATGATACACATGTGTGCACAATATGGGCACGTTATCACAAACTATGCCGCGATTCTAGCCATAACATTGGCCGTTTGGCATAAAAGTCATGAAACCTCGAACATGATAGCTCATGTCTGAGAAGGTTTTTTCAGGATGCAATCAAGACACCAAGTTTGATATTTTTCCTTGGAACCGTGTCACGTAAAATGACGCAACACGAAGGTTTTACATTGTTCGGACCATTTTTGAAATTTTTATGCTCGTTTCAAACTTTGGTCAAAACGACGGGAATGAAGGTTCTTAGCTAGGGGATGGGCCTCGCTAAACTTGCACTGGATCTATGAAGAAACATCGTATTGTGAACCTAAAAATAATATTTGCAAAAAATCACGAGCACTAGATCATGTACTTGTAGTTCAAATCGGGCCCACTTCCTGCCGATTCGGCATGAATTTGTCTTTTTCATGAGGGTTGGACGGAAAGGTTTCAGATACCACGGTTAGGAAGGTGCTCCAGTATTTTTTTTAAATGGTTTGGTTCCATTCTGAAACTGTCACTCGGTGGTTGCTTCACAGAACGCCCCGGTTTTGGCAGTCGGAAAATGGAAAATGCATTTTTTATACGATGAAAAGGAAAACTTCCTCCTACAACATTGTTCGTTGTCCCATGATACGCATGTGTGGACAATATGGGCACATTATCACAAACTATGCCGTGATTCTAGCTATAACATTGGCCGTTTCGGATAAAAGTCATGAAACCTCGAACATGATAGCTCATTTTTTAGAAGGTATTTTCGGGATGCAATCAATACACCAAGTTTGATATTTCTCCTTGGAACTGTGTCAAATAAAATGACGCAACGCGAAGGTTTTACATTGTTCGGACCGTTGTTGAAATTTTTATGCTCGTTTCAAACTTTGGCCAAAACAGCGGGAATGAAGGTTCTTAGCTAGGGGATGGGCCTCGCTAAACTTGCACTGGATCTATGAAGAAACATCGTATTGTGAACCTAAAAATCATTTTTGCAAAAAATCACGAGCACTAGATCATGTACCTGTAGTTCAAATCGGGCCCACTGCCTACCGATTCGGCAGGAATTTGTCTTTTTCATGAGGGTTGGACGGAAAGGTTTCAGATACCACGGTTAGGAAATTGTCCATGTAAGGTGCTCCAGTATTTTTTTTAAATGGTTTGGTTCCATTCTGAAACTGTCACTCGGTGGTTGCTTCACAGAACGCCCCGGTTTTGGCAATCGGAAAATGGAAAATGCATTTTTTATACGACGAAAAGGAAAACTTCCTCCTGCAACATTGTTCGTTGTCCCATGATACGCATGTGTGCACAATATGGGCACATTATCACAAACTATGCCGTGATTCTAGCCATAACATTGGCCGTTTGGCATAAAAGTCATGGAACCTCGAACATGATAGCTCATTTTTTAGAAGGTATTTTCGGGATGCAATCAATACACCAAGTTTGATATTTTTCCTTGGAACTGTGTCACATAAAATGACGCAACACGAAGGTTTTACATTGTTCGGACCGTTTTTGAAATTTTTATGCTCGTTTCAAACTTTGGCCAAAACATCGGGAATGAAGGTTCTTAGCTAGGGGATGGGCCTCGCTAAACTTGCACTGGATCTATGAAGAAACATCGTATTGTGAACCTAAAAATCATTTTTGCAAAAAATCACGAGCACTAGACCATGTACCTGTAGTTCAAATCGGGCCCATTTCCTGCCGATTCGGCAGGAATTTGTCTTTTTAATGAGGGTTGGACGGAAAGGTTTCAGATACCACGGTTAGGAAATTGTGCATGTAAGGTGCTCCAGTATTTCTTTTAAATGGTTTGGTTCCATTCTGAAACTGTCACTCGGTGGTTACTTCATAGAACGCCCCGGTTTTGGAAGTCGGAAAATGGAAAATGCATTTTTTATGCGACGAAAAGGAAAACTTCCTTCTGCAACATTGTTCGTTGTCCCATGATACGCATGTGTGCAAAATATGGGCACGTTATCACAAACTATGCCGCGATTCTAGCCATAACATTGGCCGTTTGGCATAAAAGTCATGAAACCTCGAACATGATAGCTCATTTCTAAGAAGGTTTTTTGGGGATGCAATCAATACACCAACTTTGATATTTTTCCTTGGAACTGTGTCACATAAAATGACGCAACACGAAGGTTTTACATTGTTCGGACCGTTTTTGAAATTTTTATGCTCGTTTCAAACTTTGGTCAAAACGGCAGGAATGAAGGTTCTTAGCTAGGGGATGGGCCTCGCTAAACTTGCACTGGATCTATGAATAAACATCGTATTGTGAACCGAAAATCACTTTTGCAAAAAATCACGAGCACTAGATCATGTACCTGTAGTTCAAACTGGGCCCACTTCCTGCCGATTCGGCAGGAATTTGTCTTTTTCACGAGGGTTGGACGGAAAGTGTTCAGATACCACGGTTAGGAAACTGACCATGTAAGGTACTCCAGTATTTTTTTTAAATGGTTTAGTTCCATTCTGAAACTGTCACTCGGTAGTTGCTTCATAGAACGCCCCGGTTTTGGCAGTCGGAAAATGGAAAATGCATTTTTTATGCGATGAAAAGGAAAACTTCCTCCTGCAACATTGTTCGTTGTCCCATGATACGCATGTGTGCACAATATGGGCACGTTATCACAAACTATGCCGCGATTCTAGCCATAACATTGGCCGTTTGGCATAAAAGTCATGAAACCTCGAACATGATAGCTCATGTCTGAGAAGGTTTTTTCGGGATGCAATCAAGACACCAAGTTTGATATTTTTCCTTGGAACCGTGTCACGTAAAATGACGCAACACGAAGGTTTTACATTGTTCGGACCATTTTTGAAATTTTTATGCTCGTTTCAAACTTTGGTCAAAACGACGGGAATGAAGGTTCTTAGCTAGGGGATGGGCCTCGCTAAACTTGCACTAGATCTATGAAGAAACATCGTATTGTGAACCTAAAAATAATTTTTGCAAAAAATCACGAGCACTAGATCATGTACTTGTAGTTCAAATCGGGCCCACTTCCTACCGATTCGGCAGGAATTTGTCTTTTTCATGAGGGTTGGACGGAAAGGTTTCAGATACCACGGTTAGGAAGGTGCTCCAGTATTTTTTTAAAATGGTTTGGTTCCATTCTGAAACTGTCACTCGGTGGTTGCTTCACAGAACGCCCCGGTTTTGGCAGTCGGAAAATGGAAAATGCATTTTTTATACGATGAAAAGGAAAACTTCCTCCTGCAACATTGTTCGTTGTCCCATGATACGCATGTGTGGACAATATGGGCACATTATCACAAACTATGCCGTGATTCTAGCTATAACATTGGCCGTTTCGGATAAAAGTCATGAAACCTCGAACATGATAGCTCATTTTTTAGAAGGTATTTTCGGGATGCAATCAATACACCAAGTTTGATATTTCTCCTTGGAACTGTGTCACATAAAATGACGCAACGCGAAGGTTTTACATTGTTCGGACCGTTGTTGAAATTTTTATGCTCGTTTCAAACTTTGGCCAAAACAGCGGGAATGAAGGTTCTTAGCTAGGGGATGGGCCTCGCTAAACTTGCACTGGATCTATGAAGAAACATCGTATTGTGAACCTAAAAATCATTTTTGCAAAAAATCACGAGCACTAGATCATGTACCTGTAGTTCAAATCGGGCCCACTTCCTACCGATTCGGCAGGAATTTGTCTTTTTCATGAGGGTTGGACGGAAAGGTTTCAGATACCACGGTTAGGAAATTGTCCATGTAAGGTGCTCCAGTATTTTTTTTAAATGGTTTGGTTCCATTCTGAAACTGTCACTCGGTGGTTGCTTCACAGGACGCCCCGGTTTTGGCAATCGGAAAATGGAAAATGCATTTTTTATACGACGAAAAGGAAAACTTCCTCCTGCAACATTGTTCGTTGTCCCATGATACGCATGTGTGCACAATATGGGCACATTATCACAAACTATGCCGTGATTCTAGCCATAACATTGGCCGTTTGGCATAAAAGTCATGGAACCTCGAACATGATAGCTCATTTTTTAGAAGGTATTTTCGGGATGCAATCAATACACCAAGTTTGATATTTTTCCTTGGAACTGTGTCACATAAAATGACGCAACGCGAAGGTTTTACATTGTTCGGACCGTTTTTGAAATTTTTATGCTCGTTTCAAACTTTGGCCAAAACATCGGGAATGAAGGTTCTTAGCTAGGGGATGGGCCTCGCTAAACTTGCACTGGATCTATGAAGAAACATCGTATTGTGAACCTAAAAATCATTTTTGCAAAAAATCACGAGCACTAGACCATGTACCTGTAGTTCAAATCGGGCCCACTTCCTGCCGATTCGGCAGGAATTTGTCTTTTTAATGAGGGTTGGACGGAAAGGTTTCAGATACCACGGTTAGGAAATTGTGCATGTAAGGTGCTCTAGTATTTTTTTAAATGGTTTGGTTCCATTCTGAAACTGTCACTCGGTGGTTACTTCACAGAACGCCCCGGTTTTGGAAGTCGGAAAATGGAAAATGCATTTTTTATACGACGAAAAGGAAAACTTCCTCCTGCAACATTGTTCGTTGTCCCATGATACGCATGTGTGCACAATATGGGCACATTATCACAAACTATGCCATGATTCTAGCCATAACATTGGCCGTTTGGCATAAAAGTCATGAAACCTCGAACATGATAGCTCATTTTTAGAAGGTATTTTCGGGATGCAATCAATACACCAAGTTTGATATTTTTCCTTGGAACCGTGTCACATAAAATGACGCAACACGAAGGTTTTACATTGTTCAGACTGTTTTTGAAATTTTTATGCTCGTTCAAACTTTGGTCAAAACGGCGGGAATGAAGGTTCTTAGCTAGGGGATGGGCCTCGCCAGATTTGCACTGGATCTATGAAGAAACATTGTATTGTGGGCCTAAAATCATTTTTGCAAAAAATCACAAGCACTAGGTCATGTACCTGTAGTTCAAATCGGGTGCACTTCCTACCGATTCGGCAGGAATTTGTCTTTTTCACGAGGGTTGGACGGAAAGTGTTCAGATACCACGGTTAGGAAATTGACCATGTAAGGTACTTGAGTATTTTTTTCAAATGGTTTGGTTCTATTCTGAAACTGTCACTCGGTGGTTGCTTCTTAGAACGCCCTCGGTTTTGGCAGTTGGAAAATGGAAAATGCATTTTTTATGCGACGAAAAGGAATACTTCCTCCTGCAACATTGTTCGTTGTCCCATGATACGCATGTGTGCACAACTATGGGCACGTTATCACAAACTATGCCGCGATTCTAGCCATAACATTGGCCGTTTGGTATAAAAGTAATGAAACCTCGAACATGATAACTCATTTATGAGAAGGTTTTTTCGGGATGCAATCAATACACCAAGTTTGATATTTTTCCTTGGAACTGTGTCACATAAAATAACACAACGCGAATGTTTTACATTGTTCGGACCGTTTTTGAAATTTTTATGCTCGTTTCAAACTTTGGTCAAAATGGCGGGAATGAAGGTTCTTAGCTAGGGGATGGGCCTTGCTAAACTTGCACTAGATCTATGAAGAAACATCGTATTGTAAACCTAAAATCATTTTTGCAAAAAATCACGAGCACTAGATCATGTACCTGTAGTTCAAATCGGGCCCACTTCCTACCGATTCGGCAGGAATTTGTCTTTCTCACGAGGGTTGGACGGAAAGGTTTCAGATACCCCGGTTAAGAAATTGTCCATGTAAGGTGCTCCAGTATTTTTTTAAATGGTTTGGTTCCACCCGGAAACTATCACTTCGTGGTTGCTTCACAAAATGCCCCAGTTTTGGCAGTCGGAAAATGGAAAATGCATTTTTATGCGACGAAAAGGAAAACTTCCTCCTGCAACATTGTTCGTTGTCTCATGATACACATGTGTGCACAATATGGGCACGTTATCACAAACTATGCCGCGATTCTAGCCATAACATTGGCCGTTTGGCATAAAAGTCATTAAACCTCGAACATGATAGCTCCTTTCTGAGAAGGTTTTTTCGGGATGCAATCAATACACCAAGTTTGATATTTTTCCTTGGAACTGTGTCACATAAAATGACGCAACACGAAGGTTTTACATTCTTCGGACCGTTTTTGAACTTTTTATGCTCGTTTCAAACTTTGGTCAAAACGGCAGGAATGAAGGTTCTTAGCTAGGGGATGGGCCTCGCTAAACTTGCACTGGATCTATGAATAAACATCGTATTGTGAACCGAAAATCACTTTTGCAAAAAATCACGAGCACTAGATCATGTACCTGTAGTTCAAACTGGGCCCACTTCCTGCCGATTCGACAGGAATTTGTCTTTTTCACGAGGGTTGGACGGAAAGGTTTCAGATACCACAGTTAGGAAATTGACCATGTAAGGTGCTCCAGTATTTTTTTAAATGGTTTAGGTTCCATTCTGAAACTGTCACTCGGTAGTTGCTTCATAGAACGCCCCGGTTTTGGCAGTCGGAAAATGAAAAATGCATTTTTTATGCCACGAAAAGGAAAACTTCCTACTGCAACATTGTTCGTTGTCCCATGATACACATGTGTACACAATATGGGCACGTTATCACAAACTATGCCGTGATTCTAGCCATAACATTGGCCGTTTGGTATAAAAGTCATGTAACCTCGAACATGATAGCTCATTTCTGAGAATGTTTTTTCGGGATGCAATCCATACACCAAGTTTGATATTTTTCCTTGGAAACTGTGTCACATAAAATGACGCAACGCGAAGGTTGTACATTGTTCGGACCGTTGTTGAAATTTTTATGCTCGTTTCAAACTTTGGTCAAAACGGCGGGAATGAAGGTTCTTAGCTAGGGGATGGGCCTCGCTAACCTTGCACTGGATCTATGAAGAAACATCGTATTGTGAACCTAAAATGATTTTTGCAAAAAATCACGAGCACTAGATCATGTACCTGTAGTTCAAATCGGGCCCACTTCCTGCCGATTCGGCAGGAATTTGTCTTTTTCATGAGGGTTGGACGGAAAGGTTTCAGATACCACGGTGAGGAAATTGTCCATGTAAGGTGCTCCAGTATTTTTTTTAAATGGTTTGGTTCCATTCTGAAACTGTCACTCGGTGGTTGCTTCACATAACGCCCCGGTTTTGGCAATCAGAAAATGGAAAATGCATTTTTTATACGACGAAAAGGAAAAATTCCTCCTGCAACATTGTTCGTTGTCCCATGATACGCATGTGTGCACAATATGGGCACATTATCACAAACTATGCCGTGATTCTAGCCATAACATTGGCCGTTTGGCATAAAAGTCATGGAACCTCGAACATGATAGCTCATTTTTTAGAAGGTATTTTTGGGATGCAATCAATACACCAAGTTTGATATTTTTCCTTGGAACCGTGTCACATAAAATGACGCAACGCGAAGGTTTTAGATTGTTCGGACCGTTTTTGAAATTTTTATGCTCGTTTCAAACTTTGGTCAAAACGGTGGGAATGAAGGTTCTAAGCTACGGACATGGGCCTCGCTAAACTTGCACTGGATCTATGAAGAAACATCGTATTGTGAGCCTAAAATCATTTTTGCAAAAAATCACGAGCACTAGATCATGTACCTGTAGTTCAAATCGGGCCCACTTCCTACCGATTCGGCAGGAATTTGTCTTTTTCATGAGGGTTGGACGGAAAGGTTTCAGATACCACGGTTAGGAAGGTGCTCCAGTATTTCTTTTAAATGGTTTGGTTCCATTCTAAAAGTGTCACTCGGTGGTTGCTTCATAGAACGCCCCGGTTTTGGCAGTCGGAAAATGGAAAATGCATTTTTTATGCGACGAAAAGGAAAACTTCCTTCTGCAACATTGTTCGTTGTCCCTTGATACACATGTGTGCAAAATATGGGCACGTTATCACAAACTATGCCGCGATTCTAGCCATAACATTGGCCGTTTGGCATAAAAGTCATGAAACCTCGAACATGATAGCTCATTTCTAAGAAGGTTTTTTGGGGATGCAATCAATACACCAACTTTGATATTTTTCCTTGGAACTGTGTCACATAAAATGACGCAACACGAAGGTTTTACATTGTTCGGACCGTTTTTGAACTTTTTATGCTCGTTTCAAACTTTGGTCAAAACGGCAGGAATGAAGGTTCTTAGCTAGGGGATGGGCCTCGCTAAACTTGCACTGGACTATGAAGAAACATCGTATTGTGAACCTAAAAATAATTTTTGCAAAAAATCACGAGCACTAGATCATGTACTTGTAGTTCAAATCGGGCCCACTTCCTGCCGATTCGGCATGAATTTGTCTTTTCATGAGGGTTGGACGGAAAGGTTTCAGATACCACGGTTAGGAAGGTGCTCCAGTATTTTTTTAAAATGGTTTGGTTCCATTCTGAAACTGTCACTTCGGTGGTTGCTTCACAGAACGCCCCGGTTTTGGCAGTCGGAAAATGGAAAATGCATTTTTTATACGATGAAAAGGAAAACTTCCTCCTGCAACATTGTTCGTTGTCCCATGATACGCATGTGTGGACAATATGGGCACATTATCACAAACTATGCCGTGATTCTAGCTATAACATTGGCCGTTTCGGATAAAAGTCATGAAACCTCGAACATGATAGCTCATTTTTGAGAAGGTATTCTCGGGATGCAATCAATACACCAAGTTTGATATTTCTCCTTGGAACTGTGTCACATAAAATGACGCAACGCGAAGGTTTTACATTGTTCGGACCGTTTTTGAAATTTTTATGCTCGTTTCAAACTTTGGTCAAAACAGGCGGGAATGAAGGTTCTTAGCTAGGGGATGGGCCTCGCTAAACTTGCACTGGATCTATGAAGAAACATCGTATTGTGAACCTAAAAATCATTTTTGCAAAAAATCACGAGCACTAGATCATGTACCTGTAGTTCAAATCGGGCCCACTTCCTACCGATTCGGCAGGAAATTGTCTTTTTCATGAGGGTTGGACGGAAAGGTTTCAGATACCACGGTTAGGAAGGTGCTCCAGTATTTTTTTTAAATGGTTTGGTTCCATTCTGAAAGTGTCACTCGGTGGTTGCTTCATAGAACGCCCCGGTTTTGGCAGTCGGAAAATGGAAAATGCATTTTTTATGCGACGAAAAGGAAAACTTCCTTCTGCAACATTGTTCGTTGTCCCATGATACACATGTGTGCACAATATGGGCACGTTATCACAAACTATGCCGCGATTCTAGCCATAACATTGGCCGTTTGGTATAAAAGTAATGAACCTCGAACATGATAGCTCATTTATGAGAATGTTTTTTCGGGATGCAATCCATACACCAAGTTTGATATTTTTCCTTGGAACTGTGTCACATAAAATGAAGCAACGCGAAGGTTTTACATTGTTAGGACCGTTTTTGAAATTTTTATGCTCGTTTCAAACTTTGGTCAAAATGGCGGGAATGAAGGTTCTTAGCTAGGGGATGGGCCTCGCTAAACTTGCACTAGGATCTATGAAGAAACATCGTATTGTGAACCTAAAATCATTTTTGCAAAAAATCACGAGCACTAGATCATGTACCTGTAGTTCAAACTGGGCCCACTTCCTACCGATTCGACAGGAATTTGTTTTTCTCACGAGGGTTGGACGGAAAGGTTTCAGATACCCCGGTTAAGAAATTGTCCATGTAAGGTGCTCCAGTATTTTTTTTAAATGGTTTGGTTCCACTCGGAAACTATCACTTCGTGGTTGCTTCACAAAATGCCCCAGTTTTGGCAGTCGGAAAATGGAAAATGCATTTTTATGCGACGAAAAGGAAAACTTCCTCCTGCAACATTGTTCGTTGTCTCATGATACACATGTGTGCACAATATGGGCACGTTATCACAAACTATGCCGCGATTCTAGCCATAACATTGGCCGTTTGGCATAAAAGTCATTAAACCTCGAACATGATAGCTCCTTTCTGAGAAGGTTTTTTCGGGATGCAATCAATACACCAAGTTTGATATTTTTCCTTGGAACTGTGTCACATAAAATGACGCAACACGAAGGTTTTACATTCTTCGGACCGTTTTTGAACTTTTTATGCTCGTTTCAAACTTTGGTCAAAACGGCAGGAATGAAGGTTCTTAGCTAGGGGATGGGGCCTCGCTAAACTTGCACTGGATCGATGAATAAACATCGTATTGTGAACCGAAAATCACTTTTGCAAAAAATCACGAGCACTAGATCATGTACCTGTAGTTCAAACTAGGCCCACTTCCTGCCGATTCGACAGGAATTTGTCTTTTTCACGAGGGTTGGACGGAAAGGTTTCAGATACCACAGTTAGGAAATTGACCATGTAAGGTGCTCCAGTATTTTTTTTAAATGGTTTAGTTCCATTCTGAAACTGTCAGTCGGTAGTTGCTTCATAGAACGCCCCGGTTTTGGCAGTCAGAAAATGAAAAATGCATTTTTTATGCGACGAAAAGGAAAACTTCCTCCTGCAACATTGTTCGTTGTCCCATGATACACATGTGTACACAAAATCGGGCACGTTATCACAAACTATGCCGCGATTCTAGCCATAACATTGGCCGTTTGGCATAAAAGTCATGTAACCTCGAACATGATAGCTCATTTCTAGAAGGTTTTTTCGGGATGCAATCAATACACCAAGTTTGATATTTTTCCTTGGAAACTGTGTCACATAAAATGACGCAACACGAAGGTTTTACATTGTTCGGACCGTTTTTGAAATTTTTATGCTCGTTTCAAACTTTGGTCAAAACGGCAGGAATGAAGGTTCTTAGCTAGGGGATGGGCCTCGCTAAACTTGCACTGGATCTATGAAGAAACATCGTATTGTGAACCTAAAATCATTTTTGCAAAAAATCACGAGCACTAGATCATGTACCTGTAGTTCAAATCGGGCCCACTTCCTGCCGATTCGGCATGAATTTGTCTTTTTCATGAGGGTTGGACGGAAAGGTTTCAGATACCACGGTTAGGAAATTGTCCATGTAAGGTGCTCCAGTATTTTTTTAAATGGTTTGGTTCCATTCTGAAACTGTCACTCGGTGGTTGCTTCACAGAACGCCCCGGTTTTGGCAAGTCAGGAAAATGGAAAATGCATTTTTTATACGACGAAAAGGAAAACTTCCTCCTGCAACATTGTTCGTTGTCCCATGATACGCATGTGTGCACAATATGGGCACATTATCACAAACTATGCCGTGATTCTAGCCATAACATTGGCCGTTTGGCATAAAAGTCATGAAACCTCGAACATGATAGCTCATTTTTTAGAAGGTATTTTCGGGATGCAATCAATACACCAAGTTTGATATTTTTCCTTGGAACTGTGTCACATAAAATGACGCAACGCGAAGGTTTTACATTGTTCGGACCGTTTTTGAAATTTTTATGCTCGTTTCAAACTTTGGCCAAAACAGCGGGAATGAAGGTTCTTAGCTAGGGGATGGGCCTCGCTAAACTTGCACTGGATCTATGAAGAAACATGATATTGTGAACCTAAAAATCATTTTTGCAAAAAATCACGAGCACTAGATCATGTACCTGTAGTTCAAATCGGGCCCACTTCCTACCGATTCGGCAGGAAATTGTCTTTTTCATTGAGGGTTGGACGGAAAGGTTTCAGATACCACGGTTAGGAAGGTGCTCCAGTATTTTTTTAAATGGTTTGGTTCCATTCTGAAAGTGTCACTCGGTGGTTGCTTCATAGAACGCCCCGGTTTTGGCAGTCGGAAAATGGAAAATGCATTTTTTATGTGACGAAAAGGAAAACTTCCTTCTGCAACATTGTTCGTTGTCCCATGATACAGCATGTGTGCACAATATGGGCACGTTATCACAAACTATGCCGCGATTTAGCCATAACATTGGCCGTTTGGTATAAAAGTCATGAAACCTGGAACATGATAACTCATTTCTGAGAAGGTTTTTTCGGGATGCAATCAATACACCAAGTTTGATATTTTTCCTTGGAACTGTGTCACATAAAATAACCAAACGCGAATGTTTTACATTGTTCGGACCGTTTTTGAACTTTTTATGCACGTTTCAAACTTTGGTCAAAACTGGCAGGGAATGAAGGTTCTTAGCTAGGGGATGGGCCTCGCTAAACTTGCACTGGATCTATGAAGAAACATCGTATTGTGAACCTAAAATCATTTTTGCAAAAAATCACGAGCACTAGATCATGTACCTGTAGTTCAAACTGGGCCCACTTCCTACCGATTCGACAGGAATTTGTCTTTTTCACGAGGGTTGGACGGAAAGGTTTCAGATACCACGGTTAGGAAATTGTCCATGTAAGGTGCTCCAGTATTTTTTTTAAATGGTTTGGTTCCATCTGAAACTGTCACTTCGGTGGTTGCTTCACAGAAATGCCCCGGTTTTGGCAGTCGGAAAATGGAAAATGCATTTTTTATGCGACGAAAAGGAAAACTTCCTCCTGCAACATTGTTCGTTGTCCCATGATACACATGTGTGCACAATATGGGCACGTTATCACAAACTATGCCGCGATTCTAGCCATAACATTGGCCGTTTGGCATAAAAGTCATGAAACCTCGAACATGATAGCTCATTTCTGAGAAGGTTTTTTCGGGATGCAATCAATACACCAAGTTTGATATTTTTCCTTGGAACTGTGTCACATAAAATGACGCAACGCGAAGGTTTTACATTGTTCGGACCGTTTTTGAACTTTTTATGCTCGTTTCAAACTTTGGTCAAAACGGCAGGGAATGAAGGTTCTTAGCTAGGGGATGGGCTCGCTAAACTTGCACTGGATCGATGAAGAAACATCGTATTGTGAACCGAAAATCACTTTTGCAAAAAATCACGAGCACTAGATCATGTACCTGTAGTTCAAATCGGGCCCACTTCCTGCCGATTCGGACAGGAATTTGTCTTTTCACGAGGGTTGGACGGAAAGGTTTCAGATACCACAGTTAGGAAATTGACCATGTAAGGTGCTCCAGTATTTTTTTTAAATGGTTTGGTTCCATTCTGAAACTGTCACTCGGTAGGTTGCTTCATAGAACGCCCCGGTTTTGGCAGTCAGAAAATGGAAAAATGCATTTTTTATGCGACGAAAAGGAAAACTTCCTCCTGCAACATTGTTCGTTGTCCCATGATACACATGTGTGCACAATATGGGCACGTTATCACAAACTATGCCGCGATTCTAGCCATAACATTGGCCGTTTGGCATAAAAGTCATGTAAACCTCGAACATGATAGCTCATTTCTGAGAATGTTTTTTCGGGATGCAATCAATACACCAAGTTTGATATTTTTCCTTGGAACTGTGTCACATAAAATGACGCAACGCGAAGGTTTTACATTGTTCGGACCGTTGTTTGAAATTTTTATGCTCGTTTCAAACTTTGGTCAAAACGGCGGGAATGAAGGTTCTTAGCTAGGGGATGGGCCTCGCTAACCTTGCACTGGATCTATGAAGAAACATCGTATTGTGAACCTAAAATCATTTTTGCAAAAAATCACGAGCACTAGATCATGTACCTGTAGTTCAAATCGGGCCCACTTCCTGCCGATTCGGCAGGAATTTGTCTTTTTCACGAGGGTTGGACGGAAAGGTTTCAGATACCACGGTGAGGAAATTGTCCATGTAAGGTGCTCCAGTATTTTTTTTAAATGGTTTGGTTCCATTCTGAAACTGTCACTCGGTGGTTGCTTCACAGAACGCCCCGGTTTTGGCAAGTCAGAAAATGGAAAATGCATTTTTTATACGACGAAAAGGAAAACTTCCTCCTGCAACATTGTTCGTTGTCCCATGATACGCATGTGTGCACAATATGGGCACATTATCACAAACTATGCCGTGATTCTAGCCATAACATTGGCCGTTTGGCATAAAAGTCATGGAACCTCGAACATGATAGCTCATTTTCTAGAAGGTATTTTCGGGATGCAATCAATACACCAAGTTTGATATTTTTCCTTGGAACTGTGTCACATAAAATGACGCAACGCGATGGTTTTACATTGTTCGGACCGTTTTTGAAATTTTTATGCTCGTTTCAAACTTTGGTCAAAACAGCGGGAATGAAGGTTCTTAGCTAGGGGATGGGCCTCGCTAAACTTGCACTGGATCTATGAAGAAACATCGTATTGTGAACCTAAAATCATTTTTGCAAAAAATCACGAGCACTAGATCATGTACCTGTAGTTCAAATCGGGCCCACTTCCTACCGATTCGGCAGGAATTTGTCTTTTTCACGAGGGTTGGACGGAAAGGTTTCAGATACCACGGTTAGGAAATTGTCCATGTAAGGTGCTCCAGTATTTTTTTTAAATGGTTTGGTTCCATTCTGAAACTGTCACTCGGTGGTTGCTTCACAGAACTGCCCGGTTTTGGCAGTCGGAAAATGGAAAATGCATTTTTATGCGACGAAAAGGAAAACTTCCTCCTGCAACATTGTTCGTTGTCCCATGATACACATGTGTGCACAATATGGGCACGTTATCACAAACTATGCCGCGATTCTAGCCATAACATTGGCCGTTTGGCATAAAAGTCATGAAACCTCGAACATGATAGCTCATTTCTGAGAAGGTTTTTTCGGGATGCAATCAATACACCAAGTTTGATATTTTTCCTTGGAACTGTGTCACATAAAATGACGCAACACGAAGGTTTTACATTGTTCGGACCGTTTTTGAAATTTTTATGCTCGTTTCAAACTTTGGTCAAAACGGCAGGAATGAAGGTTCTTAGCTAGGGGATGGGCCTCGCTAAACTTGCACTGGATCTATGAATAAACATCGTATTGTGAACCTAAAATCATTTTTGCAAAAAATCACGAGCACTAGATCATGTACCTGTAGTTCAAACTGGGCCCACTTCCTACCGATTCGACAGGAATTTGTCTTTTCACGAGGGTTGGACGGAAAGGTTTCAGATACCACGGTTAGGAAATTGTCCATGTAAGGTGCTCCAGTATTTTTTTTAAATGGTTTAGTTCCATTCTGAAACTGTCACTCGGTAGTTGCTTCACAGAATGCCCCGGTTTTGGCAGTCGGAAAATGGAAAATGCATTTTTATGCGACGAAAAGGAAAACTTCCTCCTGCAACATTGTTCGTTGTCCCATGATACACATGTGTGCACAATATGGGCACGTTATCACAAACTATGCCGCGATTCTAGCCATAACATTGGCCGTTTGGCATAAAAGTCATGAAACCTCGAACATGATAGCTCATTTCTGAGAAGGTTTTTTCGGGATGCAATCAATACACCAAGTTTGATATTTTTCCTTGGAACTAGTGTCACATAAAATGACGCAACGCGAAGGTTTTACATTGTTCTGACCGTTTTTGAAATTTTTATGCTCGTTTCAAACTTTGGTCAAAACGGCGGGAATGAAGGTTCTTAGCTAGGGGATGGGCCTCGCTAACCTTGCACTGGATCTATGAAGAAACATCGTATTGTGAACCTAAAATATTTTTGCAAAAAATCACGAGCACTAGATCATGTACCTGTAGTTCAAACTCGGGCCCACTTCCTACCGATTCGGCAGGAATTTGTCTTTTTCACGAGGGTTGGACGGAAAGGTTTCAGATACCACGGTTAGGAAATTGTCCATGTAAGGTGCTCCAGTATTTTTTTTAAATGGTTTGGTTCCATTCTGAAACTGTCACTCGGTGGTTGCTTCACAGAACGCCCCGGTTTTGGCAAGTCAGGAAAATGGAAAATGCATTTTTTATGCGACGAAAAGGAAAACTTCCTCCTGCAACATTGTTCGTTGTCCCATGATACGCATGTGTGCACAATATGGGCACGTTATCACAAACTATGCCGCGATTCTAGCCATAACATTGGCCGTTTGGCATAAAAGTCATGAAACCTCGAACATGATAGCTCATTTCTGAGAAGGTTTTTTCGGGATGCAATCAATACACCAAGTTGATATTTTTCCTTGGAACTGTGTCACATAAAATGACGCAACGCGAAGGTTTTACATTGTTCGGACCGTTTTTGAAATTTTTATGCTCGTTTCAAACTTTGGTCAAAACGGCGGGAATGAAGGTTCTTAGCTAGGGGATGGGCCTCGCTAAACTTGCACTAGGATCTATGAAGAAACATCGTATTGTGAACCTAAAATCATTTTTACAAAAAATCACGAGCACTAGATCATGTACCTGTAGTTCAAACCGGGCCCACTTCCTACCGATTCGGCAGGAATTTGTCTTTTTCACGAGGGTTGGACGGAAAGGTTTCAGATACCACGGTTAGGAAATTGTCCATGTAAGGTGCTCCAGTATTTTTTTAAAATGGTTTGGTTCCATTCTGAAACTGTCACTCGGTGGTTGCTTCACAGAACGCCCGGTTTTGGCAGTCGGAAAATGGAAAATGCATTTTTATGCGACGAAAAGGAAAACTTCTCCTGCAACATTGTTCGTTGTCCCATGATACACATGTGTGCACAATATGGGCACGTTATCACAAACTATGCCGCGATTCTAGCCATAACATTGGCCGTTTGGCATAAAAGTCATGAAACCTCGAACATGATAGCTCATTTCTGAGAAGGTTTTTTCGGGATGCAATCAATACACCAAGTTTGATATTTTTCCTTGGAACTGTGTCACATAAAATGACGCAACGCGAAGGTTTTACATTGTTCGGACCGTTTTTGAAATTTTTATGCTCGTTTCAAACTTTGGTCAAAACGGCGGGAATGAAGGTTCTTAGCTAGGGGATGGGCCTCGCTAAACTTGCACTGGATCTATGAAGAAACATCGTATTGTGAACCTAAAATCATTTTTGCAAAAAATCACGAGCACTAGATCATGTACCTGTAGTTCAAATCGGGCCCACTTCCTACCGATTCGGCAGGAATTTGTCTTTTTCACGAGGGTTGGACGGAAAGGTTTCAGATACCACGGTTAGGAAATTGTCCATGTAAGGTGCTCTAGTATTTTTTTAAATGGTTTGGTTCCATTCTGAAACTGTCACTCGGTGGTTGCTTCACAGAACGCCCGGTTTTGGCAGTCGGAAAATGGAAAATGCATTTTTATGCGACGAAAAGGAAAACTTCCTCCTGCAACATTGTTCGTTGTCCCATGATACACATGTGTGCACAATATGTGCACGTTATCACAAACTATGCCGCGATTCTAGCCATAACATTGGCGCTTTGGCATAAAAGTCATGAAACCTCGAACATGATAGCTCATTTCTGAGAAGGTTTTTTCGGGATGCAATCAATACATCAAGTTTGATATTTTTCCTTGGAACTGTGTCACATAAAATGACGCAACGCGAAGGTTTTACATTGTTCGGACCGGTTTTTGAAATTTTTATGCTCGTTCAAACTTTGGTCAAAACGGCGGAATGAAGGTTCTTAGCTAGGGGATGGGCCTCGCTAACTTGCACTAGATCTATGAAGAAACATCGTATTGTGAGCCTAAAATCATTTTTGCAAAAAATCACGAGCACTAGATCATGTACCTGTAGTTCAAACTGGGCCCACTTCCTACCGATTCGACAAGAATTTAGTCTTTTCACGAGGGTTGGACGGAAAGGTTTCAGATACCATGGTTAGGAAATTGTCCATGTAAGGTGCTCCAGTATTTTTTTAAATGGTTTGGTTCCATTCTGAAACTGTCACTCGGTGGTTGCTTCACAGAATGCCCCTAGTTTTGGCAGTCGGAAAATTGGAAAATGCATTTTTTATGCGACGAAAAGGAAAACTTCCTCTGCAACATTGTTCGTTGTCCCATGATACCAGTGTGTGCATAATATGGGCACGTTATCACAAAATATGCCGCGATTCTAGCTATAACATTGGCCGTTTGGCATAAAAGTCATGAAACCTCGAACATGATAGCTCATGTCTGAGAAGGTTTTTTCGGGATGCAATCAATACACCAAGTTTGATATTTTTCCTTGGAACATGTGTCACGTAAAATCACGCAACACGAAGGTTTTACATTGTTCAGGACCGTTTTTTGAAATTTTATGCTCGTTTCAAACTTTGGTCAAAACGGCGGGAATGAAGGTTCTTAGCTAGGGGATGGGCCTCGCTAAACTTGCACTAGGATCTATGAAGAAACATCGTAATGTGAACCTAAAATCATTTTTGCAAAAAATCACGAGCACTAGATCATGTACCTGTAGTTCAAACTGGGCCCACTTCCTACCGATTCGGCAGGAATTTGTCTTTTTCACGAGGGTTGGACGGAAAGGTTTCAGATACCATGGTTAGGAAATTGTCCATGTAAGGTGCTCCAGTATTTTTTTTAAATGGTTTGGTTCCATTCTGAAACTGTCACTCGGTGGTTGCTTCACAGAATGCCCAGGTTTTGGCAGTCGGAAAATGGAAAATGCATTTTTTATGCGACGAAAAGGAAACTTCCTCCTGCAACATTGTTCGTTGTCCCATGATACGCATGTGTGCACAATATGGGCACGTTATCACAAACTATGCCACGATTCTAGCCATAACATTGGCCGTTTGGCATAAAAGTCATGAAACCTCGAACATGATAGCTCATTTCTGAGAAGGTTTTTTCGGGATGCAATCAATACACCAAGTTTGATATTTTTCCTTGGAACCTGTGTCACATAAAATGACGCAACGCGAAGGTTTACATTGTTCGGACCGTTTTTGAAATTTTTATGCTCGTTTCAAACTTTGGTCAAAACGGCGGGAATGAAGGTTCTTAGCTAGGGGATGGGCCTCGCTAAACTTGCACTAGATCTATGAAGAAACATCGTATTGTGAGCCTAAAATCATTTTTGCAAAAAATCACGAGCACTAGATCATGTACCTGTAGTTCAAACCTGGGCCCACTTCCTACCGATTCGGCAGGAATTTGTCTTTTTCACGAGGGTTGGACGGAAAGGTTTCAGATACCACGGTTAGGAAATTGTCCATGTAAGGTGCTCTAGTATTTTTTTAAATGGTTTGGTTCCATTCTGAAACTGTCACTCGGTGGTTGCTTCACAGAACGCCCCGGTTTTGGCAGTCGGAAAATGGAAAATGCATTTTTTATGCGACGAAAAGGAAAACTTCCTCCTGCAACTATTGTTCGTTGTCCCATGATACACATGTGTGCACAATATGGGCAGTTATCACAAACTATGCCGCGATTCTAGCCATAACATTGGCCGTTTGGCATAAAAGTCATGAAACCTCGAACATGATAGCTCATTTCTAGAAGGTTTTTTCGGATGCAATCAATACACCAAGTTTGATATTTTTCCTTGGAACTGTGTCACATAAAATGACGCAACGCGAAGGTTTTACATTGTTCGGACCGTTTTGAAATTTTTATGCTCGTTTCAAACTTTGGTCAAAACGGCGGGAATGAAGGTTCTTAGCTAGGGGATGGGCCTCGCTAAACTTGCACTGGATCTATGAAGAAACATCGTATTGTGAACCTAAAATCATTTTTGCAAAAATCACGAGCACTAGATCATGTACCTGTAGTTCAAACCGGGCCCACTTCCTACCGATTCGGCAGGAATTTGTCTTTTTCACGAGGGTTGGACGGAAAGGTTTCAGATACCACGGTTAGGAAATTGTCCATGTAAGGTGCTCCAGTATTTTTTTTAAATGGTTTGGTTCCATTCTGAAACTGTCACTCGGTGGTTGCTTCACAGAACGCCCCGGTTTTGGCAAGTCGGAAAATGGAAAATGCATTTTTTATGCGACGAAAAGGAAAACTTCCTCCTGCAACATTGTTCGTTGTCCCATGATACACATGTGTGCACAATATGGGCACGTTATCACAAACTATGCCCGGATTCTAGCCATAACATTGGCCGTTTGGCATAAAAGTCATGAAACCTCGAACATGATAGCTCATTTCTGAGAAGGTTTTTCGGGATGCAATCAATACACCAAGTTTGATATTTTTCCTTGGAACTGTGTCACATAAAATGACGCAACGCGAAGGTTTACATTGTTCGGACCGTTTTTGAAATTTTATGCTCGTTTCAAACTTTGGTCAAAACAGGCGGGAATGAAGGTTCTTAGCTAGGGGATGGGCCTCGCTAAACTTGCACTGGATCTATGAATAAACATCGTATTGTGAACCTAAAATCATTTTTGCAAAAAATCACGAGCACTAGATCATGTACCTGTAGTTCAAATCGGGCCCACTTCCTACCGATTCGGCAGGAATTTGTCTTTTTCACGAGGGTTGGACGGAAAGGTTTCAGATACCACGGTTAGGAAATTGTCCATGTAAGGTGCTCCAGTATTTTTTTAAATGGTTTGGTTCCATTCTGAAACTGTCACTCGGTGGTTGCTTCACTAGAACGCCCAGGTTTTGGCAGTCGGAAAATGGAAAATGCATTTTTTATGTGACGAAAAGGAAAACTTCCTCTGCAACATTGTTCGTTGTCCCATGATACACATGTGTGCACAATATGGGCACGTTATCACAAACTATGCCGCGATTCTAGCCATAACATTGGCCGTTTGGCATAAAAGTCATGAAACCTCGAACATGATAGCTCATTTCTGAGAAGGTTTTTTCGGGATGCAATCAATACACCAAGTTTGATATTTTTCCTTGGAACTGTGTCACATAAAATGACGCAACGCGAAGGTTTTACATTGTTCAGGACCGTTTTTGAAATTTTTATGCTCGTTTCAAACTTTGGTCAAAACGGCGGGAATGAAGGTTCTTAGCTAGGGGATGGGCCTCGCTAAACTTGCACTAGATCTATGAATAAACATCGTATTGTGAACCTAAAATCATTTTTGCAAAAAATCACGAGCACTAGATCATGTACCTGTAGTTCAAACTGGGCCCACTTCCTACCGATTCGACAGGAATTTGTCTTTTTCACGAGGGTTGGACGGAAAGGTTTCAGATACCATGGTTAGGAATTGTCCATGTAAGGTGCTCCAGTATTTTTTTAAATGGTTTGGTTCCATTCTGAAACTGTCACTCGGTCGTTGCTTCACAGAATGCCACTAGTTTTGGCAGTCGGAAAATTGGAAATGCATTTTTATGCGACGAAAAGGAAAACTTCCTCCTGCAACATTGTTCGTTGTCCCATGATACGCATGTGTGCACAATATGGGCACGTTATCACAAACTATGCCACGATTCTAGCCTATAACATTGGCCGTTTGGCATAAAGTCATGAAACCTCGAACATGATAGCTCATTTCTGAGAAGGTTTTTCGGGATGCAATCAATACACCAAGTTTGATATTTTTCCTTGGAACGTGTCACATAAAATGACACAACGTGAAGGTTTTACATTGTTCAGACCGTTTTTGAAATTTTTATGCTCGTTCAAACTTTGGTCAAAACGGCGGGAATGAAGGTTCTTAGCTAGGGGATGGGCCTCGCTAGACTTGCACTAGATCTATGAAGAAACATCGTATTGTGAGCCTAAAATCATTTTTGCAAAAAATCACGAGCACTAGATCATGTACCTGTAGTTCAAATCGGGCCCACTTCCTACCGATTCGCAGGAATTTGTCTTTTTCACGAGGGTTGGACGGAAGGTTTAGATACCACGGTTAGGAAATTGTCCATGTAAGGTGCTCTAGTATTTTTTTTAAATGGTTTGGTTCCATTCTGAAACTGTCACTCGGTGGTTGCTTCACAGAATGCCCCGGTTTTGGCAGTCGGAAAATGGAAAATGCATTTTTTATGCGACGAAAAGGAAAACTTCCTCCTGCAACATTGTTCGTTGTCCCATGATACACATGTGTGCACAATATGGGCACGTTATCACAAACTATGCCGCGATTCTAGCCATAACATTGGCCGTTTGCATAAAAGTCATGAAACCTCGAACATGATAGCTCATTTCTGAAGAATGGTTTTTTCGGGAATGCAATCAATACACCAAGTATGATATTTTTCCATTGGAACTGTGTCACATAAAATGACGCAACGCGAAGGTATTACATTGTTCAGACCGTTTTTGAAATTTTTATGCTCGTTTCAAACTTGGTCAAAACGCGGGAATGAAGGTTCTTAGCTAGGGGATGGGCCTCGCTAAACTTGCACTAGGATCTATGAAGAAACATCGTATTGTGAACCTAAAATCATTTTTGCAAAAAATCACGAGCACTAGATCATGTACCTGTAGTTCAAACCGGGCCCACTTCCTACCGATTCGGCAGGAATTTGTCTTTTTCACGAGGGTTGGACGGAAAGGTTTCAGATACCACGGTTAGGAAATTGTCCATGTAAGGTGCTCCAGTATTTTTTTTAAAATGGTTTGGTTCCATTCTGAAACTGTCACTCGGTGGTTGCTTCACAGAACGCCCCGGTTTTGGCAGTCGGAAAATGGAAAATGCATTTTTATGCGACGAAAAGGAAAACTTCCTCCTGCACATTGTTCGTTGTCCCATTATACGCATGTGTGCACAATATGGGCACGTTATCACAAACTATGCCACGATTCTAGCCATAACATTGGCCGTTTGGCATAAAAGTCATGAAACCTCGAACATGATAGCTCATTTCTGAGAAGGTTTTTTCGGGATGCAATCAATACACCAAGTTTGATATTTTTCCTTGGAACTGTGTCACATAAAATGACGCAACGCGAAGGTTTTACATTGTTCGGACTGTTTTTGAAATTTTTATGCTCGTTTCAAACTTTGGTCAAAACAGGCGGGAATGAAGGTTCTTAGCTAGGGGATGGGCCTCGCTAAACTTGCACTGGATCTATGAAGAAACATCGTATTGTGAACCTAAAAATCATTTTTGCAAAAAATCACGAGCACTAGATCATGTACCTGTAGTTCAAACCGGGCCCACTTCCTACCGATTCGGCTAGGAATTTGTCTTTTTCACGAGGGTTGGACGGAAAGGTTTCAGATACCACGGTTAGGAAATTGTCCATGTAAGGTGCTCCAGTATTTTTTTAAATGGTTTGGTTCCATTCTGAAACTGTCACTCGGTGGTTGCTTCTACAGAACGCCCCGGTTTTGGCAGTCGGAAAATGGAAAATGCATTTTTTATGCGACGAAAAGGAAAACTTCCTCCTGCAACATTGTTCGTTGTCCCATGGATACACATGTGTGCACAATATGGGCACGTTATCACAAACTATGCCGCGATTCTAGCCATAACATTGGCCGTTTGGCATAAAAGTCATGAAACCTCGAACATGATAGCTCATTTCTGAGAAGGTTTTTTCGGGATGCAATCAATACACCAAGTTTGATATTTTTCCTTGGAACTGTGTCACATAAAATGACGCAACGCGAAGGTTTTACATTGTTCAGACCGGTTTTTGAAATTTTTATGCTCGTTTCAAACTTTGGTCAAAACGGCGAGAATGAAGGTTCTTAGCTAGGGGATGGGCCTCGCCTGACTTGCACTAGAGCTATGAAGAAATATCGTATTGTGCGCCTAAACATCATTTTTGCAAAAATCACGAGCACTAGATCATGTACCTGTAGTTCAAACTGGCCCACTTCCTACCGATTCGACAAGAATTAGTCTTTTTCACGAGGGTTGGACGGAAAGGTTTCAGATACCAGGTTAGAAATTGTCCATGTAAGGTGCTCCAGTTTTTTATAAATGGTTTGGTTCCATCTGAAACTGTCACTCGGTCGTTGCTTCACAGAACTGCCCTAGTTTTGGCAGTCGGAAAATTGGAAAATGCATTTTTTATGCGACGAAAAGGAAAACTTCCTCTGCAACATTGTTCGTTGTCCCATGATACAGATGTGTGCATAATATGGGCACGTTATCACAAAATATGCCGCGATTCTAGCTATAACATTGGCCGTTTGGCATAAAAGTCATGAAACCTCGAACATGATAGCTCATGTCTGAGAAGGTATTTTCGGGATGCAATCAATACACCAAGTTTGATATTTTTCTTGGAACATGTGTCACGTAAAATGACGCAACACGAAGGTTTTACATTGTTCGGACCGTTTTTGGAAATTTTTATGCTCGTTTCAAACTTTGGTCAAAACGGACGGGAATGAAGGTTCTTAGCTAGGGGATGGGCCTCGCTAGACTTGCACTAGATCTATGAAGAAACATCGTATTGTGAGCCTAAAATCATTTTTGCAAAAAATCACCGAGCACTAGATCATGTACCTGTAGTTCAAACTGGGCCCACTTCCTAACGATTCGAGCAGGAATTTGTCTTTTCACGAGGGTTGGACGGAAAAGGTTTCAGATACCACTGGTTAGGAAATTGATCCATGTAAGGTGCTCCAGTATTTTTTTTAAATGGTTTGGTTCCATTCTGAAACTGTCACTCGGTGGTTGCTTCACAGAATGCCCAGGTTTTGGCAGTCGGAAAATGGAAAATGCATTTTTATGCGACGAAAAGGATAAACTTCCTCCTGCAACATTGTTCGTTGTCCCATGATACGCATGTGTGCACAATATGGGCACGTTATCACAAACTATGCCACGATTCTAGCCATAACATTGGCCGTTTGGCATAAAAGTCATGAAACCTCGAACATGATAGCTCATTTCTGAGAAGGTTTTTCGGGATGCAATCAATACACAAGTTTGATATTTTTCCTTGGAACTGTGTCACATAAAATGACGCAACGCGAAGGTTTTACATTGTTCGGACTGTTTTTGAAATTTTTATGCTCGTTTCAAACTTTGGTCAAAACGACGGGAATGAAGGTTCTTAGCTAGGGATGGGCCTCGCTAAACTTGCACTAGATCTATGAAGAAACATCGAATTGTGAGCCTAAATCATTTTTGCAAAAAATCACGAGCACTAGATCATGTACCTGTAGTTCAAACCGGGCCCACTTCCTCCCGATTCGACAGGAATTTGTCTTTTCACGAGGGTTGGACGGAAAGGTTTCAGATACCACGGTTAGGAAATTGTCCAGGTAAGGTGCTCCAGTATTTTTTTAAATGGTTTGCTTCCATTTTGAAACTGTCACTCGGTGGTTGGCTTCACAGAACTGCCTCCGGTTTTGGCAGTCGGAAGAATGGAAAATGCATTTTTATGCGACGAAAAGGAAAACTTTCTCCTGCAATATTGTTCGTTGTCCCATTATACGCATGTGTGCACAATATGGCATGTTATCACAAACTATTCCGCGGATTCTAGCCATAACATTGGCCGTTTGGCATAAAAGTCATGAAACCTCGAACATGATAACTCATTTCTGAGAAGGTTTTTTCGGGATGCAATCAATACACCAAGTTTGATATTTTTCCTTGGAACTGTGTCACATAAAATGACGCACCGCGAAGGTTTTACATTGTTCGGACCGTTTTTGAAATTTTTATGCTCGTTTCAAACTTTGGTCAAAACGGCGGGAATGAAGGTTCTTAGCTAGGGGATGGGCCTCGCTAAACTTGCACTGGATCTATGAAGAAACATCATATTGTGAACCTAAAATCATTTTTGCAAAAAATCACGAGCACTAGATCATGTACCTGTAGTTCAAACCGGGCCCACTTCCTCCCGATTCGGCAGGAATTTGTCTTTTTCACGAGGGTTGGACGGAAAGGTTTCAGATACCACGGTTAGGAAATTGTCCATGTAAGGTGCTCCAGTATTTTTTTAAATGGTTTGGTTCCATTCTGAAACTGTCACTCGGTGGTTGCTTCACAGAACGCCCCGGTTTTGGCAGTCGGAAAATGGAAAATGCATTTTTTATGCGTCGAAAAGAAAAACTTCCTCGCTGCAATATTGTTCGTTGTCCCATGTATACACAGGTGTGCACAATATGGCACGTTATCACAAACTATGCCACGAATTCTAGCCATAACATTGGCCTTTGCATAAAAGTCATGAAACCTCGAACATGATAAATCATTTCTGAGAAGGTTTTTCGGGATGCAATCAATACACCAAGTTTGATATTTTTCCTTGGAACTGTGTCACATAAAATGACGCAACGCGAAGGTTTTACATTGTTCGGACCGTTTTGAAATTTTATGCTCCGTTTCAAACTTTGGTCAAACAGGCGGGAATGAAGGTTCTTAGCTAGGGGATGGGCCTCGCTAAACTTGCACTGGATCTATGAAGAAACATCGTATTGTGAACCTAAAATCATTTTGCAAAAAATCACGAGCACTAGATCATGTACTGTAGTTCAAACGGGCCCACTTCCTACCGATTCGGAAGGAATTTGTCTTTTTCACGAGGTTGGACGAAAGGTTTCAGATACCATCGGTTAGGAATTGTCCATGTAAGGTGCTCCAGTATTTTTTTTTAAATGGTTGGTTCCATCTCTAAACTGTCACGCGGTGGTGCTTCACAGAACGCCCGGTTTTGGCAGTCAGAAAATGGAAATGCATTTTTATGCGCGAAAAGGAAAACTTCCTCCTGCAACATTGTTCGTTGTCCCATGATACACATGTGTGCACAATAATGGGCACGTTATCACAAACTATGCCGGGATTCTAGCCATAACATTGGCCGTTTGGCATAAAGTTCATGAAACCTCGAACATGATAGCTCATTTCTGAGAAGGTTTTTCGGGATGCAATCAATACACCCAGTTGATATTTTTCCTTGGAACTGTGTCACATAAAATGACGCAACGCGAAGGTTTTACATTGTTCGGACCGTTTTTGAAATTTTTATGCTCGTTTCAAACTTTGGTCAAAACGGCGGGAATGAAGGTTCTTAGCTAGGGGATGGGCCTCGCTAAACTTGCACTGGATCTATGAAGAAACATCGTATTGTGAACCTAAAATCATTTTTGCAAAAAATCACGAGCACTAGATCATGTACCTGTAGTTCAAACTGGGCCCACTTCCTACCGATTCGACAGGAATTTGTCTTTTTCACGAGGGTTGGACGGAAAGGTTTCAGATACCATGGTTAGGAAATTGTCCATGTAAGGTGCTCCAGTATTTTTTTTAAATGGTTTGGTTCCATTCTGAAACTGTCACTCGGTCGTTGCTTCACAGAATGCCCGGTTTTGGCAGTCGGAAAATGGAAAATGCATTTTTATGCGACGAAAAGGAAAACTTCCTCCTGCAACATTGTTCGTTGTCCCATGATACACATGTGTGCACAATATGGGCACGTTATCACAAACTATGCCGCGATTCTAGCCATAACATTGGCCGTTTGGCATAAAAGTCATGAAACCTCGAACATGATAGCTCATTTCTGAGAAGGTTTTTTCGGGATGCAATCAATACACCAAGTTTGATATTTTTCCTTGGAACTGTGTCACATAAAATGACGCAACGCGAAGGTTTTACATTGTTCGGACCGTTTTTGAAATTTTATGCTCGTTTCAAACTTTGGTCAAAACGGCGGGAATGAAGGTTCTTAGCTAGGGGATGGGCCTCGCTAAACTTGCACTAGATCTATGAAGAAACATCGTATTGTGACCTAAAATCATTTTTGCAAAAAATCACGAGCACTAGATCATGTACCTGTAGTTCAAACTGGGCCCACTTCCTACCGATTCGACAGGAATTTGTCTTTTTCACGAGGGTTGGACGGAAAGGTTTCAGATACCACGGTTAGGAAATTGTCCATGTAAGGTGCTCCAGTATTTTTTTAAATGGTTTGGTTCCATTCTGAAACTGTCACTCGGTGGTTGCTTCACAGAACGCCCCGTTTTGGCAGTCGGAAAATGGAAAATGCATTTTTATGCGACGAAAAGGAAAACTTCCTCCTGCAACATTGTTCGTTGTCCCATGATACACATGTGTGCACAATATGGGCACGTTATCACAAACTATGCCGCGATTCTAGCCATAACATTGGCCGTTTGGCATAAAAGTCATGAAACCTCGAACATGATAGCTCATTTCTGAGAAGGTTTTTTCGGGATGCAATCAATACACCAAGTTTGATATTTTTCCTTGGAACTGTGTCACATAAAATGACGCAACGCGAAGGTTTTACATTGTTCGGACCGTTTTTGAAATTTTATGCTCGTTTCAAACTTTGGTCAAAACGGCGGGAATGAAGGTTCTTAGCTAGGGGATGGGCCTCGCTAAACTTGCACTGGATCTATGAAGAAACATCGTATTGTGAACCTAAAATCATTTTTGCAAAAAATCACGAGCACTAGATCATGTACCTGTAGTTCAAACCGGGCCCACTTCCTGCCGATTCGGCAGGAATTTGTCTTTTTCACGAGGGTTGGACGGAAAGGTTTCAGATACCACGGTTAGGAAATTGTCCATGTAAGGTGCTCCAGTATTTTTTTAAATGGTTTGGTTCCATTCTGAAACTGTCACTCGGTGGTTGCTTCACAGAATGCCCGGTTTTGGCAGTCGGAAAATGGAAAATGCATTTTTATGCGACGAAAAGGAAAACTTCCTCCTGCAACATTGTTCGTTGTCCCATGATACACATGTGTGCACAATATGGGCACGTTATCACAAACTATGCCGCGATTCTAGCCATAACATTGGCCGTTTGGCATAAAAGTCATGAAACCTCGAACATGATAACTCATTTCTGAGAAGGTTTTTTCGGGATGCAATCAATACACCAAGTTTGATATTTTTCCTTGGAACTGTGTCACATAAAATGACGCAACGCGAAGGTTTTACATTGTTCGGACTTTTTTGAATTTTTATGCTCGTTTCAAACTTTGGTCAAAACGGCGGGAATGAAGGTTCTTAGCTAGGGGATGGGCCTCGCTAAACTTGCACTGGATCTATGAAGAAACATCGTATTGTGAGCCTAAAATCATTTTTGCAAAAAATCACGAGCACTAGATCATGTACCTGTAGTTCAAACCGGGCCCACTTCCTGCCGATTCGGCAGGAATTTGTCTTTTTCACGAGGGTTGGACGGAAAGGTTTCAGATACCACGGTTAGGAAATTGTCCATGTAAGGTGCTCCAGTATTTTTTTAAATGGTTTGGTTCCATTCTGAAACTGTCACTCGGTGGTTGCTTCACAGAACGCCCCGGTTTTGGCAGTCGGAAAATGGAAAATGCATTTTTTATGCGACGAAAAGGAAAACTTCCTCCTGCAACATTGTTCGTTGTCCCATGATACACATGTGTGCACAATATGGGCACGTTATCACAAACTATGCCGCGATTCTAGCCATAACATTGGCCGTTTGGCATAAAAGTCATGAAACCTCGAACATGATAGCTCATTTCTGAGAAGGTTTTTTCGGGATGCAATCAATACACCAAGTTTGATATTTTTCCTTGGAACTGTGTCACATAAAATGACGCAACGCGAAGGTTTTACATTGTTCGGACCGTTTTTGAAATTTTTATGCTCGTTTCAAACTTTGGTCAAAACGGCGGGAATGAAGGTTCTTAGCTAGGGGATGGGCCTCGCTAAACTTGCACTGGATCTATGAAGAAAAATATCGTATTGTGAACCTAAAATCATTTTTGCAAAAAATCACGAGCACTAGATCATGTACCTGTAGTTCAAACCGGGCCACTTCCTGCCGATTCGCAGGAATTTGTCTTTTTCACGAGGGTTGGACGGAAAGGTTTCAGATACCATGGTTAGGAAATTGTCCATGTAAGGTGCTCCAGTATTTTTTTAAATGGTTTGGTTCCATTCTGAAACTGTCACTCGGTGGTTGCTTCACAGAATGCCCCAGTTTTGGCAGTCGGAAAATGGAAAATGCATTTTTATGCGACGAAAAGGAAAAACTTCCTCCTGCAACATTGTTCGTTGTCCCATGATACACATGTGTGCACAATATGGGCATGTTATCACAAACTATGCCCGATTCTAGCCATAACATTGGCCGTTTGGCATAAAAGTCATGAAACCTCGAACATGATAGCTCATTTCTGAGAAGGTTTTTTCGGGATGCAATCAATACACCAAGTTTGATATTTTCCTTGGAACTGTGTCACATAAAATGACGCAACGCGAAGGTTTTACATTGTTCGGACCGTTTTTGAAATTTTATGCTCGTTTCAAACTTTGGTCAAAACGGTGGGAATGAAGGTTCTTAGCTAGGGGATGGGCCTCGCTAACTTGCACTGGATCTATGAAGAAACATCGTATTGTGAGCCTAAAATCATTTTTGCAAAAAATCACGAGCACTAGATCATGTACCTGTAGTTCAAACCGGGCCCATTCCTGTCGATTCGGCAGGAATTTGTCTTTTTCACGAGGGTTGGACGGAAAGGTTTCAGATACCACGGTTAGGAAATTGTCCATGTAAGGTGCTCCAGTATTTTTTTAAATGGTTTGGTTCCATTCTGAAACTGTCACTCGGTGGTTGCTTCACAGAACGCCCGGGTTTTGGCAGTCGGAAAATGGAAAATGCATTTTTATGCGACGAAAAGGAAAACTTCTGCTGCAACATTGTTCGTTGTCCAGGATACACATGTGTGCACAATATGGGCACGTTATCACAAACTATGCCGAATTCTAGCCATAACATTGGCCGTTTGGCATAAAAGTCATGAAACCTCGAACATGATAACTCATTTCTGAGAAGATTTTTTCGGGATGCAATCAATACACCAAGTTTGATATTTTTCCTTGGAACTTGTCACATAAAATGACGCAACGCGAAGGTTTACATTGTTCGGACCGTTTTTGAAATTTTATGCTCGTTTCAAACTTTGGTCAAACGGCGGGAATGAAGGGTTAGCTAGGGGATGGGCCTCGCTAAACTTGCACTGGATCTATGAAGAAACATCGTATTGTGAACCTAAAATCATTTTTGCAAAAAATCACGAGCACTAGATCATGTACCTGTAGTTCAAACGGGCCCCTTCCTACCGATTCGACAGGAATTTGTCTTTTCACGAGGTTGGACGGAAAGGTTTCAGATACCACGGTTAGGAAATTGTCCATGTAAGGTGCTCTAGTATTTTTTTAAATGGTTTGGTTCCATTCTGAAACTGTCACTGGTGGTGCTTCACAGAATGCCCCAGTTTTGGCAGTCGGAAAATGGAAAATGCATTTTTATGCGACGAAAAGGAAAAATTCCTCCTGCAACATTGTTCGTTGTCCCATGATACACATGTGTGCACAATATGGGCACGTTATCACAAACTATGCCGCGATTCTAGCCATAACATTGGCCGTTTGGCATAAAAGTCATGAAAACCTCGAACATGATAGCTCCTTCTGAGAAGGTTTTTTCGGGATGCAATCAATACACCAAGTTTGATATTTTTCCTTGGAACTGTGTCACATAAAATGACGCAACGCGAAGGTTTACATTGTTCGGACCGTTTTTGAATTTTTATGCTCGTTTCAAAATTTGGTCAAAACGGCGGGAATGAAGGTTCTTAGCTAGGGGATGGGCCTCGCTAAACTTGCACTGGATCTATGAAGAAACAT
>OU342745.1:540203191-540239923 GCA_910589775.1 Avena eriantha
ATTTGTCTTTTTCACGAGGGTTGGACGGAAAGGTTTCAGATACCACGGTTAGGAAATTGTCCATGTAAGGTGCTCCAGTATTTTTTTTTAAATGGTTTGGTTCCATTCTGAAACTGTCACTCGGTGGTTGCTTCACAGAACGCCCCGGTTTTGGCAATCGGAAAATGGAAAATGCATTTTTATGCGACGAAAAGGAAAACTTCCTCCTGCAACATTGTTCGTTGTCCCATGATACCATGTGTGCACATATGGGCACGTTATCACAAACTATGCCGCGATTCTAGCCATAACATTGGCCGTTTGGCAAAAAGTCATGAACCTCGAACATGATAGCTCATTTCTGAAAGGTTTTTTCGGGATGCAATCAATACAAACCAAGTTTGATATTTTCCTTGGAACTGTGTCACATAAAATGACGCAACGCGAAGGTTTTACATTGTTCGGACCGTTTTTGAAATTTTTATGCTCGTTTCAAACTTTGGTCAAAACGCGGGAATGAAGGTTCTTAGCTAGGGATGGGCCTCGCTAAACTTGCACTGGATCTATGAAGAAACATCGTATTGTGAACCTAAAATCATTTTGCAAAAAATCACGAGCACTAGATCATGTACCTGTAGTTCAAACCGGGCCCACTTCCTACCGATTCGGCAGGAATTTGTCTTTTTCACGAGGGTTGGACGGAAAGGTTTCAGATACCACGGTTAGGAAATTTCCATGTAAGGTGCTCCAGTATTTTTTTTAAATGGTTTGGTTCCATTCTGAAACTGTCACTCGGTGGTTTGCTTCACAGAACGCCCGTTTTGGCAGTCGGAAATGGAAAATGCATTTTTTATGCGACGAAAAGGAAAACTTCCTCCTGCAACATTGTTCGTTGTCCCATGATACACATGTGTGCACAATATGGCACGTTTATCACAAACTATGCCGCGATTCTAGCCATAACATTTGGCCGTTTGGCATAAAAGTCATGAACCTCGAACATGATAGCTCATTCTGAGAAGGTTTTTTCGGGGATGCAATCAATACATCAACTTTGTATTTTTCCTTGGAACTGTGTCACATAAAATGACGCAACGCGAAGGTTTTACATTGTTCGGACCGTTTTTGAAATTTTTATGCTCGTTTCAAACTTCGTCCCAAACACGGCGGGAATGGAAGGTCTTAGCTAGGGGATGGGCCTCGCTAAACTTGCACTGGATCTATGAAGAAACATCGTATTGTGAACCTAAAAATCATTTTTGCAAAAAATCACGAGCACTAGATCATGTACTGTGTTCAACTCGGGCCCACTTCTGCCGATTCGGCATGAACTTTGTCTTTTTCATGAGGGTTGGACGGAAAGGTTTCAGATACCACGGGGAATATTGTCCATTTGTAAGGTGCTCCAGTATTTTTTTTATAAATGTTTGGTTCCATTCTGAAACTGTGTCACTCGGTGGTTGCTTCACAGAACGCCCCGGTTTTTGGCAAGTCGAGAAAATGGAAAATGCATTTTTTTTATACGACGAAAAGGAAACTTCCTCCTTGCAACATTGTTCGTTGTCCCATGTATACGCATGTGTGGCACAATATGGCACATTATCACAAACTCTGCCGTGATTCTAGCTATAACATTGGCCGTTTCGGAATAAAAGTCATGAAACCTCGAACATGATAGCTCATTTTTTAGAAGGTATTTCTCGGGATGCAATCAATACACCAAGTTTGATATTTCTCCTTGGAACCTGTGTCACATAAATGACGCACACGCGAAGGTTTTACATTGTTCAGACCGTTTTTGAAATTTTTATGCTCGTTTCAAACTTTGGTCCAAAAACAGCGGGAATGAAGGTTCTTAGCTAGGGGATGGGCCTCGCTAACTTGCACTGGATCTATGAAGAGAAAATCGTATTGTGGACCTAAAATCATTTTTGCAAAAAATCACGAGCACTAGATCATGTACCTGTAGTTCAATCGGGCCCACTTCCTACCGATTCGGCAGGAAATTTGTCTTTTTCATGAGGTGGACGGAAAGGTTTCAGATACCATGGTTAGGAAATTGTCCATGTAAGGTGCTCCAGTATTTTTTTTAAATGGTTTGGTTCCATTCTGAAACTGTCACTCGGTGGTTGCTTCACAGAACGCCCCGGTTTTGGCAGTCGGAAAATGGAAAATGCATTTTTTATGCGACGAAAAGGAAAACTTCCTCCTGCAACATTGTTCGTTGTCCCATGATACACATGTGTGCACAATATGGGCACGTTATCACAAACTATGCCGCGATTCTAGCCATAACATTGGCCGTTTGGCATAAAAGTCATGAAACCTCGAACATGATAGCTCATTTCTGAGAAGGTTTTTTCGGGATGCAATCAATACACCAAGTTTGATATTTTTCCTTGGAACTGTGTCACATAAAATGACGCACACGAAGGTTTTACATTGTTCGGACCGTTTTTGAAATTTTTATGCTCGTTTCAAACTTTGGTCAAAACGGCGGGAATGAAGGTTCTTAGCTAGGGGATGGGCCTCGCTAAACTTGCACTAGATCTATGAAGAAACATCGTATTGTGAACCTAAAATCATTTTTGCAAAAAATCACGAGCACTAGATCATGTACCTGTAGTTCAAACCTGGGCCCACTTCCTACCGATTCGACAGGGAATTTGTCTTTTTCACGAGGGTTGGACGGAAAGGGTTTCAGATACCCAGGTTAAGGAAATTGTCCATGTAAGGTGCTCCAGTATTTTTTTAAATGGTTTGGTTCCATTCTGAAACTATCACTTCGGTGGTTGCTTCACAGAAATGCCCCAGTTTTGGCAGTCGGAAAATGGAAAATGCATTTTTTATGCGACGAAAAGGAAAACTTCTCCTGCAACATTGTTCGTTGTCCATGATACACATGTGTGCACAATATGGGCACGTTATCACAAACTATGCCGCGATTCTAGCCTATAACATTGGCCGTTTGGCATAAAAGTCATGAAACCTCGAACATGATAGCTCATTTCTGAGAAGGTTTTTTCGGGATGCAATCAATACACCAAGTTTGATATTTTTCCTTGGAACTGTGTCACATAAAATGACGCAACAGCGAAGGTTTTACATTCTTCGGACCGTTTTGAAATTTTTATGCTCGTTTCAAACTTTGGTCAAAACGGCAGGGAATGAAGGTTCTTAGCTAGGGGATGGGGCTCGCTAAACTTGCACTGGATCTATGAAGAAACATCGTATTGTGAACCTAAAAATCATTTTGCAAAAAATCACGAGCACTAGATCATGTACCTGTAGTTCAAACTGGGCCCACTTCCTGCCGATTCGACAGGAATTTGTCTTTTTTCACGAGGGTTGGACGGAAAGGTTTCAGATACCACAGTTAGGAAATTGATCCATGTAAGGTGCTCCAGTATTTTTTTTAAATGGTTTAGGTTCCATTCTGAAACTGTCACTCGGTAGTTGCTTCATAGAATGCCCCGGTTTTGGCAGTCAGGAAAATGAAAATGCATTTTTATGCGACGAAAAGGAAAACTTCCTCCTGCAACATTGTTCGTTGTCCCATGATACACATGTGTGCACAATATGGGCACGTTATCACAAACTATGCCGCGATTCTAGCCATAACATTGGCCGTTTGCATAAAAGTCATGAAACCTCGAACATGATAGCTCATTTCTGAGAAGGTTTTTTCGGGATGCAATCAATACACCAAGTTTGATATTTTTCCTTGGAACTGTGTCACATAAAATGACGCAACGCGAAGGTTTTACATTGTTCGGACCGTTTTTGAAATTTTTATGCTCGTTTCAAACTTTGGTCAAAACGGCGGGAATGAAGGTTCTTAGCTAGGGGATGGGCCTCGCTAACCTTGCACTGGATCTATGAAGAAACATCGTATTGTGAACCTAAAATCATTTTTGCAAAAAATCACGAGCACTAGATCATGTACCTGTAGTTCAAACCGGGCCCACTTCCTCCCGATTCGGCAGGAATTTGTCTTTTTCACGAGGGTTGGACGGAAAGGTTTCAGATACCACGGTTAGGAAATTGTCCATGTAAGGTGCTCCAGTATTTTTTAAATGGTTTGGTTCCATTCTGAAACTGTCACTCGGTGGTTGCTTCACAGAACGCCCCGGTTTTGGCAATGCAGAAAATGGAAAATGCATTTTTTATGCGACGAAAAGGAAAACTTCCTCCTGCAACATTGTTCGTTGTCCCATGATACGCATGTGTGCACAATATAGGCACGTTATCACAAACTATGCCGGGATTCTAGCCATAACATTGGCCGTTTGGATAAAAGTCATGAAACCTCGAACATGATAGCTCATTTCTGATAAGGTTTTTTCGGGATGCAATCAATACACCAAGTTTGATATTTTTCCTTGGAACTGTGTCACATAAAATGACGCAACGCGAGGTTTTACATTGTTCGGTACCGTTTTTGAACTTTTTATGCTCGTTTCAAACTTTGGTCAAAACAGCGGGAATGAAGGTTCTTAGCTAGGGGATGGGCCTCGCTAAACTTGCACTGGATCTATGAAGAAACATCGTATTGTGAACCTAAAATCATTTTTGCAAAAAATCACGAGCACTAGATCATGTACCTGTAGTTCAAACTAGGCCCACTTCCTACCGATTCGACAGGAATTTGTCTTTTTCACGAGGGTTGGACGGAAAGGTTTCAGATACCATGGTTAGGAAATTGTCCATGTAAGGTGCTCCAATATTTTTTTTAAATGGTTTGGTTCCATTCTAAAACTATCACTCGGTGGTTGCTTCACAGAATGCCACAGTTTTGGCAGTCGGAAAATTGGAAAATGCATTTTTATGCGACGAAAAGGAAAACTTCCTCCTGCAACATTGTTCGTTGTCCCATGATACACGTGTGTGCATAATATGGGCACGTTATCACAAAATATGCCGCGATTCTAGCCATAACATTGGCCGTTTGGCATAAAAGTCATGAAACCTCGAACATGATAGCTCATGTCTGAGAAGGTTTTTTCGGGATGCAATCAATACACCAAGTTTGATATTTTTCCTTGGAACTGTGTCACATAAAATGACGCAACACGAAGGTTTTACATTGTTCGGACCGTTTTTGAACTTTTATGCTCGTTTCAACTTTGGTCAAAACGGCAGGAATGAAGGTTCTTAGCTAGGGGATGGGCCTCGCTAAACTTGCACTGGATCTATGAATAAACATCGTATTGTGAACCTAAAATCATTTTTGCAAAAAATCACGAGCACTAGATCATGTACCTGTAGTTCAAACTGGGCCCACTTCCTACCGATCGACAGGAATTTGTCTTTTTCACGAGGGTTGGACGGAAAGGTTTCAGATACCATGGTTAGGAAATTGTCCATGTAAGGTGCTCCAGTATTTTTTTTAAATGGTTTGGTTCCATTCTGAAACTGTCACTCGGTCGTTGCTTCACAGAATGCCACGGTTTTGGCAGTCGGAAAATTGGAAAATGCATTTTTATGCGACGAAAAGGAAAACTTCCTCCTGCAACATTGTTCGTTGTCCCATGATACGCATGTGTGCACAATATGGGCACGTTATCACAAACTATGCCACGATTCTAGCCATAATATTGGCCGTTTGGCATAAAAGTCATGAAACCTCGAACATGATAGCTCATTTCTGAGAAGGTTTTTTCGGGATGCAATCAATACACCAAGTTTGATATTTTTCCTTGGAACCGTGTCACATAAAATGACACAACGCTGAAGGTTTTACATTATTCAGACTGTTTTTGAAATTTTTATGCTCGTTCAAACTTTGGTCAAAACGGCGGGAATGAAGGTTCTTAGTTAGGGGATGGGTCTCGCTAACTTGCACTAGATCTATGAAGAAACATCGTATTGTGAGCCTAAAATCATTTTTGCAAAAAATCACGAGCACTAGCTCATGTACCTGTAGTTCAAACTGGGCCCACTTCCTACCGATTCGACAGGAATTTGTCTTTTTCACGAGGGTTGGACGGAAAGGTTTCAGATACCACGGTTAGGAAATTGTCCATGTAAGGTGCTCTAGTATTTTTTTTAAATGGTTTGGTTCCATTCTGAAACTATCACTCGGTGGTTGCTTCACAGAATGCCCCCGTTTTGGCAGTCGGAAAATGGAAAATGCATTTTTATGCGACGAAAAGGAAAACTTCCTCCTGCAACATTGTTCGTTGTCCCATGATACACATGTGTGCACAATATTGGCAGGTTATCACAAACTATGCCGCGATTCTAGCCATAACATTGGCCGTTTGGCATAAAAGTCATGAAACCTCGAACATGATAGCTCATTTCTAAGATGGTTTTTTCGGAATGCAATCAATACACCAAGTATGATATTTTTCCATGGAACTGTGTCACATAAAATGACGCAACGCGAAGGATTTACATTGTTCAGACCGTTTTTGAAATGTTTATGCTCGTTTCAATCTTTGGTCAAAACGACGGGAATGAACGTTCTTAGCTAGGGGATGGGCCTCGCTAAACTTGCACTAGATCTATGAAGAAACTTCGTATTGTGAACCTAAAACCATTTTTGCAAAAAATCACGAGCACTAGATCATGTACCTGTAGTTCAAACCGGGCCCACTTCCTACCGATTCGGACAGGAATTTGTCTTTTTCACGAGGGTTGGACGGAAAGGTTTCAGATACCATGGTTAGGAAATTGTACCATGTAAGGTGCTCCAGTATTTTTTTTAAATCGTTTGGTTCCATTCTGAAACTATCACTCGGTGGTTGCTTCACAGAATGCCCCGGTTTTGGCAAGTCGGAAAATGGAAAATGCATTTTTATGCGTACGAAAAGACAAACTTCCTCCTGCAACATTGTTCGTTGTCCCATTATACAGCATGTGTGCACAATATGGGCATGTTATCACAAACTATGCCAGCGATTCTAGCCATAACATTGGCCGTTTGGCATAAAAGTCATGAAACCTCGAACATGATAGCTCATTTCTGAGAAGGTTTTTTCGGGATGCAATCAATACACCAAGTTTGATATTTTTCCTTGGAACTGTGTCACATAAAATGACGCAACGCGAAGGTATTACATTGTTCGGACTGTTTTTGAAATTTTTATGCTCGTTTCAAACTTTGATCAAAACAGCGGGAATGAAGGTTCTTAGCTAGGGGATGGGCCTCCCTAAACTTGCACTGGATCTATGAAGATACATCGTATTGTGAGCCTAAAATCATTTTTGCAAAAAATCACGAGCACTAGATCATGTATCTGTAGTTCAAACCGGGCCCACTTCCTGCCGATTCGGTAGGAATTTGTCTTTTTCACGAGGGTTGGACGGAAAGGTTTCAGATACCACGGTTAGGAAATTGTCCATGTAAGGTGCTCCAGTATTTTTTTCAAATGGTTTGGTTCCATTCTGAAACTGTCACTCGGTGGTTGCTTCTTAGAACGCCCAGGTTTTGGCAGTCGGAAAATGGAAAATGCATTTTTATGTGACGAAAAGGAATACTTCCTGCTTGCAACATTGTTCGTTGTCCCAGGATACACATGTGTGCACAATATGGGCACGTTATCACACACTATGCTGCGATTCTAGCCATAACATTGGCCGTTTGGCATAAAAGTCATGAAACCTCGAACATGACAAGCTCATTTCTGAGAAGGTTTTTTCGGGATGCAATCAATACACCAAGTTTGATATTTTTCCTTGGAACCGTGTCACATAAAATGACGCAACGCGAAGGTTTTACATTGTTCAGACGGTTTTTGAAATTTTTATGCTCGTTCAAACTTTGGTCAAAACGGCGGGAATGAAGGTTCTTAGCTAGGGGATGGGCCTCGCCTGACTTGCACTAGATCTATGAAGAAACATTGTATTGTGCGCCTAAAATCATTTTTGCAAAAAATCACGAGCACTAGATCATGTACCTGTAGTTCAAACTGGGCCCACTTCCTACCGATTCGACAAGAATTAGTCTTTTTCACGAGGGTTGGACGGAAAGGTTTCAGATACCATGGTTAGGAAATTGTCCATGTAAGGTGCTCCAGTTTTTTATAAATGGTTTGGTTCCATTCTGAAACTGTCACTCGGTCGTTGCTTCACAGAATGCCCTAGTTTTGGCAGTCGGAAAATTGGAAAATGCATTTTTATGCGACGAAAAGGAAAACTTCCTTCTGCAACATTGTTCGTTGTCCCATGATACACGTGTGTGCATAATATGGGCACGTTATCACAAAATATGCCGCGATTCTAGCTATAACATTGGCCGTTTGGCATAAAAGTCATGAAACCTCGAACATGATAGCTCATGTCTGAGAAGGTATTTTCGGGATGCAATCAATACACCAAGTTTGATATTTTTCCTTCGAACAGTGTCACGTAAAATCACGCAACACGAAGGTTTTACATTGTTCGGACCGTTTTTGAAAATTTTATGCTCGTTCAAACTTTGGTCAAAACGGCGGGAATGAAGGTTCTTAGCTAGGGGATGGGCCTCGCCTGACTTGCACTAGATCTATGAAGAAACATCGAATTGTGAGCCTAAAATCATTTTTGCAAAAAATTATGAGCACTAGATCATGTACTTGTAGTTCAAACTGGGCCCACTTCCTAACGATTCGGCAGGAATTTGTCTTTTTCACGAGGGTTGGACGGAAAGGTTTCAGATACCATGGTTAGGAAATTGACCATGTAAGGTGCTCCAGTATTTTTTTTAAATGGTTTGGTTCCATTCTGAAACTGTCACTCGGTGGTTGCTTCACAGAATGCCCCGGTTTTGGCAGTCGGAAAATGGAAAATGCATTTTTTATGCGTCGAAAAGATAAACTTCCTCCTGCAACATTGTTCGTTGTCCCATTATACGCATGTCTGCACAATATGGGCATGTTATCACAAACTATGCCACGATTCTAGCCATAACATTGGCCGTTCGGCATAAAAGTCATGAAACCTCGAACATGATAGCTCATTTCTAAGATGGTTTTTTCGGGATGCAATCAATACACAAAGTATGATATTTTTCCATGGAACTGTGTCACATAAAATGACGCAACGCGAAGGTATTACATTGTTCGGACCGTTTTTGAAATTTTTATGCTCGTTTCAAGCTTTGGTCAAAACGACGGGAATGAAGGTTCTTAGCTAGGGGATGGGCCTCGCTAAACTTGCACTAGATCTATGAAGAAACATCGAATTGTGAGCCTAAAATCATTTTTGCAAAAAATCACGAGCACTAGATCATGTACCTGTAGTTCAAACCGGGCCCACTTCCTCCCGATTCGGCAGGAATTTGTCTTTTTCACGAGGGTTGGACGGAAAGGTTTCAGATACCACGGTTAGGAAATTGTCCATGTAAGGTGCTCCAGTATTTTTTTTAAATGGTTTGCTTCCATTTTGAAACTGTCACTCGGTGGTTGGTTCACAGAACGCGCCGGTTTTGGCAGTCGGAGAATGGAAAATGCATTTTTTATGCGACGAAAAGGAAAACTTTCTCCTGCAATATTGTTCGTTGTCCCATTATACGCATGTGTGCACAATATGGGCATGTTATCACAAACTATTCCGCGATTCTAGCCATAACATTGGCCGTTTGGCATAAAAGTCATGAAACCTCGAACATGATAACTTATTTCTTAGAAGATTTTTTTGTGATGCAATCAATACACCAAGTTTGATATTTTTCCTTGGAACTGGTCACATAAAATGATGCACCGCGAAGGTTTTACATTGTTCGGACTGTTTTTGAAATTTTTATGCTCGTTTCAAACTTTGGTCAAAACGGCGGGAATGAAGGTTCTTAGCTAGGGGATGGGCCTCGCTAAACTTGCACTGGATCTATGAAGAAACATCATATTATGAACCTAAAATCATTTTTGCAAGAAATCATGAGCACTAGATCATGTACCTATAGTTCAAACCGGGCCCACTTCCTCCCGATTCGGTAGGAATTTGTCTTTTTCACGAGCATTGGCTGGAAAGGTTTCAGATACCACGGTTAGGAAATTGTCCATGTAAGGTGCTCTAGTATTTTTTAAAATGGTTTGGTTCCATTCTGAAACTGTCACTCGGTGGTTGCTTCACAGAACGCCCCGGTTTTGGCAGGCAGAAAATGGAAAATGCATTTTTTATGCGACGAAAAGGAAAACTTCCTCCTGCAACATTGTTCGTTGTCCCTGTGATACACATGTGTGGACAATATAGGCACGTTATCACAAACTATGCCGGGATTCTAGCCATAACATTGGCCATTTGGATAAAAGTCATGAAACCTCGAACATGATAGCTCATGTCTGATAAGGTTTTTTCGGGATGCAATCAATACACCAAGTTTGAAATTTTTCCTTGGAACTGTGTCACGTAAAATGACGCAACACGAAGGTTTTACATTGTTCGGTCCGTTTTTGAACTTTTTATGCTCGTTTCAAACTTTGGTCAAAACGGCGGGAATGAAGGTTCTTAGCTAGGGGATGGGCCTCGCTAAACTTGCACTGGATCGATGAATAAACATCGTATTGTGAACCTAAAATCATTTTTGCAAAAAATCACGAGCACTAGATCATGTACCTGTAGTTCAAACTAGGCCCACTTCCTACCGATTCGACAGGAATTTGTCTTTTTCACGAGGGTTGGACGGAAAGGTTTCAGATACCATGGTTAGGAAATTGTCCATGTAAGGTGCTCCAATATTTTTTTTAAATGGTTTGGTTCCATTCTAAAACTATCACTCGGTGGTTGCTTCACAGAATGCCACAGTTTTGGCAGTCGGAAAATTGGAAAATGCATTTTTATGCGACGAAAAGGAAAACTTCCTCCTGCAACATTGTTCGTTGTCCCATGATACACGTGTGTGCATAATATGGGCACGTTATCACAAAATATGCCGCGATTCTAGCCATAACATTGGCCGTTTGGCATAAAAGTCATGAAACCTCGAACATGATAGCTCATGTCTGAGAAGGTTTTTTCGGGATGCAATCAATACACCAAGTTTGATATTTTTCCTTGGAACTGTGTCACGTAAAATGACGCAACACGAAGGTTTTACATTGTTCGGACCGTTTTTTGAACTTTTTATGCTCGTTTCAAACTTTGGTCAAAACGGCAGGAATGAAGGTTCTTAGCTAGGGGATGGGGCTCGCTAAACTTGCACTGGATCTATGAATAAACATCGTATTGTGAACCTAAAATCATTTTTGCAAAAAATCACGAGCACTAGATCATGTACCTGTAGTTCAAACTGGGCCCACTTCCTACCGATTCGACAGGAATTTGTCTTTTTCACGAGGGTTGGACGGAAAGGTTTCAGATACCATGGTTAGGAAATTGTCCATGTAAGGTGCTCCAGTATTTTTTTTAAATGGTTTGGTTCCATTCTGAAACTGTCACTCGGTCGTTGCTTCACAGAATGCCACAGTTTTGGCAGTCGGAAAATTGGAAAATGCATTTTTATGCGACGAAAAGGAAAACTTCCTCCTGCAACATTGTTCGTTGTCCCATGATACGCATGTGTGCACAATATGGGCACGTTATCACAAACTATGCCACGATTCTAGCCTTAATATTGGCCGTTTGGCATAAAAGTCATGAAACCTCGAACATGATAGCTCATTTCTGAGAAGGTTTTTTCGGGATGCAATCAATACACCAAGTTTGCTATTTTTCCTTGGAACCGTGTCACATAAAATGACACAACGTGAAGGTTTTACATTATTCAGACTGTTTTTGAAATTTTTATGCTCGTTCAAACTTTGGTCAAAACGGCGGGAATGAAGGTTCTTAGTTAGGGGATGGGTCTCGCTAGACTTGCACTAGATCTATGAAGAAACATCGTATTGTGAGCCTAAAATCATTTTTGCAAAAAATCACGAGCACTAGCTCATGTACCTGTAGTTCAAACTGGGCCCACTTCCTACCGATTCGACAGGAATTTGTCTTTTTCACGAGGGTTGGACGGAAAGGTTTGAGATACCACGGTTAGGAAATTGTCCATGTAAGGTGCTCTAGTATTTTTTTTAAATGGTTTGGTTCCATTCTGAAACTATCACTCGGTGGTTGCTTCACAGAATGCCCCCGTTTTGGCAGTCGGAAAATGGAAAATGCATTTTTATGCGACGAAAAGGAAAACTTCCTCCTGCAACATTGTTCGTTGTCCCATGATACACATGTGTGCACAATATTGGCAGGTTATCACAAACTATGCCGCGATTCTAGCCATAACATTGGCCGTTTGGCATAAAAGTCATGAAACCTCGAACATGATAGCTCATTTCTAAGATGGTTTTTTCGGAATGCAATCAATACACCAAGTATGATATTTTTCCATGGAACTGTGTCACATAAAATGACGCAACGCGAAGGATTTACATTGTTCAGACCGTTTTTGAAATGTTTATGCTCGTTTCAATCTTTGGTCAAAACGACGGGAATGAACGTTCTTAGCTAGGGGATGGGCCTCGCTAAACTTGCACTAGATCTATGAAGAAACTTCGTATTGTGAACCTAAAACCATTTTTGCAAAAAATCACGAGCACTAGATCATGTGCTTGTAGTTCAAACCGGGCCCACTTCCTGCCGATTCGGCAGGAATTTGTCTTTTTCACGAGGGTTGGGCGGAAAGGTTTCAGATACCATGGTTAGGAAATTGACCATGTAAGGTGCTCCAGTATTTTTTTTAAATCGTTTGGTTCCATTCTGAAACTGTCACTCGGTGGTTGCTTCACAGAATGCCCCGGTTTTGGCAATCGGAAAATGGAAAATGCATGTTTTATGCGTCGAAAAGACAAACTTCCTCCTGCAATGTTGTTCGTTGTCCCATTATACGCATGTCTGCACAATATGGGCATGTTATCACAAACTATGCCACGATTCTAGCCATAACATTGGCCGTTTGGCATAAAAGTCATGAAACCTCGAACATGATAACTCATTTCTGAGAAGGTTTTTTCGGGATGCAATCAATACACCAAGTTTGATATTTTTCCTTGGAACTGTGTCACATAAAATGACGCAACGCGAAGGTATTACATTGTTCGGACTGTTTTTGAAATTTTTATGCTCGTTTCAAACTTTGATCAAAACAGCGGGAATGAAGGTTCTTAGCTAGGGGATGGGCCTCCCTAAACTTGCACTGGATCTATGAAGATACATCGTATTGTGAGCCTAAAATCATTTTTGCAAAAAATCACGAGCACTAGATCATGTATCTGTAGTTCAAACCGGGCCCACTTCCTGCCGATTCGGTAGGAATTTGTCTTTTTCACGAGGGTTGGACGGAAAGGTTTCAGATACCACGGTTAGGAAATTGTCCATGTAAGGTGCTCCAGTATTTTTTTCAAATGGTTTGGTTCCATTCTGAAACTGTCACTCGGTGGTTGCTTCTTAGAACGCCCAGGTTTTGGCAGTCGGAAAATGGAAAATGCATTTTTTATGTGACGAAAAGGAATACTTCCTGCTGCAACATTGTTCGTTGTCCCAGGATACACATGTGTGCACAATATGGGCACGTTATCACACACTATGCTGCGATTCTAGCCATAACATTGGCCGTTTGGCATAAAAGTCATGAAACCTCGAACATGACAACTCATTTCTGAGAAGGTTTTTTCGGGATGCAATCAATACACCAAGTTTGATATTTTTTCCTTGGAACTGTGTCACATAAAATGACGCAACGCGAATGTTTTACATTGTTCGGACTGTTTTTGAAATTTTGATGCTCGTTTCAACTTTGGTCAATACGGCGGGAATGAAGGTTCTTAGCTAGGGGATGGGCCTCGCTAAACTTGCACTGGATCTATGAAGAAATATCGCATTGTGAACCTAAAATCATTTTTGCAAAAAATCACGAGCACTAGATCATGTACCTATAGTTACAACCGGGCCCACTTCCTGCCGATCCGACAGGAATTTGTCTTTTTCACGAGGGTTGGACGGAAAGGTTTCAGATACCATGGTTAGGAAATTGACCATGTAAGGTGCACCAGTATTTTTTTAAAATGGTTTGGTTCCATTTTGAAATTGTCACTCGGTGGTTGCTTCACAGAATGCCCCGGTTTTCGCAGTCGGAAAATGGAAAATGCATTTTTATGTGTCGAAAAGATAAACTTCCTCCTGCAACATGGTTCGTTGTCCCATTATACGTTTGTGTGCACAATATGGGCATGTTATCACAAACTATGCCGCGATTCTAGCCATAACATTGGCCGTTTGGCATAAAAGTCATGAAACCTCGAACATGATAACTCATTTCTGAGAAGGTTTTTTCGGGATGCAATCAATACACCAAGTTTGATATTTTTCCTTGGAACTGTGTCACATAAAATGACGCAACGCGAAGGTATTACATTGTTCGGACTGTTTTTGAAATTTTTATGCTCGTTTCAAACTTTGATCAAAACAGCGGGAATGAAGGTTCTTAGCTAGGGGATGGGCCTCCCTAAACTTGCACTGGATCTATGAAGATACATCGTATTGTGAGCCTAAAATCATTTTTGCAAAAAATCACGAGCACTAGATCATGTATCTGTAGCTCAAACCGGGCCCACTTCCTGCCGATTCGGTAGGAATTTGTCTTTTTCACGAGGGTTGGACGGAAAGGTTTCAGATACCACGGTTAGGAAATTGTCCATGTAAGGTGCTCCAGTATTTTTTTTAAATGGTTTGGTTCCATTCTGAAACTGTCACTCGGAGGTTGCTTCACAGAACGCGCTGGTTTTGGCAGTCGGAAAATGGAAAATGCATTTTTTATGCGACAAAAAGGAAAACTTCCTGCTGCAACATTGTTCGTTGTCCCAGGATACACATGTGTGCACAATATGGGCACGTTATCACAAACTATGCCCGAATTCTAGCCATAACATTGGCCGTTTGGCATAAAAGTCATGAAACCTCGAACATGATAACTCATTTCTGAGAAGATTTTTTCGGGATGCAATCAATACACCAAGTTTGATATTTTTCCTTGGAACTATGTCACATAAAATAACGCAGCGCGAAGGTTTTACATTTTTCGGACCGTTTTTGAAATTTCTATGCTCATTTCAAAGTTTGGTCAAAACGGCGGGAATGAAGGTTCTTAGCTAGGGGATGGGCCTCGCTAAACTTGCACTGGATCTATGAAGAAACTTCGTATTGTGAACCTAAAATCATTTTTGCAAAAAATCACGAGCACTAGATCATGTACCTGTAGTTCAAACTGGGCCCACTTCCTACCGATTCGACCGGAATTTGTCTTTTTCACGAGGGTTGGACGGAAAGTTTCAGATACCTCGGTTAAGAAATTGTCCATGTAAGGTGCTCTAGTATTTTTTTTAAATGGTTTGGTTCCACTCGGAAACTATCACTTCGTGGTTGCTTCACAAAATGCCCCAGTTTTGGCAGTTGGAAAATGGAAAATGCATTTTTATGCGACGAAAAGGAAAACTTCCTCCTGCAACATTGTTCGTTGTCTCATGATACACATGTGTGCACAATATGGGCACGTTATCACAAACTATGCCGCGATCTAGCCATAACATTGGCCGTTTGGCATAAAAGTCATTAAACCTCGAACATGATAGCTCCTTTCTGAGAAGGTTTTTTCGGGATGCAATCAATACACCAAGTTTGATATTTTTCCTTGGAACTGTGTCACATAAAATGACGCAACGCGAAGGTTTTACATTGTTCAGACCGTTTATGAATTTTTTATGCTCGTTTCAAACTTTGGTCAAAACGGCGGGAATGAAGGTTCTTATCTAGGGGATGGGCCTCGCTAAACTTGCACTGGATCTATGATGAAACATCGTATTGTGAACCTAAAATCATTTTTGCAAAAAATCACGAGCACTAGATCATGTACCTGTAGTTCAAATGAGCCCACTTACTACCGATTCGGCAGGAATTTGTCTTTTTCACGAGGGTTGGACGGAAAGGTTTCAGATACCACGGTTAGGAAATTGTCCATGTAAGGTGCTCTAGTATTTTTTTAAATGGTTTGGTTCCATTATGAAACTGTCACTCGGTGGTTGCTTCACAGAATGCCCTAGTTTTGGCAGTCGGAAAATTGGAAAATGCATTTTTATGCGACGAAAAGGAAAACTTCCTCTTGCAAAATTGCTCGTTGTCCCATGATACACATGTGTGCACAATATGTGCACGTTATCACAAACTATGCCGCGATTCTAGCCATAACATTGGCTGCTTGGCATAAAAGTCATGATACCTCGAACATGATAGCTCATTTCTGAGAAGGTTTTTTCGGGATGCAATCAATACACCAAGTTTGATATTTTTCCTTGGAACCGTGTCACATAAAATGACGCAACGCGAAGGTTTTACATTGTTCAGACGGTTTTTGAAATTTTTATGCTCGTTCAAACTTTGGTCAAAACGGCGGGAATGAAGGTTCTTAGCTAGGGGATGGGCCTCGCCTGACTTGCACTAGATCTATGAAGAAACATTGTATTGTGCGCCTAAAATCATTTTTGCAAAAAATCACGAGCACTAGATCATGTACCTGTAGTTCAAACTGGGCCCACTTCCTACCGATTCGACAGGAATTAGTCTTTTTCACGAGGGTTGGACGGAAAGGTTTCAGATACCATGGTTAGGAAATTGTCCATGTAAGGTGCTCCAGTTTTTTTATAAATGGTTTGGTTCCATTCTGAAACTATCACTCGGTCGGTTGCTTCACAGAATGCCCTAGTTTTGGCAGTCGGAAAATTGGAAAATGCATTTTTATGCGACGAAAAGGAAAACTTCCTTCTGCAACATTGTTCGTTGTCCCATGATACACGTGTGTGCATAATATGGGCACGTTATCACAAACTATGCCGCGATTCTAGCTATAACATTGGCCGTTTGGCATAAAAGTCATGAAACCTCGAACATGATAGCTCATGTCTGAGAAGGTTTTTTCGGGATGCAATCAATACACCAAGTTTGATATTTTTCCTTCGAACAGTGTCACAGTAAAATGACGCAACACGAAGGTTTTACATTGTTCGGACCGTTTTTGAAAATTTTATGCTCGTTCAAACTTTGGTCAAAACGGCGGGAACTGAAGGTTCTTAGCTAGGGGATGGGCCTCGCCTAGACTTGCACTAGATCTATGAAGAAACATCGAATTGTGAGCCTAAAATCATTTTTGCAAAAAATTATGAGCACTAGATCATGTACTTGTAGTTCAAACTGGGCCCACTTCCTAACGATTCGGCAGGAATTTGTCTTTTTCACGAGGGTTGGACGGAAAGGTTTCAGATACCATGGTTAGGAAATTGACCATGTAAGGTGCTCCAGTATTTTTTTTAAATGGTTTGGTTCCATTCTGAAACTGTCACTCGGTGGTTGCTTCACAGAATGCCCCGGTTTTGGCAGTCGGAAAATGGAAAATGCATTTTTTATGCGTCGAAAAGATAAACTTCCTCCTGCAACATTGTTCGTTGTCCCATTATACGCATGTCTGCACAATATGGGCATATTATCACAAACTATGCCACGATTCTAGCCATAACATTGGCCGTTCGGCATAAAAGTCATGAAACCTCGAACATGATAGCTCATTTCTAAGATGGTTTTTTCGGGATGCAATCAATACACAAAGTATGATATTTTTCCATGGAACTGTGTCACATAAAATGACGCAACGCGAAGGTATTACATTGTTCGGACCGTTTTTGAAATTTTTATGCTCGTTTCAAGCTTTGGTCAAAACGACGGGAATGAAGGTTCTTAGCTAGGGGATGGGCCTCGCTAAACTTGCACTAGATCTATGAAGAAACATCGAATTGTGAGCCTAAAATCATTTTTGCAAAAAATCACGAGCACTAGATCATGTACCTGTAGTTCAAACCGGGCCCACTTCCTCCCGATTCGGCAGGAATTTGTCTTTTTCACGAGGGTTGGACGGAAAGGTTTCAGATACCACGGTTAGGAAATTGTCCATGTAAGGTGCTCCAGTATTTTTTTTAAATGGTTTGCCTCCATTTGAAACTGTCACTCGGTGGTTGGTTCACAGAACGCGCCGGTTTTGGCAGTCGGAGAATGGAAAATGCATTTTTATGCGACGAAAAGGAAAACTTTCTCCTGCAATATTGTTCGTTGTCCCATTATACGCATGTGTGCACAATATGGGCATGTTATCACAAACTATTCCGCGATTCTAGCCATAACATTGGCCGTTTGGCATAAAAGTCATGAAACCTCGAACATGATAACTCATTTCTTAGAAGATTTTTTTGTGATGCAATCAATACACCAAGTTTGTTATTTTTCCTTGCAACTGGTCACATAAAATGATGCACCGCGAAGGTTTTACATTGTTCGGACTGTTTTTGAAATTTTTATGCTCGTTTCAAACTTTGGTCAAAACGGCGGGAATGAAGGTTCTTAGCTAGGGGATGGGCCTCGCTAAACTTGCACTGGATCTATGAAGAAACATCATATTATGAACCTAAAATCATTTTTGCAAGAAATCATGAGCACTAGATCATGTACCTATAGTTCAAACCGGGCCCACTTCCTCCCGATTCGGTAGGAATTTGTCTTTTTCACGAGCATTGGCTGGAAAGGTTTCAGATACCAAGGTTAGGAAATTTTCCATGTAAGGTGCTCTAGTATTTTTTTTAAATGGTTTGGTTCCATTCTGAAACTGTCACTCGGTGGTTGCTTCACAGAACGCCCCGGTTTTGGCAGGCAGAAAATGGAAAATGCATTTTTTATGCGACGAAAAGGAAAACTTCCTCCTGCAACATTGTTCGTTGTCCCGTGATACACATGTGTGCACAATATAGGCACGTTATCACAAACTATGCCGGGATTCTAGCCATAACATTGGCCGTTTGGCATAAAAGTCATGAAACCTCGAACATGATAGCTCATGTCTGATAAGGTTTTTTCGGGATGCAATCAATACACCAAGTTTGATATTTTTCCTTGGAACTGTGTCACGTAAAATGACGCAACACGAAGGTTTTACATTGTTCGGATCCGTTTTTGAACTTTTTATGCTCGTTTCAAACTTTGGTCAAAACGGCGGGAATGAAGGTTCTTAGCTAGGGTATGGGCCTCGCTAAACTTGCACTGGATCGATGAATAAACATCGTATTGTGAACCTAAAATCATTTTTGCAAAAAATCACGAGCACTAGATCATGTACCTGTAGTTCAAACTAGGCCCACTTCCTATCGATTCGACAGGAATTTGTCTTTTTCACGAGGGTTGGACGGAAAGGTTTCAGATACCATGGTTAGGAAATTGTCCATGTAAGGTGCTCCAATATTTTTTTTAAATGGTTTGGTTCCATTCTAAAACTATCACTCGGTGGTTGCTTCACAGAATGCCACAGTTTTGGCAGTCGGAAAATTGGAAAATGCATTTTTATGCGACGAAAAGGAAAACTTCCTCCTGCAACATTGTTCGTTGTCCCATGATACACATGTGTGCATAATATGGGCACGTTATCACAAAATATGCCGCGATTCTAGCCATAACATTGGCCGTTTGGCATAAAAGTCATGAAACCTCGAACATGATAGCTCATGTCTGAGAAGGTTTTTTCGGGATGCAATCAATACACCAAGTTTGATATTTTTCCTTGGAACTGTGTCACGTAAAATGACGCAACACGAAGGTTTTACATTGTTCGGACCGTTTTTTGAACTTTTTATGCTCGTTTCAAACTTTGGTCAAAACGGCAGGAATGAAGGTTCTTAGCTAGGGGATGGGGCCTCGCTAAACTTGCACTGGATCTATGAATAAACATCGTATTGTGAACCTAAAATCATTTTTGCAAAAAATCACGAGCACTAGATCATGTACCTGTAGTTCAAACTGGGCCCACTTCCTACCGATTCGACAGGAATTTGTCTTTTTCACGAGGGTTGGACGGAAAGGTTTCAGATACCATGGTTAGGAAATTGTCCATGTAAGGTGCTCCAGTATTTTTTTTTAAATGGTTTGGTTCCATTGTGAAACTGTCACTCGGTCGTTGCTTCACAGAATGCCACAGGTTTTGGCAGTCGGAAAATGGAAAATGCATTTTTATGCGACGAAAAGGAAAACTTCCTCCTGCAACATTGTTCGTTGTCCCATGATACGCATGTGTGCACAATATGGGCACGTTATCACAAACTATGCCACGATTCTAGCCTTAATATTGGCCGTTTGGCATAAAAGTCATGAAACCTCGAACATGATAGCTCATTTCTGAGAAGGTTTTTTCGGGATGCAATCAATACACCAAGTTTGCTATTTTTCCTTGGAACCATGTCACATAAAATGACACAACGTGAAGGTTTTACATTATTCAGACTGTTTTTGAAATTTTTATGCTCGTTCAAACTTTGGTCAAAACGGCGGGAATGAAGGTTCTTAGTTAGGGGATGGGTCCTCGCTAGACTTGCACTAGATCTATGAAGAAACATCGTATTGTGAGCCTAAAATCATTTTTGCAAAAAATCACGAGCACTAGATCATGTACCTGTAGTTCAAACTGGGCCCACTTCCTACCGATTCGACAGGAATTTGTCTTTTTCACGAGGGTTGGACGGAAAGGTTTGAGATACCACGGTTAGGAAATTGTCCATGTAAGGTGCTCTAGTATTTTTTTTAAATGGTTTGGTTCCATTCTGAAACTATCACTCGGTGGTTGCTTCACAGAATGCCCCCGGTTTTGGCAGTCGGAAAATGGAAAATGCATTTTTATGCGACGAAAAGGAAAACTTCCTCCTGCAACATTGTTCGTTGTCCCATGATACACATGTGTGCACAATATGGGCACGTTATCACAAACTATGCCGCGATTCTAGCCATAACATTGGCCGTTTGGCATAAAAGTCATGAAACCTCGAACATGATAGCTCATTTCTAAGAATGGTTTTTTCGGGAATGCAATCAATACACCAAGTTGATATTTTTCCATTGGAACTGTGTCACATAAAATGACGCAACGCGAAGGATTTACATTGTTCAGACCGTTTTTGAAATTTTAATGCTCGTTTCAAATCTTTGGTCAAAACGGCGGGAATGAAGGTTCTTAGCTAGGGGATGGGCCTCGCTAAACTTGCACTAGGATCTATGAAGAAACATCGTATTGTGAACCTAAAATCATTTTTGCAAAAAAATCACGAGCACTAGATCATGTACCTGTAGTTCAAACCGGGCCCACTTCCTGCCGATTCGGCAGGAATTTGTCTTTTTCACGAGGGTTGGACGGAAAGGTTTCAGATACCATGGTTAGGAAATTGTCCATGTAAGGTGCTCCAGTATTTTTTTAAATCGTTTGGTTCCATTCTGAAACTGTCACTCGGTGGTTGCTTCACAGAATGCCCCGGTTTTGGCAGTCGGAAAATGGAAAATGCATTTTTATGCGACGAAAAGATAAACTTCCTCCTGCAAATGTGTTCGTTGTCCCATGATACAGCATGTGTGCACAATATGGGCACGTTATCACAAACTATGCCGCGATTCTAGCCATAACATTGGCCGTTTGGCATAAAAGTCATGAAACCTCGAACATGATAGCTCATTTCTGAGAAGGTTTTTTCGGGATGCAATCAATACACCAAGTTTGATATTTTTCCTTGGAACTGTGTCACATAAAATGACGCAACGCGAAGGTTTACATTGTTCGGACCGTTTTTGAAATTTTTATGCTCGTTTCAAACTTTGGTCAAAACGGCGGGAATGAAGGTTCTTAGCTAGGGGATGGGCCTCGCTAAACTTGCACTGGATCTATGAAGAAACATCGTATTGTGAGCCTAAAATCATTTTTGCAAAAAATCACGAGCACTAGATCATGTACCTGTAGTTCAAACCGGGCCAACTTCCTGCCGATTCTGCAGGAATTTGTCTTTTTCACGAGGGTTGGACGGAAAGGTTTCAGATACCACGGTTAGGAAATTGTCCATGTAAGGTGCTCCAGTATTTTTTTAAATGGTTTGGTTCCATTCTGAAACTGTCACTCGGTGGTTGCTTCTACAGAACGCCCCGGTTTTGGCAGTCGGAAAATGGAAAATGCATTTTTATGCGACGAAAAGGAAAACTTCCTCCTGCAACATTGTTCGTTGTCCCATGATACACATGTGTGCACAATATGGGCACGTTATCACAAACTATGCTGCGATTCTAGCCATAACATTGGCCGTTTGGCATAAAAGTCATGAAACCTCGAACATGATAGCTCATTTCTGAGAAGGTTTTTTCGGGATGCAATCAATACACCAAGTTTGATATTTTTCCTTGGAACTGTGTCACATAAAATGATGCAACGCGAATGTTTTACATTGTTCGGACTGTTTTTGAAATTTTGATGCTCGTTTCAAACTTTGGTCAGTAACGGCGGGAATGAAGGTTCTTAGCTAGGGGATGGGCCTCGCTAAACTTGCACTGGATCTATGAAGAAATATCGTCATTGTGAACCTAAAATCATTTTTGCAAAAAATCATGAGCACTAGATCATATACCTATAGTTCAAACCGGGCCCACTTCCTGCCGATTCAGACAGGAATTTGTCTTTTTCACGAGGGTTGGACGGAAAGGTTTCAGATACCATGGTTAGGAAATTGTCCATGTAAGGTGCTCCAGTATTTTTTTTAAATGGTTTGGTTCCATTCTGTAACTGTCACTCGGTGGTTGCTTCACAGAACGCCCCGGTTTTGGCAGTCGGAAAATGGAAAATGCATTTTTATGCTGTCGAAAAGGATAAACTTCCTCCTGCAACATTGTTCGTTGTCCCATGATACACATGTGTGCACAATATGGGCACTGTTATCACAAACTATGCCGCGATTCTAGCCATAACATTGGCTGTTTGGCATAAAAGTCATGAAACCTCGAACATGATAGCTCATTTCTGAGAAGGTTTTTCGGGATGCAATCAATACACCAAGTTTGATATTTTTCCTTGGAACTGTGTCACAGTAAAATGACGCAACGTCGAAGGTATTACATTGTTCGGACCTGTTTTTGAAATTTTTATGCTCGTTTCAAACTTTGGTCAAAACAGCGGGAATGAAGGTTCTTAGCTAGGGGATGGGCCTCGCTAAACTTGCACTGGATCTATGAAGAAACATCGTATTGTGAACCTAAAATCATTTTTGCAAAAAATCACGAGCACTAGATCATGTACCTGTAGTTCAAACCAGGCCAACTTCCTGCCGATTCAGTAGGAATTTGTCTTTTTCACGAGGGTTGGACGGAAAGGTTTCAGATACCACGGTTAGGAAATTGTCCATGTAAGGTGCTCCAGTATTTTTTTCAAATGGTTTGGTTCCATTCTGAAACTGTCACTCGGTGGTTGCTTCTTAGAACGCCCAGGTTTTGGCAGTCGGAAAATGGAAAATGCATTTTTTATGTGACGAAAAGGAATACTTCCTGCTGCAACATTGTTCGTTGTCCCAGGATACACATGTGTGCACAATATGGGCACGTTATCACACACTATGCTGCGATTCTAGCCATAACATTGGCCGTTTGGCATAAAAGTCATGAAACCTCGAACATGACAACTCATTTCTGAGAAGGTTTTTTCGGGATGCAATCAATACACCAAGTTTGATATTTTTTCCTTGGAACTGTGTCACATAAAATGACGCAACGCGAATGTTTTACATTGTTCGGACTGTTTTTGAAATTTTGATGCTCGTTTCAACTTTGGTCAATACGGCGGGAATGAAGGTTCTTAGCTAGGGGATGGGCCTCGCTAAACTTGCACTGGATCTATGAAGAAATATCGCATTGTGAACCTAAAATCATTTTTGCAAAAAATCACGAGCACTAGATCATGTACCTATAGTTACAACCGGGCCCACTTCCTGCCGATACGACAGGAATTTGTCTTTTTCACGAGGGTTGGACGGAAAGGTTTCAGATACCATGGTTAGGAAATTGACCATGTAAGGTGCACCAGTATTTTTTTAAAATGGTTTGGTTCCATTTTGAAATTGTCACTCGGTGGTTGCTTCACAGAATGCCCCGGTTTTCGCAGTCGGAAAATGGAAAATGCATTTTTATGTGTCGAAAAGATAAACTTCCTCCTGCAACATGGTTCGTTGTCCCATTATACGTTTGTGTGCACAATATGGGCATGTTATCACAAACTATGCCGCGATTCTAGCCATAACATTGGCCGTTTGGCATAAAAGTCATGAAACCTCGAACATGATAACTCATTTCTGAGAAGGTTTTTTCGGGATGCAATCAATACACCAAGTTTGATATTTTTCCTTGGAACTGTGTCACATAAAATGACGCAACGCGAAGGTATTACATTGTTCGGACTGTTTTTGAAATTTTTATGCTCGTTTCAAACTTTGGATCAAAACAGCGGGAATGAAGGTTCTTAGCTAGGGGATGGGCCTCCCTAAACTTGCACTGGATCTATGAAGATACATCATATTGTGAGCCTAAAATCATTTTTGCAAAAAATCACGAGCACTAGATCATGTATCTGTAGTTCAAACCGGGCCCACTTCCTGCCGATTCGGTAGGAATTTGTCTTTTTCACGAGGGTTGGACGGAAAGGTTTCAGATACCACGGTTAGGAAATTGTCCATGTAAGGTGCTCCAGTATTTTTTTTAAATGGTTTGGTTCCATTCTGAAACTGTCACTCGGATGGTTGCTTCACAGAACGCCCTGGTTTTGGCAGTCGGAAAATGGAAAATGCATTTTTTATGCGACAAAAAGGAAAACTTTCTCCTTCAACATTGTTTGTTGTCCCAGGATACACATGTGTGCACAATATGGGCACGTTATCACAAACTATGCCCGAATTCTAGCCATAACATTGGCCGTTTGGCATAAAAGTCATGAAACCTCGAACATGATAACTCATTTCTGAGAAGGTTTTTTCGGGATGCAATCAATACACCAAGTTTGATATTTTTCCTTGGAACTATGTCACATAAAATAACGCAACGCGAAGGTTTTACATTTTTCGGACCGTTTTTGAAATTTCTATGCTCATTTCAAAGTTTGGTCAAAACGGCGGGAATGAAGGTTCTTAGCTAGGGGATGGGCCTCGCTAAACTTGCACTGGATCTATGAAGAAACTTCGTATTGTGAACCTAAAATCATTTTTGCAAAAAATCACGAGCACTAGATCATGTACCTGTAGTTCAAACTGGGCCCACTTCCTACCGATTCGACCGGAATTTGTCTTTTTCACGAGGGTTGGACGGAAAAGGTTTCAGATACCCCGGTTAAGAAATTGTCCATGTAAGGTGCTCTAGTATTTTTTTTAAATGGTTTGGTTCCACTCGGAAACTATCACTTCGGTGGTTGCTTCACAGAAAGCCCCAGGTTTTGGCAGTCGGAAAATGGAAAATGCATTTTTATGCGACGAAAAGGAAAACTTCCTCCTGCAACATTGTTCGTTGTCTCATGATACACATGTGTGCACAATATGGGCACGTTATCACAAACTATGCCGCGATTCTAGCCATAACATTGGCCGTTTGGCATAAAAGTCATTAAACCCTCGAACATGATAGCTCATTTCTGAGAAGGTTTTTTCGGGATGCAATCAATACACCAAGTTTGATATTTTCCTTGGAACTGTGTCACATAAAATGACGCAACGCGAAGGTTTTACATTGTTCAGACAGTTTATGAATTTTTATGCTCGTTTCAAACTTTGGTCAAAACGGCGGGAATGAAGGTTCTTAGCTAGGGGATGGGCCTCGCTAAACTTGCACTGGATCTATGAAGAAACATCGTATTGTGAACCTAAAATCATTTTTGCAAAAAATCACGAGCACTAGATCATGTACCTGTAGTTCAAACTCGGGCCCACTTCCTACCGATTCGGCAGGAATTTGTCTTTTTCACGAGGGTTGGACGGAAAGGTTTCAGATACCACGGTTAGGAAATTGTCCATGTAAGGTGCTCCAGTATTTTTTTTAAATGGTTTGGTTCCATTCTGAAACTGTCACTCGGTGGTTGCTTCACAGAACGCCCCGGTTTTGGCATGTCGGAAAATGGAAAATGCATTTTTTATGCGACGAAAAGGAAAACTTCCTCCTGCAACATTGTTCGTTGTCCCATGATACACATGTGTGCACAATATGGGCACGTTATCACAAACTATGCCGCGATTCTAGCCATAACATTGGCCGTTTGACATAAAAGTCATGAAACCTCGAACATGATAGCTCATTTCTGAGAAGGTTTTTTCGGGATGCAATCAATACACCAAGTTTGATATTTTTCCTTGGAACTGTGTCACATAAAATGACGCACTGCGAAGGTTTTACATTGTTCAGACCGTTTTTGAAATTTTTATGCTCGTTTCAAACTTTGGTCAAAACGGCGGGAATGAAGGTTCTTAGCTAGGGGATGGGCCTCGCTAAACTTGCACTAGATCTATGAAGAAAACTCGTATTGTGAACCTAAAAATCATTTTTGCAAAAAATCACGAGCACTAGATCATGTACCTGTAGTTCAAACTCGGCCCACTTCCTACCGATTCGACAGGAATTTGTCTTTTTCACGAGGGTTGGACGAAAGGTTTCAGATACCACGGTTAGGAAATTGTCCATGTAAGGTGCTCCAGTATTTTTTTTAAATGGTTTGGTTCCATTCTGAAACTGTCACTCGGTGGTTGCTTCACAGAACGCCCTGGTTTTGGCAGTCGGAAAATGGAAAATGCATTTTTATGCGACGAAAAGGAAAACTTCCTCCTGCAACATTGTTCGTGTCCCATGATACACATGTGTGCACAATATGGGCACGTTATCACAAACTATGCAGCGATTCTAGCCATAACATTGGCCGTTTGGCATAAAAGTCATGAAACCTCGAACATGATAGCTCATTTCTGAGAAGGTTTTTCGGGATGCAATCAATACATCAAGTTTGATATTTTTCCTTGGAACTGTGTCACATAAAATGACTCAACGCGAAGGTTTTACATTGTTCAGACCGTTTTTGAAATTTTTATGCTCGTTTCAAACTTTGGTCAAAACGGCGGGAATGAAGGTTCTTAGCTAGGGGATGGGCCTCGCTAAACTTGCACTGGATCTATGAAGAAACATCGTATTGTGAACCTAAAAATCATTTTTGCAAAAAATCACGAGCACTAGATCATGTACCTGTAGTTCAAACCGGGCCCACTTCCTACCGATTCGGCAGGAATTTGTCTTTTTCACGAGGGTTGGACGAAAGGTTTCAGATACCACGGTTAGGAAATTGTCCATGTAAGGTGCTCCAGTATTTTTTTTAAATGGTTTGGTTCCATTCTGAAACTGTCACTCGGTGGTTGCTTCACAGAACGCCCCGGTTTTGGCAGTCGGAAAATGGAAAATGCATTTTTTATGCGACGAAAAGGAAAACTTCCTCCTGCAACATTGTTCGTTGTCCCATGATACACATGTGTGCACAATATGGGCACGTTATCACAAACTATGCCGCGATTCTAGCCATAACATTGGCCGTTTGGCATAAAAGTCATGAAACCTCGAACATGATAGCTCATTTTCTGAGAAGGTTTTTTCGGGATGCAATCAATACACCAAGTTTGATATTTTTCCTTGGAACTGTGTCACATAAAATGACGCAACGCGAAGGTTTTACATTGTTCGGACCGTTTTTGAAATTTTATGCTCGTTTCAAACTTTGGTCAAAACGGCGGGAATGAAGGTTCTTAGCTAGGGGATGGGCCTCGCTAAACTTGCACTGGATCTATGAAGAAACATCGTATTGTGAACCTAAAATCATTTTTGCAAAAAATCACGAGCACTAGATCATGTACCTGTAGTTCAAACTGGGCCCACTTCCTACCGATTCGGCAGGAATTTGTCTTTTTCACGAGGGTTGGACGGAAAGGTTTCAGATACCACGGTTAGGAAATTGTCCATGTAAGGTGCTCCAGTATTTTTTTTAAATGGTTTGGTTCCATTCTGAAACTGTCACTCGGTGGTTGCTTCACAGAACGCCCCGGTTTTGGCAGTCGGAAAATGGAAAATGCATTTTTTATGCGACGAAAAGGAAAACTTCCTCCTGCAACATTGTTCGTTGTCCCATGATACACATGTGTGCACAATATGGGCACGTTATCACAAACTATGCCACGATTCTAGCCATAACATTGGCCGTTTGGCATAAAAGTCATGAAACCTCGAACATGATAGCTCATTTCTGAGAAGGTTTTTTCGGATGCAATCAATACACCAAGTTTGATATTTTTCCTTGGAACTGTGTCACATAAAATGACGCAACGCTGAAGGTTTACATTGTTCGGACCGTTTTTGAAATTTTATGCTCGTTTCAACTTTGGTACAAAACGGCGGGAATGAAGGTTCTTAGCTAGGGGATGGGCCTCGCTAAACTTGCACTGGATCTATGAAGAAACATCGTATTGTGAGCCTAAAATCATTTTTGCAAAAAATCACGAGCACTAGATCATGTACCTGTAGTTCAAATCGGGCCACTTCCTACCGATTCGGCAGGAATTTGTCTTTTTCACGAGGGTTGGACGAAAGGTTTCAGATACCACGGTTAGGAAATTGTCCATGTAAGGTGCTCCTAGTATTTTTTTTAAATGGTTTGGTTCCATTCTGAAACTGTCACTCGGTGGTTGCTTCACAGAACGCCCCGGTTTTGGCATGTCAGAAAATGGAAAATGCATTTTTTATGCGACGAAAAGGAAAACTTCCTCCTGCAACATTGTTCGTTGTCCCATGATACACATGTGTGCACAATATGGGCACGTTATCACAAACTATGCCACGATTCTAGCCATAACATTGGCCGTTTGGCATAAAAGTCATGAAACCTCGAACATGATAGCTCATTTCTGAGAAGGTTTTTTCGGGATGCAATCAATACACCAAGTTTGATATTTTTCCTTGGAACTGTGTCACATAAAATGACGCAACGCGAAGGTTTTACATTGTTCGGACCGTTTTTGAAATTTTTATGCTCGTTTCAAACTTTGGTCAAAACGGCGGGAATGAAGGTTCTTAGCTAGGGGATGGGCCTCGCTAAACTTGCACTGGATCTATGAAGAAACATCGTATTGTGAACCTAAAAATCATTTTTGCAAAAAATCACGAGCACTAGATCATGTACCTGTAGTTCAAACCGGGCCCACTTCCTACCGATTCGGCAGGAATTTGTCTTTTTCACGAGGGTTGGACGGAAAGGTTTCAGATACCACGGTTAGGAAATTGTCCATGTAAGGTGCTCCAGTATTTTTTTTAAATGGTTTGGTTCCATTCTGAAACTGTCACTCGGTGGTTGCTTCACAGAACGCCCCGGTTTTGGCAGTCGGAAAATGGAAAATGCATTTTTTATGCGACGAAAAGGAAAACTTCCTCCTGCAACATTGTTCGTTGTCCCATGATACACATGTGTGCACAATATGGGCACGTTATCACAAACTATGCCGCGATTCTAGCCATAACATTGGCCGTTTGGCATAAAAGTCATGAAACCTCGAACATGATAGCTCATTTCTGAGAAGGTTTTTTCGGGATGCAATCAATACACCAAGTTTGATATTTTTCCTTGGAACTGTGTCACATAAAATGACGCAACGCGAAGGTTTTACATTGTTCGGACCGTTTTTGAAATTTTTATGCTCGTTTCAAACTTTGGTCAAAACGGCGGGAATGAAGGTTCTTAGCTAGGGGATGGGCCTCGCTAAACTTGCACTGGATCTATGAAGAAACATCGTATTGTGAACCTAAAATCATTTTTGCAAAAAATCACGAGCACTAGATCATGTACCTGTAGTTCAAACCGGGCCCACTTCCTACCGATTCGGCAGGAATTTGTCTTTTTCACGAGGGTTGGACGGAAAGGTTTCAGATACCACGGTTAGGAAATTGTCCATGTAAGGTGCTCCAGTATTTTTTTTAAAATGGTTTGGTTCCATTCTGAAACTGTCACTCGGTGGTTGCTTCACAGAACGCCCCGGTTTTGGCAGTCGGAAAATGGAAAATGCATTTTTTATGCGACGAAAAGGAAAACTTCCTCCTGCAACATTGTTCGTTGTCCCATGATACACATGTGTGCACAATATGGGCACGTTATCACAAACTATGCCGCGATTCTAGCCATAACATTGGCCGTTTGACATAAAAGTCATGAAACCTCGAACATGATAGCTCATTTCTGAGAAGGTTTTTTCGGGATGCAATCAATACACCAAGTTTGATATTTTTCCTTGGAACTGTGTCACATAAAATGACGCAACTGCGAAGGTTTTACATTGTTCGGACCGTTTTTGAAATTTTTATGCTCGTTTCAAACTTTGGTCAAAACGGCGGGAATGAAGGTTCTTAGCTAGGGGATGGGCCTCGCTAAACTTGCACTGGATCTATGAATAAACATCGTATTGTGAACCTAAAATCATTTTTGCAAAAAATCACGAGCACTAGATCATGTACCTGTAGTTCAAACTGGGCCCACTTCCTACCGATTCGGCAGGAATTTGTCTTTTTCACGAGGGTTGGACGAAAGGTTTCAGATACCACGGTTAGGAAATTGTCCATGTAAGGTGCTCCAGTATTTTTTTTAAATGGTTTGGTTCCATTCTGAAACTGTCACTCGGTGGTTGCTTCACAGAACGCCCTGGTTTTGGCTAGTCGGAAAATGGAAAATGCATTTTTATGCGACGAAAAGGAAAACTTCCTCCTGCAACATTGTTCGTTGTCCCATGATACACATGTGTGCACAATATGGGCACGTTATCACAAACTATGCCACGATTCTAGCCATAACATTGGCCGTTTGGCATAAAAGTCATGAAACCTCGAACATGATAGCTCATTTCTGAGAAGGTTTTTCGGGATGCAATCAATACATCAAGTTTGATATTTTTCCTTGGAACTGTGTCACATAAAATGACTCAACGCGAAGGTTTTACATTGTTCAGACCGTTTTTGAAATTTTTATGCTCGTTTCAAACTTTGGTCAAAACGGCGGGAATGAAGGTTCTTAGCTAGGGGATGGGCCTCGCTAAACTTGCACTGGATCTATGAAGAAACATCGTATTGTGAACCTAAAAATCATTTTTGCAAAAAATCACGAGCACTAGATCATGTACCTATAGTTCAAATCGGGCCCACTTCCTACCGATTCGGCAGGAATTTGTCTTTTTCACGAGGGTTGGACGAAAGGTTTCAGATACCACGGTTAGGAAATTGTCCATGTAAGGTGCTCCAGTATTTTTTTAAATGGTTTGGTTCCATTCTGAAACTGTCACTCGGTGGTTGCTTCACAGAACGCCCCGGTTTTGGCAGTCGGAAAATGGAAAATGCATTTTTATGCGACGAAAAGGAAAACTTCCTCCTGCAACATTGTTCGTTGTCCCATGATACACATGTGTGCACAATATGGGCACGTTATCACAAACTATGCCACGATTCTAGCCATAACATTGGCCGTTTGGCATAAAAGTCATGAAACCTCGAACATGATAGCTCATTTCTGAGAAGGTTTTTTCGGGATGCAATCAATACATCAAGTTTGATATTTTTCCTTGGAACTGTGTCACATAAAATGACTCAACGCGAAGGTTTTACATTGTTCGGACCGTTTTTGAAATTTTTATGCTCGTTTCAAACTTTGGTCAAAACGGCGGGAATGAAGGTTCTTAGCTAGGGGATGGGCCTCGCTAAACTTGCACTGGATCTATGAAGAAACATCGTATTGTGAACCTAAAAATCATTTTTGCAAAAAATCACGAGCACTAGATCATGTACCTGTAGTTCAAATCGGGCCACTTCCTACGATTCGGCAGGAATTTGTCTTTTTCACGAGGGTGGACGGAAAGGTTTCAGATACCACGGTTAGGAAATTGTCCATGTAAGGTGCTCCAGTATTTTTTTTAAATGGTTTGGTTCCATTCTGAACTGTCACTCGGTGGTTGCTTCACAGAACGCCCCGGTTTTGGCAGTCGGAAAATGGAAAATGCATTTTTTATGCGACGAAAAGGAAAACTTCCTCCTGCAACATTGTTCGTTGTCCCATGATACACATGTGTGCACAATATGGGCACGTTATCACAAACTATGCCGCGATTCTAGCCATAACATTGGCCGTTTGGCATAAAAGTCATGAAACCTCGAACATGATAGCTCATTTCTGAGAAGGTTTTTCGGGATGCAATCAATACACCAAGTTTGATATTTTTCCTTGGAACTGTGTCACATAAAATGATGCAACGCGAAGGTTTTACATTGTTCAGACCGTTTTTGAAATTTTTATGCTCGTTTCAAACTTTGGTCAAAACGGCGGGAATGAAGGTTCTTAGCTAGGGGATGGGCCTCGCTAAACTTGCACTGGATCTATGAAGAAACATCGTATTGTGAACCTAAAAATCATTTTTGCAAAAAAATCACGAGCACTAGATCATGTACCTGTAGTTCAAATCGGGCCCACTTCCTACCGATTCGGCAGGAATTTGTCTTTTCACGAGGGTTGGACGAAAGGTTTCAGATACCACGGTTAGGAAATTGTCCATGTAAGGTGCTCTAGTATTTTTTTTAAATGGTTTGGTTCCATCTGAAACTGTCACTCGGTGGTTGCTTCACAGAACGCCCTGGTTTTGGCAGTCGGAAAATGGAAAATGCATTTTATGCGACGAAAAGGAAACTTCCTCCTGCAACATTGTTCGTTGTCCCATGATACACATGTGTGCACAATATGGGCACGTTATCACAAACTATGCCGCGATTCTAGCCATAACATTGGCCGTTTGGCATAAAGTCATGAAACCTCGAACATGATAGCTCATTTCTGAGAAGGTTTTTTCGGGATGCAATCAATACACCAAGTTTGATATTTTTCCTTGGAACTGTGTCACATAAAATGACGCAACGCGAAGGTTTTACATTGTTCGGACCGTTTTTGAAATTTTTATGCTCGTTTCAAACTTTGGTCAAAACGGCGGGAATGAAGGTTCTTAGCTAGGGGATGGGCCTCGCTAAACTTGCACTGGATCTATGAAGAAACATCGTATTGTGAACCTAAAAATCATTTTGCAAAAAATCACGAGCACTAGATCATGTACCTGTAGTTCAAACCGGGCCCACTTCCTACCGATTCGGCTAGGAATTTGTCTTTTTCACGAGGGTTGGACGAAAGGTTTCAGATACACGGTTAGGAAATTGTCCATGTAAGGTGCTCCAGTATTTTTTTTAAATGGTTTGGTTCCATTCTGAAACTGTCACTCGGTGGTTGCTTCACAGAACGCCCCGGTTTTGGCTAGTCGGAAAATGGAAAATGCATTTTTTTATGCGGCGAAAAGGAAACTTCCTCCTGCAACATTGTTCGTTGTCCCATGATACACATGTGTGCACAATATGGGCACGTTATCACAAACTATGCCGCGATTCTAGCCATAACATTGGCCGTTTGCATAAAAGTCATGAAACCTCGAACATGATAGCTCATTTTCTGAGAAGGTTTTTTCGGGATGCAATCAATACACAAGTTTGATATTTTTCCTTGGAACTGTGTCACATAAAATGACACAATGCGAAGGTTTTTACATTGTTCAGACCGTTTTTGAAATTTTTATGCTCGTTTCAAACTTTGGTCAAACGGCGGGAATGAAGGTTCTTAGCTAGGGATGGGCCTCGCTAAACTTGCACTGGATCTATGAAGAAACATCGTATTGTGAACCTAAAAATCATTTTTGCAAAAAATCACGAGCACTAGATCATGTACCTATAGTTCAACTCGGGCCCACTTCCTACCGATTCGGCAGGAATTTGTCTTTTCACGAGGGTTGACAGAAAGGTTTCAAATACAACGGTTAGGAAATTGTCCATGTAAGGTGCTCCAGTATTTTTTTTAAATGGTTTGGTTCCATTCTGAAACGTCACTCGGTGGTTGCTTCACAGAACGCCCGGTTTTGGCAGTCGGAAAATGGAAAATGCATTTTTATGCGACGAAAGGAAAACTTCCTCCTGCAACATTGTTCGTTGTCCCATGATACACATGTGTGCACAATATGGGCACGTTATCACAAACTATGCCAGCGATTCTAGCCATAACATTGGCCGTTTGGCATAAAAGTCATGAAACCTCGAACATGATAGCTCATTTCTGAGAAGGTTTTTCGGGATGCAATCAATACACCAAGTTTGATATTTTTCCTTGGAACTGTGTCACATAAAATGACGCAACGCGAAGGTTTTACATTGTTCAGACCGTTTTTGAAATTTTTATGCTCGTTTCAAACTTTGGTCAAAACGGCGGGAATGAAGGTTCTTAGCTAGGGATGGGCCTCGCTAAACTTGCACTAGATCTATGAAGAAACATCGTATTGTGAACCTAAAATCATTTTGCAAAAATCACGAGCACTAGTCACTTACCTGTAGTTCAAACCGGGCCCACTTCCTACCGATTCAGGCAGGAATTTGTCTTTTCACGAGGGTTGGACGGAAAGGTTTCAGATACAACGGTTAGGAAATTGTCCATGTAAGGTGCTCCAGTATTTTTTTTAAAATGGTTTGGTCTTCCATTCTGAAACTGTCACTCGGTGGTTGCTTCACAGAAACGCCCCGGGTTTGGGTAGTCGGAAAATGGAAAATGCATTTTTTATGCGCGAAAAGGAAAACTTCCTCCTGCAACATTGTTCGTTGTCCCATGATACACATGTGTGCACAATATGGGCACGTATCACAAACTATGCCGCGATTCTAGCCATAACATTGGCCGTTTGGCATAAAAGTCATGAAACCTCGAACATGATAGCTCATTTCTGAGAAGGTTTTTTCGGGATGCAATCAATACACAAGTTTGATATTTTTCCTTGGAACTGTGTCACATAAAATGACGCAACGCGAAGGTTTTACATTGTTCGGACCGTTTTTGAAATTTTTATGCTCGTTTCAAACTTTGGTCAAAACGGCGGGAATGAAGGTTCTTAGCTAGGGGATGGGCCTCGCTAAACTTGCACTGGATCTATGAAGAAACATCGTATTGTGAACCTAAAAATCATTTTTGCAAAAAATCACGAGCACTAGATCATGTACCTGTAGTTCAAACGGGCCCACTTCCTACCGATTCGGCAGGAATTTGTCTTTTTCACGAGGGTTGGACGAAAGGTTTCAGATACCACGGTTAGGAAATTGTCCATGTAAGGTGCTCCAGTATTTTTTTAAATGGTTTGGTTCCATTCTGAAACTGTCACTCGGTGGTTGCTTCACAGAACGCCCCTGGTTTTGGCAGTCGGAAAATGGAAAATGCATTTTTATGCGACGAAAAGGAAAACTTCCTCCTGCAACATTGTTCGTTGTCCTCATGATACACATGTGTGCACAATATGGGCACGTTATCACAAACTATTCCGCGATTCTAGCATAACATTCGGCCTGTTGGCACTAAAGTCATGAAACCTCGAACATGATAGCTCATTTCTGAGAAGGTTTTTTCGGATGCAATCAATACACAAGTTTGCTATTTTTCCTTGGAACTGTGTCACATAAAATGATCAACGTGAAGGTTTTACATTGTTCGGACCGTTTTTGAAATTTTTTATGCTCGTTTCAAACTTTGGTCAAAACGACGGGAATGAAGGTTCTTAGCTAGGGGATGGGCCCTCGCTAAACTTGCACTGGATCTATGAAGAAAACATCGTATTGTGAACCTCAAAAATCATTTTTGCAAAAAATCACGAGCACAGATCATGTACCTGTAGTTCAAACCGGGCCCACTTCCTACCGATTCGGCAGGAATTTGTCTTTTTCACGAGGGTTGGACGGAAAGGTTTCAGATACCACGGTTAGGAAATTGTCCATGTAAGGTGCTCCAGTATTTTTTTTAAATGGTTTGGTTCCATTCTGAAACTGTCACTCGGTGGTTGCTTCACAGAACGCCCCGGTTTTGGCAGTCGGAAAATGGAAAATGCATTTTTTATGCGACGAAAAGGAAAACTTCCTCCTGCAACATTGTTCGTTGTCCCATGATACACATGTGTGCACAATATGGGCACGTATCACAAACTATGCCGCGATTCTAGCCATAACATTGGCCGTTTGGCATAAAAGTCATGAAACCTCGAACATGATAGCTCATTTTGAGAAGGTTTTTTCGGGATGCAATCAATACACCAAGTTTGATATTTTTCCTTGGAACTGTGTCACATAAAATGACGCAACGCGAAGGTTTTACATTGTTCAGACCGTTTTTTGAAATATTTCTATGCTCGTTTCAAACTTTGGTCAAAACGGCGGGGAATGAAGGTTCTTAGCTAGGGGATGGGGCCTCGAAACTTGCACTGGATCTATGAAGAAAACTCGATTGTGAACCTAAATCATATTTTGCATAAAAATCACGAGCACTAGATCATGTACCTGTAGTTCAAACTCGGCCCACGTCCTCTACCGATTCGGCAGGAATTTGTCTTTTTCACGAGGGTTGGACTGAAAGGTTTTCAGATACCCCGGTTAGGAAATTGTCCATGTAAGGTGCTCCAGTATTTTTTTTAAATGGTTTGGTTCCATTCTGAAACTGTCACTCGGTGGTTGCTTCACAGAATGCCCTGGTTTTGGCAGTCGGAAAATGAAAATGCATTTTTATGCGACGAAAAGGAAAACTTCCTCCTGCAACATTGTTCGTTGTCCCATATCACATGTGTGCACAATATGGGCACGTTATCACAAACTATGCCGCGATCTAGCCATAACATTGGCCGTTGGCATAAAAGTCATGAAACCTCGAACATGATAGCTCATTTCTGAGAGGTTTTTTCGGGATGCAATCAATACACCAAGTTTGATATTTTTCCTTGGAACTGTGTCACATAAAATGACGCAACGCGAAGGTTTTACATTGTTCGGACC